>VYZM01010849.1:0-16173 GCA_013398915.1 Dromas ardeola | reverse complement strand
AAAAAAAAAAAAACAAACAGAGCACAAAACCCATCTGAACAGGCGATTATTTTCCAGGTACATGGGTGCTGCATAGCAGGGGGAATTGAGCAGTTGATTCTGAATAATTTACCTTGCTTCTGGATTCTAAAGGATTAAAATATCTAGCTTCTAATTTCAAAAGACTGTCCAACACTAGGCTACTAATTTCGTTGGGTGTATTGTGGTTTTTTCCTGCCTCTGAAATGTAGCTATATGAAGACTTACTCCAGGCATAAGTTCATGCTCCACAACGGTCCTTCTGAAACTATAGATACAGATACCCAGTAAACAAAGCCATCAAGACAGCAGCCACCTCTAAGCCACGGTCTTGCAACAGCAAACCCGTTTTCTATCACCCACACCTATCACCTACAGATACAGGATTATTGGAGTGGGTAAACAATAATATAGATGGAGCCAATATTGTCTAATATAGTCATGTTAGTGTTGCACTGTTAATGGTTGCATTTGCAGTTTGTTGACAAGCCTGTGTTATTAGAATAGACTACAGACTCCCTTGATGTTGACATTCATTAACTTCAATAGTCTCTGCATCAGAGCTTTTGGTACTGGTCAAAAGCAGAGACTTTATCATTCTAAACAATCACACTAACCAAAAATAAATAAGGAACTTTGCTTTCCAATTATATTTAACAATTTATTTTCTTCATATGTAAAACACAAACAGAAGTGCAAAACCGGATTATGATAATCTCTAGTAATTTACATATATGGTATATATGGCAGAATTTTTGGTTTGCTAATGCAGACTGTTAAAAAAAACATGGTTAGATATATCATGACCTGCAGGAATAGAGGTCACATTTTAAATGCACTTGATCTCTGAAAGGAAGGAAACAGATCAAAGAACTTCTGTGAAATGCCAAGCAATCAAAGTGAATTATCCATCCTTCAGATATATGGTTTCTTAGGACCTTGATAAATGGATGCAAAATATGCACGTTTGGGAAAAAAATGTTTGTGAATTGGGGAGGTGGACAGGTTCAATCAGGAAAGCTAGGAATAACAAAACACGCACAGTGTGTGGAATAAGGAACTTGATATCCTTTTCTGCAATTAAAAACCAGACTTATCTTTTGTGGATACTATATTTTGTGAAAACATGTTCCTTTCTTGTTATTTGTGAATCCTAAAAAAATGCAGTTTGTCAAAAATTCACAAAAAAGTAATAAACAATAAATTAATTCTTATATAGAAAATAAATAAAAAATAATTATTCATTAGATTCCAACATAATGATGAGACAGTATTCATAACTAGAAGAAAACAAAACATGAGATCTTTGAATAGAATAAATAATAGGGTAATATAAGCATTATTCTAGCAGAGGAATTCTAAAATATTTACAACATATTTACTGTTGCACGTTAGAAAACAAAATAGCCACTGCCTCCCACTTAATTTTTTATCTTTCTGTATTTATTTTTATACTATGAACACAACTTCAGGCCAAGACTATCAACCTTTTGCATTTTACATGTATGTACATGAAGCAAAATCTATAAAACTGATAACATGAAAATTTGGCAGTGTTGTGGTCCACACAAAAGAGGCAGAATAACAATGAACAAAATGTAATATAACAAATGTCACTGAAGGTTTACTAACTTTGTCAGAATACTGACAGACAACCTGAAGTGACTGATTTAACAGGACTATATTTAATTTTATGTAAAACTTTTAAGAATACATATAGATTACAAATACAAGTTAAATAAATTTTTAGATAGCTCTCCTTTTCCATCTGTCTGATTTTTTTTTCATTTTATTTTCTATGATATTACTGAAAACTGTATCTAAATTTATATATGTATCTAAAACTCTATAATTAACTCACCTAGTGAAGGGTTCTGGCTACCCTGGCACTGAATTTAGTTATGAAAATTCTCTATTGTAAAAGGGTTTAAATTTTACTAAATTCTATCCATCAGAAACAACTTATTTTTTAAAAGTCTTAAGGAAACTACACCAGAATAGGGAGTAAATCAGGTCAATGTACAAGTGATATTCATAAGGGAAGATAAAATTCTCTAAGGTTCCAATAAAGGCACTGAAGTGTAGCACGTTTTCACAGTTATACAGGAAAAATGACATATGAATCATTTATATTATAAATGCATCCTGCAGAAAAGCTCTGCTACCTCCATTCCAAAAATCAGTGAGGTCACGTTGGTTTTTTACAGCCCTGCACGTGCAGTCATGAATGAAACATTCAATTTTATGCTAATAAGATCTGTAAAAATGTTCATCCAAATAATATATACCTTGCTTGTAGTTCCTGCACAAAACTCAAGAGTGACATTCAGCTTCTAGCTTTTTATTTTGCAAATATTTCTTAAAAATGGTTTATTTATGGTAGGAGGTTTCTAAGCACTGGAAAGACAATCACATTAAGTTGCATTATTTGAAACAAGCTCTGCTGAAAAATTTTAAAATTATACTACATAAATATGATATATTATACACAACAGATTATATTATAGTCACACTCATTGCAAGGTTTTCTTTCTGCTGAAGTGAGCCATTGATCTGTTTGATTGGCTTGTACAGTTCTAAACATTCCCTCTATTTTTTATATGTACAAATAACTCAACTCCAAGGGTTATGGGTTAGCTGTTTCCTTCTTTTTGTAACAAGGTGTATTTCTTAGTGGAATAGAGAGGGATTTTATTTTAGAGAAGAGCTGATTGAGAAACAAATTTTCATAAAAGATTCAGTAAAAATAACAAAACTTCAAAATATTGTCAACTATGTTCTTGGTTTATTTTCCTGCCTGGTCATGCATGGAAGCCATTAAGAAATATTCTACTTGGACTCCAGTTTTCTCTCCAGAAAAGTAAAACTCTCCTGTAGGAAGTGTCATATTTGATACTAATTTAACACTAAAATTATTGCATTGAAATCATTCATCATGTGCAGAATGTTTTTGAGAGGGCTGCCAGATTCAATCTGATTGTGACTCAGTGGCTATCCTTATGCTACTAAATTAAATATCCCTGAAAACTGTTCAGAGGAGCAAAGTCACCTGGCATGGGATGTCTCAGACTTCTGTTGGTATGTACACTGCAGACCATTATTCGTAAATGGTCCCATAAATGCTCTAATTCCCCAAGGAATTGCCCGGGCATTGTCTAGGACAATAATTGGTGCAGACAACCATTGTGTTGGAGGAGGCTCTTAGATTTTACTGGTACTCACTTTCAAGCATGGAAAGTGCTTGAACTTACAACATCTATAGGTATGTTTCAATTCATACAGGGAAACAACAGAGCCCCTTAGATAAAACGTCTTCTAAAGCATATTTTTTTGAAATGAGATAGTTGGAAGGGTTCAAAGCAGAGTAAGGGAGCAGGCTACGCAGTTAAGCAGTGTGGACAATCAGTGATCCGCTGCTCATCTTCATCCCCTCTGTCTGCGATTTAGCATTACAGAACAGTCTGGGTTTACCCGAAGAAGGTTGACTCGTGAGTCTGACACAATCACGTTGGCCCATACAGAGCGTACACTATTCAAAGTTAACAAACAGCAGCAAAATTTGAAAACAGTTAGAAATACTTAACTGTACTTTCTGAGATAACATCCAATATTATTACGGGAAGCAGCAGTTACTTACTCATCATAGTGAACTCTGCAATTGTTTTATGCTTTTGTTTACATCTGAAAAAAAAATATATTTCTCATTATTTGTTCCAACTAATTAAAAACTAGTTTTATTGTTGTTTTCTCTGACTCTTTTTTATTTCAGCTCATAACAACACAGTGTAGAAGTTAACTCCTGTCATGATTCTCTCTGATCCAAAAAGTGATACTTTTAAAAATTTCAGGAAAACAAGAAAAAGGCTTACAAATTGTTCTTAAGTTTAAAGTAGTACTTATAGTATTTTATAGTACTTATAGTATTTTATAGTACTTATAATACCATAAATAAGGAGACTGACATCAGATTACATATGTTGGTAGAAAACATTAGATCACCTTAAAAAAACCAAACATATTGGATTCTCAATTATCTTGAAAGTATAGGTATGCCATGTAGGTGAGACTGGAGGTTAATTACTGCAACAGTAGTTATTTTCCATGTATAGGAACCAAAAAATATTTAACATATTTGCATACAGACAATTCTGTTCTATACCGTGAACTCACAATATTAATGCTTAGGTATATTTTTCTACTTTCAGTAAGAGCCATAGAGATATATAAAACACATAATGTTCTACAAAAAAAAAAAAGTAAAATCTGAACTTTGGAAAGCTTACAGGGTCAGAGGTTTGAATTTTAATAGAGACATTGTAACAAAGGCATTTTCTCTTGACAGAGATAAATTTAATACTGAGGTGCTAAGGAGCTTACAGTGTCCATAATAAAAATGAGTTTCCAATTATCGGCCTTCTAATCTTCCATGTTTCTAGATGAAATGACAGTTTTGCATCTCCATCATGTTTGAACTCTTTTAAACTCAAAGTAAAAAAAAATAATCCTTAAATAAAAATAAAAATAAAATGAGAAAAGCCGAACAAAAGAGTTTTTACCTCCTGGAACTGGTAATACTTAGGCTTTCAAAGACTTCTTTTAAATCATGCCCTGTAAGAATTAAACAATACAATAATTCTTCCATGTTGAGGCACTCCAGGAAGTTGCTTCACAGAAGTAAAAGGAAAATTTGGGAAATGGATAAGACTTCTTTCTGCATTATACTTATTAGGCAAGAACAACGTAGCTGGGAGAATAAACAAGACTGTGTAGCAAAAGGATGTGGTATTCTTTATATGAAAAGATTTTCAAAGTTGTGCTATCCCACAGCAAGACAACGCTTCCAGATGTTCCCTTCAGGATGGTCTCATACATCCTCTTACTCTCAGTTACGCCTTTTCAAAGCCTAACCCATGTAACCCTACTGCAAGTATGGGGATTTTGGTTTGTTTTTTTTTACAATAATTTTTCTATTTCAGTAAAGGGCAGCTATAGTTCATGTTAATTTATTGAACAAAGGAGAAGGAAATCATCAAAGGAGACAGGAGCAAAAAGAATTGGCGACTTTGTCCAGATCATTCTTGCTAAGGTTAAAACGTATTGAAGACAGAGAGAAGTCCAGTTTACACCACTATCATAATTTATTTCTGAGAAAATAAATACAATCACTGAAACCAAGAAAGACTACCAAAGAGACAGTACATTAAAATGGTATTTCTTTTTGCTTATATGTGAGGGTCAAACAGCAGAAATTCTACCATTTTTATATTTAACCCAACACAAATGCCTTGGCTTTTGCTTTGTTGACTTTGAACACACGCAGGACAAGTGGTGGTTGATACCAAATGCTTCTGACAGCTGCACAAGGATTTGAGTGTTCCCTGGCCTAGTTCCTTCAATAATCCAGACCCCTTTCATTGAGGTCTGATTTACAATATTGAAAAAAGTAGGTGAAAGCTTGTGATGTTACTGAGGGACCTTGAGAGGAATATGCAGCCTATTTTAATTTCACTTTCTGACAAACTTATGTATCAAATTTCCAATTCCTTCTTCTCTCCTGTCTGAAGTACAAAACCTGTTTCATCTCAATTCTGGTGACAAGGTTGCTTACATTGACCAATTACCAATTTTGTCATGTGCCATGTGTCTGCTCTGGGTTAATCCTGACAATTTTGAACATGCAAAACCTAATCCAGCTTCACCTCTGTAGTCAGACCTAGTCATTTTCTAGAGAATCATGTTGTCTTTGAAAACTAGTATAGTTTATCCTCTGGCATTGGTTCCACATTTAGCCCGATTGACTCCCATTTCCATGCTCTGAAAATCACATCAGTCTTTGATTCTTTCTTAACAATTGAACCATGTCCACTGTAGCTCTTAATTATTGAAGTAATATGCCTCATACAACTCAAAAGCTACTCTAAATACACATTTTGTTCTTCACTAAATTTTGCTCAGACTCATTACAAGGTATTTTATGCCTTGATCACTGGAAGTAGGTGGAGAGAGACAGTTAAATAATCCCTTCATGTATGTATTCAGCTGGAATGGGCTAATTGGTGTGTCTATATGCTACTGCTAGACAGAGTCCAATACATAAGGATCTATCCTGAACATGACAGCACGACACTCAGTCTTTGTCCCAGAAGGGTTAAAATATGTTCCAAAAACAAAGTTCAGCTTTGATGGCCTCTGATATAATTCAAGTAAAATTCAAGTTAAGGTATGTTCTATTCTTTTTTCTTTTTTTTTTCCCCCCTGCAGATATATGGGAGAAGTAAGTCTCCCAATTGCCTTCTTTGGGCAATTATTGTTTTTCTTTCTCTTTTAAATGGGAATTTTTATACAGAGCTTAATTTGTGTGGCTGTGTGACTTCAATATCACAATTTCTTTTCTGCTGTATAGTAACTTTACATTCTGCTTTTCAGATACAGAACTGCGGAGTGGTAACACTTTTATATTGAATGATGGCAGATTAAAAAAATGTTACATGCAATTATGTACTAAAAGAGATATTTTAACAGCTGTTCAGGTTGATACTATTGGAATTGAGTTGTTAGCTGTTCAACAAATGTCTCTGTTTTCCTGTCTGGCACGCAGGTTCCCTTTTGATGATGCATACATAGTCAAGCAGAAGCGTAGGACTAGAAAAAAATATTTTTTCCTCAAACCAATTAAGATTATCTTCACACTGACATATTTTTAGTTTGGTTTCCTTAGGAAATAGGGCATTCTGGTACACTCTGTTTAACTGTGTGCCTGTCAGTCACTCATCTGACACCTTCAAGCCCACTGACAAATTGTAACTACTACTGAAGGCTTGAAAGATACATAATTCCACCAAGTTTCAAGAAAAATTGTCTTGAAAGTGGACAGTGGTCCTTTAATCTCCCTCAGTGACAGAAAAGCTGACATATGATCATGAGAGTTATCTTTCTTTTAGAGTGCCTATTAGCTGATCAGCACCATACTGGAAATTAATCAGCTCATGTACAATTTGGATACATCTGCAGCACTGCTCCATACAAGCCAGTAATTAGGGGACAAGGAAGGGAAATTACGGTTTTGGTGAGTAATGTGGTATTGGAAAGAAACTTGAAGTATCATCCAATTTTGCTTTCTGTGCTTCTGTAAAGTTAGGCACCAGAGAGGTTTCTAGGGAAATAACATACAACTTCATAGGAAAACAGGACTTGTAGTTTGCCCCTTGGAAGAATTTATTGCTCCAAATGTTGTTCCGAAACTTAACCTCATTGTGTAAGGAAACTTTCTATTTGCGAATTTATTTGTGGCCCCTCTACACTTAGATCAACCTTTTCTTGTTGTCTCAGCAGTTCTTTGAGGCTGGTTACACAATTGCCTTTTGATTCTTATATACTTCTGTTCATTTCTGCGATACAGAGTTTACCATCCTAACAACACTTCTTATTTAAGTACCTAGAAAGTGTAACTTTCTAAATAATTAAAGTGTAACAGGGGGCTTGAAACTAGATGATCTTTAAGGTCCCTTCAACTCTAACCATTCTATTATAATATTTTAGCAGAGTTGAATGAAGAAAACATTGATGAGTGGAAGAACAGAGCACTTAAAAACCTCATCAAAAAATGCAAATACACAGGAGACGCAAATTAAAAAGCAGCATTTCTTCTCATTCTACAAATTACAGTTTTCAAGGAAAAAACCCCACCATCCTCCCCCCAGAACCCCAAAAAACAACCAACACTCCCAAAAAAAACCCAGTAAAATGGAATTACTATTTCCCATAATACTTATTTCTTAAATGTTCGATGCTCCTAAAAAGTTTCAGTTACGTGGTGTCAGGTACAAGCAATGAATTATGAAGTTATTACTCCCAAAAAAAGTAAAAATAAGGATACTTGCAGATTATTTAGGAAACAAAAACGTCCAAGAGAGAGACCAGTGATCTTTGTAGTGTCTACAAACAAATATTGTTTGTATTAAACTCACAGAGTGGGTCTGAATCACCCCCGCTCACTGCATACTGTGTGCCCAGCACGCTTTAGCTGGGGAGGACATTCTTGCTAGATGTGCCGTGGGATTGAGTCCTCTAGGATGGCACGTGGCCTATGATCAGGAGTTCCTCAGAGACTGGAAAGAGCTGGAGAATGGTCATGGCCAAGACAGTCATGGCCAAGAAATGAAGCTATGAGTAAGAAGGGTCTGGCCAGAAAAGACAGAGAGCTGCATAAAGGGAAACCAGGGACTGCTTGGACCTGTATCATTTTCTTCTAGCCATTCATAACTGTCACTATGGCTATCAATGAAGAGTGACCCAAAGGAATCAGTTTGGCTTCTGTCAGTTATGGGAGCTTTTATTCCCACTGCTTTGCTTGGCTGGGGTTTTCTCGCTTTCAGCCTGATCACCAGGCCATGTCACCTTTCTTTTTCTGTATTCTCTGCTTCTGGTGGCTACTTGGAAACACACCTTGTCCGTCCTCTCTTCCCCACTCACATCACAGGACATTTCCCTGGGGAACATGCCAAGACAGTTTGAGAAGGGTGTCAAATACTATTAGAGAGGTGCCTTCCATAAACAAACAGGATATAATGCAGCAACCAGTCCCACTCAATGAGTTCAAATAAGTTGCTAAACAAGTAACCTCACAAGCTCTAAGATATCCAAGGACAAAACAGGGCAATCTAATATAAAATAGCTTTACAACAGATCCATGCCTTTCTGGACTGGCAGCTGAAGGCAAAGTAGGATACTGTAGTAAAGCTTATACAACCAAACTGATCCAAAAACTCTTGAATGAGATTGAGATTCAGGGCTTAGCTACCCTAAGACTTTATGTTTATTTCATACACTTCTTAAGAAACAAGCTAAAACCAGAAGGAAATAGTTGTATGTGATATGAGCAACTATAAAAAGGAAAAAGTCGGTCAATAGATTGATTGAAAAAGTCAGGATTGACGTAAAGTAATCCATGCAAGTTTAATTTAGTCCCCTTGTGCATAGTGGTTATAGTTCATTCTTTAATTGTATGATATTGTATCATTTTTCTATAGATTTAAATAATAGCACAATTCAGAGGATTTTTTTCTAATAACAAACAGTTTGCTACCTTATTTTCTTATTACTAAGTGTATAGTGAAAAGCCTGCTTTAGTGCATCTGGTTCAAACAACGTATAAGAAGACAGACTAGCATTTTTCCTAGTGGATTTTTACTGGTTGAACACTTTCCTGCAATTTTCATCACATTCAATTGTGTTGTCATCTGCAACTCATTCACAGCTGGAACTGCTAGATGTCCTCCACAGACCTCTAAAATTTAAGTGCAGAGAGATAGGACTAATAGAGAGTAGTTCTCTTGTAGTAGCAGGAGGAAGGACACACATAGATTTGCTCTGACAACAGAGGATTTGCAAGAATCACAGATCTTCTGTTCCATTCCCAAAAATTCAAGAAATATAACCTATATTAGCACAGATAGTTCTTTATGTTTCCTCAAATTTTAAGCAAGTCCTCTCTGTCCCTTCTAACTTTTGATTGTTTTATTTTCCTACCCCAGTCATCTCACATGTAAGCATGTTTTTGAACTAGTCCCAATAGTCTATTATAAATACTTATATTTTGATGGTGTATGTAACCCTCTGAAAGCCTTTATTGACTTTCAACAGTCTTTTAAGACATTTATGGCAGGATTCAGTTGCTAATACACTGACATATGGACTCTTTGTGATGTTTTAGATGCTGTACTCTATCACACCTGATCTCCAGGTACTGTTTCACAAAAGCATAGATCTCCCAGAGCAGTGCTGTGTAGGAGGACCGGAGTGCACAAGAGTCATGTATTTGCCTGCCTTGTGTGGACGGATGCCTTGGATACTCTACATGCATATACCTAGGTGTCGTCAGCTAAGTCCTGCATTCACTTTAGAAAAGATTGTTCAAACAGACTGCAAAAAACATAAGTGTAATAGATGTCCAAGGTAGGTGGACTGGCTCCCACAGTGAAAGAAAAGGCACTGGACTATAGAAATTTGGTCAAGGTTAGTATTATGCTTGTTATTTTTTGCAGTCATCTCCAGATTGCTAACGACAGCATGAAAAGTTAGAATAGCCATTCTGTTCCAAATGAGCAGAAGGCCACATTACAATTTTATTCCAAACAATGATTACTCAGGGTTAGATAATACTCACCTATCTTACTTTTATCAGATGTGAAGGGGCAGATATCTGGCCCATAATTAGAAACATTTAATTATGCAAAAGCACACAGGAAAAGTCAAACAATTTTATTATAGAACTGAACACTAGAAGAGAAAATTGTGTAATGACATATTAAATAATGAGAGGTGTAATTGGCTGTATGGATTCTTTTGCTCTTTATAAGATGGAGTGGGCAGATTTTAGATTATTTTATATTTAGTAATACCAAAGCTATTGATGGAGAAAATCTATAAAGGCCTAGGATATCTAAAGAGAATTTTAGAAGTGTTCTTTAATTTTTATTGCAGCTGTTCACAAAATTCTAAACATTTTTACATAAAACCAACTTTTTTTTCTCAAGATGTACACACACACACATATATTTATATATGTATTTACACACATGTGCACATATGCTTTACCTGTCTATTCCCTATACCGTGCAGCTGGTGAGTGCTAACCTTTATTTTTTCTTTTATGTTGTCTTTATAGTTTAGCAAACAATAGGATTTTTCTCTGAACCTAAAGTTCCTCTTCAGTATATTCAGAAGAATGAAGGCTGAGAGTTTTGGGCAAGTGTATGTTACAAGCTGAAGGGCTTTTTCCAGTAATGGCCTAGGTGACTAACATGCAATATATGTCATTAGTTAGGGAAACAGGCCTTGTAGCAGAGATCAAAATTCAGGAATGCTGGACAGGTGCTGTGGTCACTAGAGCCAACAAACTGAAGGTTTCTTTCTTCCAACTGAGATAACTTCCACAACAGGAGGGGAACTTCCTCCCATAAAAAGCAGCCTGCAGTCAGAGGCTAGTCCCTGCTTTAATACACCAGGAGCTATGGTCAAAGAAGAAATCAAGACTTTAACCTAAGTTCTAGCCAATGCTTTGGGAAGAAAAACGAAACAAAGCCCAACATAGTTACCTGCCTTCAGGTAAAGGTTCTCTCACATAAATCACAAGTGACTAGCAATTCTTCACATGAGCTCACGACATAGCTAGGGACATGATTTAAGAATTCAGCCAGGGCTCACTATTTCTTATTGCAATATGGACAGGCTTTCCAGGGAAGTGGTTGAATCACCATCCCTGGAGGTATTTAAAAGATGGGTAGACGTGGTGCTTAGAGACATAGTTTAGTGGTGGGTTTGGCAGTATTAGGTTAATGGTTGGACTTGATGATCTTAAAGGTCCCTTCCAAACTAGAGGATTCTATGACTCTGTGATTCTATGTTCAGTGCACCATTTGACTTGGAAATAGTAAAAAATGTTAGCTTTTTGCACTCACTCATAGTAAGATTCTGTAAGCCTGACTGTGGACTCCAGGTTTCATGCTGCACTGTCCAAAGACCAGTTACACCTATCGCACACAAGAACAGGTTTTTCGTAAGTTAGATATATCAAATTCTGACTGTAAAGGAAGTTGTCGGTGAAGCAGAATTCAGAACCACATGGGGTTTCTGAGTTTTTTCTACAGTGCACGTAGGATTGCTTCATTAGAGCAATGGCTTAAAAAAATGAGTTGCTGGGAAATAATCCAGCCTAGAACCATCAGAAAACACTGAACACAAAGATGTGTAAAAGAATATACTCAAGGCTGTAAGCAATAGTTTCCATCCACCTGGGATGCAGAGAAGAAATCCTCTCTTAAGGATAATCCACAGATAGTCACATCTCAAAGATGTGATCAAGGGCCACTAAGCTATTTTAAATAAATGCTAGGAGCACACTCAGAGGCAATTCCTTCCCAATTTGGATGTCCTAGAAGATAAAACTCTGGTAAAAAGTGCAGGTACAGTTTCAAAGGCTGCTTTCCTTGGAACTATTCAAATTCACATTAACCCATCTCCCAGTATTTTGTCATCTACTCAAGGTCACCCACTGTGCAGGAAAAATGCAAGTCTAAAAGCAATGTCTGCGTTGTGTGTGTAGGTGACCTTATATTGTGTGTGTTCTGGAGATATTAAGATTCTGGCTGTACACTGAATTTTATGCTGACTGTGAAGCTTCTCTGGTCACACGCAGTGACAGAACTGCAATGGTTCAGTGAATGTTCAAGTTAAGCACAAGTTTTATGTGTTATGGAGCTGCTGACCAAAATATCTTTTTTTTTCTTTAAGACAGAAACTTGTGACTTCAAAGCATCAGCTCCACTTAATATTTGCTCAAAATGCACTAGTTTTTATCAGATCCAGACCCACTTTGATTTCCCCCCTCCATCCCCCCTTTCCTGACAATGAGAATTATGACATATTTTGTATTTTGGAAGTAACGGTCATTTGTAAAGGTAATACACTCAAGCTTTTCTTGGAAGGTCAAATGAAGGTATCCAGATACATTCTGTCAAAATGACAGGGAAGTCTAATGCATGTCTAAATGTGTCTCAATTTAGACATCCAAGAACAAATACAGTAGCAGTCACTTTTGAAACTTTTGATGAAGGAACATACTTCCCAGCATTATTTTTCAGAAACTTAGTACTTCATATTTCTTGTTAGATCACAGCTGTATTGTTTTGAAAGTACAACCATTAACAATTAGTCCAATCAGAGATTTGGCTATTAATACTATTAAATAATTACAGCTTGCACAGGTTTATAACAAATAGCCAGATTCCTTTGCAAGTGTGAAAAAACCACTCCATTTCATGGTTTATTATTTTGACAGCATCTGGTCCTGGTCTTCAGCAAACCCTCAACAGTTTTATATGTGCAACCAGAGATACTCCTGATTTACATCATTCATCAGTGAGAATGGAATCAGTTCAAATGAGTTCAATTACTAGAAGCTGTATTAGCTTCATCACTCTATCTGTAACCTAAAACAACAATTCATGTCACAGCATAACTATTAACTACACAGAGAGGCACTTCTTCCTCCATATTCCCCTTCAGCTCTGCTAGATCTAGATAAATTGCCATAATAAAAGCCAATAGTGAGTGAGGAAATATAGCAGAAGAAGGGAGAGAAAGAGAAAGTAAGGATAGCTCATCTGCTCCCCTATTAGATTAATCAGATCCTCTAAACAGATTTTAAATGCCTGTGACACGTTTTTCATTCTCAGAGTAATAAAATTCTATCATGCAACTAGCAGAAAACATCACTCACCTCTCTGACAAAAAGGCAGCTAGCATAAAAACCAAACAGGAGATACCTACAGTTAACTCATATGCTGTTTCCATAATCTAGTCCAATGAATAAGCAATATGAACTTTAATAGGAGAAACACAAATTCCCATGTGAAGCTCATGTAGGAAAAATCCATAAAATGACCATAACTTAACATCTAAAGTGGGTGTCTATAAATGAAAACTATCTTCCCTTCAAATACAGAAGAGAGGGAAGAAAAGAAGATAAACAAAGGAAACCGACTACATTGAAGTCATCTGTCTGGTGGCTCTTTTTACATTCTTGTTGTGAGCAGATTCAGCTTAATGAACACATTTATTATGAACTCATTCTAATTGCAGTGTGCCCAGGGAGCAGACATCCCATTACTTAAAATGTTGCTACAGTTGTGATGATGAACTGCCTGCGCATTATTCTAGTAAATTTGCTTTATGCTGGGTTACTGCAGTTGAATTTGTTTGTTCTGCTATTGTTATGAGGATTTTGCAGGCTTTCCATTAGAAAACGTGTTTCAGGCATTTATGTGGGGGATGCTGAAGGGTAAAACATACAAACTACAATAGACTGACACTTCAGTTCCTTCACTGTTAAATGAGATTCCTGAAATTATTTGATAAAAGCCAGTATCTGTTAACAAATTAATTCATGGTGAGAAATACTCCACATTTGCAGATCAATTTAATTTTGTGGGTTTTTTGCCTCCTTAGAGTTCTCATATCTGTTTTAAAGTGAGTTTGAGCTATGAAATTTAGAGCCAGAGTCTCAGCTGCTGTAAATTGGCTTAGTTCTATTGAAGTCAACGAGAGTGTATTGATTGATATCAGACGGATTTTTTGTAGTTCTTTAAATTGTATGTGTAAAAGATATTCAGACAGTGTTTTTATTCAAGGAGCTAGTTATTTATCGCAGCATTCCTACTATTCCTACTACTAAGGCCTACTGTTTTATTCCAGACAAACTACTATACCCCTCCTCTAACTAGATCTGCTAAAGGCTCTGCTGAAGATTTATTTTTTTTCTGTGGAACATTCATCAATAGAAGTCTTTTAAAATATGTAAGGTAAAACCATCAGGATTAACATAACTATAGTTTCTCCTGCCTTGTGCATTATCAAGATAATTAGTCTCATTAGAATTCTTCCAGCCCTCTCTTTTTGTGATTCTTTGTGCCATGGTAATACAACAAAGTCATTTTCTCTTAAACCTGATTACACCAATTGTAGCCTCCACTCTCACTTGCATTTAAACATCCCCGCAATGACACTGCAGTGCCTGATTCTCCATATCACAGACTCACCACTCCTCATGTCTAGATGTCCCTTCAGTATGTAGCCAAATGTAGCATGAAACCTGTGATGGTATGACAACACATCCCATATTTCTGTGAGACTTCTGCTCTGCTGCAGCCAGCAAGGAGTACTCAGCTGATTAGGAAAATTTTAAAAAACATTCTTGGGTTGTGGAGGAGGGGGGCGGGACTGTTTTTCTCCTTCTCCTTTTAACCCAAACACTTTCCTTATAGCAAAAAGGGTCAAGAGATATTCCAACCCTGAGATGATCAAAGGGACTAGGGAAAGAGTAAATTGGGATCAGTTTGTTTCTAGGATCAAACCTGAGGTATTATTTTCATTATTCTTTTTTTAATATTGGTGAGAAAGCAGCAGCTGCATCCGGAGATCTGAAGCTAAAGAGAATCCAGCGAATTGCAGACTGATCAGCCACACCTGAATCCCTGTGAAGATGATGGAGCAAATAATCCTAATAATCCTCAGAAAGTTTCCAAGCACATTAAGAACAAAGCAACTGGGAGTAGTCAGCATGGATTGACAAAGGGGAAATCATACCTGACCAAACTGATGACTTTCTACAACAGCATGACTTGCTCATTGGACGAGGGTGTGTGGTGGATTAATGCCCATAGGCAGCTAAGCACCACACAGCCACTCTCACACACATACCCCTGCCCTGCAGTGGGATGTGGGAGAGAATTGGAAGGACAAAACAGAGAAACTCATGGGTCAAAGAAAACCAAAACAAACAAAAAAAACCCTCAATAAATGATGCAAAAGCCATTGCTCATCACCAGCAGGCCAATGCCCAGCGAGTCCCTGGACAACGGCAATTTTCGAAAAGCTCTCTCCCCCCACAGCCTTCCCAGTTTTATTGCTGAGCATGACATCGTATAGTATGAAAGATCTCTTTGGTCTGTTTGGGTGAGCAGTCCCAGCTGTTNGGTCAGTTTGGGTGAGCAGTCCCAGCTGTGTGCGCCACCCCTCCAACTTCTTGCGTACCCCCAGACTACTTGCTGGAGGGGCAAAATAAGAAACAGAGAAGGTCTTGACACTATGCAAGAACTGTTCAACAGTAGCTAAAGCATCATTATGTTTTGGTTACAAACCCAAAACATAGCACCATGAAGGCTGTTGTGAAGAAAATTAACTCTATCCCAGCCAAAACCAGTACAGTGGGAGCATCATTTGTTTTTTCCAACTTTACCAAGGCTTTTGACACTGTCTCACATAAAATCCTAATAGATAAATGATAAAGTATGGGTTAGATAAATGGGCAGTGAGGTGGACTGAAAACTGTCTGAATTTCTGGGCTCAGACAGTTGTGATCATCAGCATGAACTCCATGTGGAGGCCAGTGACTAGTGATGTGTTCCAGGGTCCAATACTGTGTCCAGCACTGTTTAACATCTTCATTAGTGACCTGGATGACAAGATGCCGAAGTGCACCATCAGCAAGTTTGTGGGCACTACAAAACTCTGAGTAGTGACTGATACACCAAACAGGAAGTTTGCCATTTAGAGGGATCTTGACAGACTGGAAAAATGGGTCAACAGGAATCTCAT
>VYZM01010841.1:12087-23050 GCA_013398915.1 Dromas ardeola | reverse complement strand
CAGTTGTTTTGTTCACAGTAGGCACCATGTACCTGGATTTTGTCACCTGGGCAACAGTGCACATATTTCTGTTTCCAAGGCCACTTCAGAAAGCAGCCTGTGCTGTTGTTATAAAGGACTTCCTACTNGTCATAGAAAATAGGACTGGAAGGTGGTCAGCCTGGCCACCCTGCTTCCTGAAGACAAGACTGACTCCACCTCAAATGTTCCTGACAGATGTTTGGTAAACTAGTTTTTAACAATGTCAGTGATTGAGATCCCACAATCGTCCTAGGTGCTAATGAGGAATTTCTAATTTTAGGCATCTTTATAGTTCAGGCAATTGCATATCAACAATTAAAAAAGATGGCTTAAAAGGAAAAGCCCTTTGAAAATGGGATGAGGACTCTTCTCTCAAAAAATTTAATTCAAATTTTGAGGTGAAAAATATTGTATCTGTTGTTGCCACCATTAATATATTTTCTAAGGCAAGGAGTTATCTTACTTTTTAGGCTTTAGATCAACCAGTTATGAGGAAACAATTCAGGTTCCTACTGGACAACAGCTCCAAGAAAAACACAAGGCTACTCTTAAGTGCAAGCTACAAAACAGAGTTTATGGAGTGTGCTTTGTCACATTGTTCCGAATTATTATTTTGCTTTTGTGTCCAGGGACCACAAATTTCTTTAGGTGTGTAACTAAAACAATCTGTCTGTTATTCATTGATACCTAGATGTGTACATGTTCAACTGAGCATCTCCTCACCTCTCTGGTATTAGTGAAGAAAGTTGATTGGATTAGTAAACTCCTGATGAACATGGGAAAAGAACCAGTGCAGTTAAATAGAACATCTAAACAAAAATATGTCTGTATTCACTAAATTGTACTTCCCATAAAAGATGAATACTCTCTTCTCAAAGAAAAGTTTATTCTAATACATAGAATAAATTTATATTTTTCTACATTATTATAGCACAAGCAACTGTGAAATATCTATGCAACCTTGGGATGTGACATTATAATAAATACACATGAGAAGAGAAAGAAAAGACTTCCAAGGAGCTGATTAGTAATGGGAACAATCAAATCTATTTCTTGCTCTATACCTTCCCTGAACTTTTGCCTACCATCTTTTCTACAACAAAAGTTTGGTACGTCTTAATATTCAAGACTTCTAATCTATGACAGCAACAGGCTAGGATTTCAGGTTTTCATTTAGCTGGGAATGAGAGTTGACCTTCCCTTAAGTATTTGTTTTAGCTTTCCAGGTGGAGTATCAAGCTATTGCAGCAAAGCTGAATTTTTTCCTGTCTTCCAGTTACATTGTTTTCTTGAAAGACAAAAGACACAAAATTTCCAGCTAGCTCCACTGAAAACTTTCTATATAAAAAGCTTGCAAAGTATTTTTCAGAGCCGTGTGCAACCAGGCACATAACCTATGCTCCATTGAAGCTGTAATCACCTATAAAAAAAACCCCAAAAACTAAACAAATCCTTTTGGGTCTCTTCCATTCTCTGGTTTTGTCTTTTTCCTGCATTTGCTGTTTAAATCACACGTGTCATTTTAAAGCCTAACAGCATATGAAAAGCAGAGAAAGACAATGGTGATGATTGCAGTACATTCTGGACTTATATGAGAGAGAAAAACACTGAAATAATTTAATTTGTAAGAGCTAGCTGTGGTGGAGAGGTATGAAAGTGGTACAGACGCTACCACTAACCCTTCTACTAGTATAAGTAGGGATGGAAGGTATGCACCATCACCAGTTTTGATGTGTTCTTACTTTTTTCACAAATCACCTATTTCTATAAAACGGGCAAATATAATTATGGCAGAGTGTGGTGTGGGGGTTGTACCTCTTAAAGCCTGGACAGGGACAGAAGATACGACACTATATGAATTCTCTTTTTGTATCTGTTGTTGGCTTTCTCCTTTATGCTAAACAATGAGCTATGGGTATGACCCACAGAGAACAAAGCTGGAGAAATAATAACTAGCAGCCAAGTTGTCTGCTAACTCAAGTTAAAATGCAAGCCAACTAGCAAGGGCTGAACATTTTAGCAAGAGGGGTAAGTGCCCAACAGCTCCTTGAGAATATCAATGGGAAACATTTGTTCTTGATTACTAGGCAGATGTTAAGGGATTAATAGGAAAGGGAAGATTTAATTAGGAACAATGCTTTGCAGAACAAGTTAGGACATATGAATGCATGAAGAAGGAGAAAACAATTCACCCTTAAGGTGTCAGTTTTATGTGTTTTTGAAGAACCGTACTACACGTCTATGATGTTTTAAGTGCAGAACGTGTAAGAGTCTGAAAGAAACAGAGAAATTAAAAATCAAGTTAAGAGAGCAAATGCCACTTGAGGTTGCCACTTGCAACTTCAGGGACATCATCATCAAGGTAAAATAAGATCTAACCTGAGAAATTCCTTTTGTATTTTCTTTGGCATTGCAAAAAATGTGAGAAAGGAATAATGGAACTTACACGTGTATTTGTAGACAGTCAGATGAGTCTTGTTTAAAAACACCTTTCTTGAAGAAGCTATAACTTTATAACTGCCTGGTCTAGAAGATGATTAACCCACAAAAATAGGCTTTGCTTCTTAGGCTTATTTAAAGTGATACCTCTTAGTGTCCCTAATGCTAGCCACTCCACAATGAGCAGGCAATGTCAGTTGTTTTGTTCACAGTAGGCACCATGTACTTGGATTTTGTCACCTGGGCAACAGTGCACATATTTCTGTTTCCAAGGCCACTTCAGAAAGCAGCCTGTGCTGTTGTTATAAAGGACTTCCTACTGGACTTTCCCCTGCTTCTGTGTTCCACCAGCTCATGCTGGTTCCAGTAATTCATATTCTTGTATTTTCAGCATTATTTCACTCAACTTGAAACTTTTTTCAGGAGGTGTAAATCAGAGAATTCTGTGCTATCCCACTTTAAAGCTGGAACAAGGAACTACAGAGCTGGGTCTGCTGTCTTTTGAAAATTTTGGTGAGAAGTTCATGCTGGGGTATTGCCTGTTATGAAAAGTCCTAGAGAAGCTGTCAGAAATGAAAACAATATGCTCTGATGGAAAAAAGACTCTATAAAAATACTGTATGGTCAAAACTGTCCAGTTCCAATAATGGTTCCTGATGGTTCTTCTTGACTATCTCAAAGCGGATGTTTTGAATACAGAGGACCGCTGTAGCTCTTGTTATTTAGCATTCACGTTCTGATAACACCATAAAGCCACGCTGAAGGTGTTTTAGGAGCTGTTTAAACAAACACTCTGAATTTGTAGATTCTTACAGAAAACTGCAGAAAAATTATGATTCTCTATTACACTTAAGAGAATGTTTCTGTAAGTGGTTATTATCCAGATGATACAGAGTTCCGGGGTGAACTTTTCATTTTAGCATAAATTTGCACCCTACTGCAAGGTACATTCAGTGTCTCCTTAGCAGCCACTGAATTAAGGCTTGCAGGATTCGACAGCTCATGCTTCTCTGCCCTCTTTGTGGCTGCTGCATGCAGCTAATTCCTCCTGGGAAAAGAAGCAGGCCATCAGTTTGTTTACCATCCAGTAAAGGTACCTGGCAGTTTCCTTGCACAAAATGAGCTGCTCTCTTGTCAGGAAGATGTTTGATCCTCTCACAAGCTTTGCCATCTGTTGAATAAATATAGGCATGTGAAAGTTCAAAGTGTTACTGTGCGTAATAACAGGCAGTGGAACGGTGCATAGTATCGACTGGTGGAATTAAGACACATACAGTCCCCAATTATGGCAGAGTTACAATGCTGTTGGGAGCAAGACAAACTCTTTAAAAGAGTCACCCTCTCAAATTTCTTTAAAGAAATAAAAAATAGATCAATATTTTCTGTTTGCTATCACATGGATTTTGTACTTAACTGCCAATTTAGCTCTACAAACACAAAATTCATTCACAGTCTGTTTAATTTATTTCAGCACACTGGATCGACCTAAAAAAAAAAAATCCTTAAAAATGCAAAGTTAAAGAGATACTAAGTTAGAATGAATGAAGTGGCAATTTTCAGTTTGTTTCTTAGTCCCAGACAGACTGTGAAATCTCTTACGCAAACTATTTGGTACTGATTAATGTGTTTGCTTTTGTTTCCTTTTCAGTGTTCACAGAAAGAAACACCTCGTATTATTCTGCTCATAAGCAAAATTTCCTCTAGCCTTTCTTAACAGTGTTTGCAAATATTCAAGTAGACTTTTTTTATTGTTGATATGAATTTACTCATTATTATTTCCAATAGTAAGTGGAACAATTTTGAGCACAAATGTTGCATAAACATATCAGTGTTTAATATAGCTTATGAAGGCATTTCCAAAATACTCCTGTAAGACCATGTTATTACACTATCAGCCTTTATTGGTTTAGGAAATGCCCATATCTTTGAAGGTCTGATTCAGCAGGACATTTAAACACCTCCTTTCCATAGTCTGAACTGAGAACATGCGTAAGAGATTTGTCATACTGGCTCAGAATCTGTCACCATTAAGCCGTTATAAGACCTTTTGTTATTGTAGTACAAGTTATCATATAATAAGGTGAGATAACATTAAAATGAATATTTATTTTACCTCTCATGATTAATAACATGATATGCTAATGTGATTTTCATTATCTTTGTGTTTTGTCATTTTGCAGGAATACTCATAGTTTCAGGACAGGCTTCTTGAAGAGATGTGATGGCAGTATGGTCCCAGCCCTGGGAAAGATCACAATCTCATTATTAGTCAAGAGGCAGCAGAAATCAGGGGGAAGCTTATAACAAACAAGGTGGGAAAGTAAAATAGGAGACAATTATTAATTTAAGGTGGGGTCACAGGCTACTAAAAATAGGAGTTATCTGACAACGTAGAAATCTATATGTGACACCAAAACAGTCTAGCTGATGGGATATTTTAACTAGTGTATGACTTTCCTCACAAATTTTAGCCATGTTTATTTGCATATCTTCTAGATCAGTTGCCTATATATCCTCTGTTGTCGAGAGAGAGGTACATCCAGATGATGTCCATTTCCACATTAAAAACAGTGCATAAGATAAGAGTCATGGATTGTTCTCAGCAGCTGCCTGTCTCTTTCCAGTTACTTAAGAAGAGCACAAAGGACTAATTAAGTTTAGATAAGTTGTAGACAGCTCAGGTTTGCTCAGCAGAATATAACCCTTAACTTGCAGCTTATTTTAATGATCTGATGATTGAAATATCAGTAACTACTCTGTTCTCTGATTATTTCATTGACAGAGCAAATGGATATCTGATTCTTTCCCCTACAGGTGTGCTTTAAGGAATAACTCTGCCATAGTTCACACACATGCCCTTGTGATAAACAGATATGAGTTGTGACCTGTGGAGCTTTATCAGTTTTTTGCTAATGGATGAGCATTGGCAGACAATAAGGAGAACTACTGATACATCCCAGCAAGAAGACAGACCTTACTACAGTATAAATCCAGAGCAAGTGGTTGCTTTAGCTCCATACAAATTTATAAACTATATCCTCCAAGCTATTCAACACAAATATATACCTACAGGCACCAGAAATCCTTGTAAGTCATCTCAGTTCTGTCAATGCTCAAAGTACCACTCATGAGGAGTTTGTGACCCCATTTTTGACATTAGTTTGTTAAATAACTTTGGCTAGTCATTCCCCACCACGCATTCCATATTTTCCCACCTGTATGGAAGAACTAGGAGTCATTACTTCTGTAACATGCCTTAAGATCTTGAGCTAAAAAGTGCTTTTTAAAGGATGAGTAAGTATGATGTTACCAACTCAAAATACTAACCTGCTAATTTTCTGTGAATGCAGGTGATGTTCTCAACCTTCAGAGCTAAGCGGTTCATCACTAATGTAAGAAAAACACCAAAACCAAATATAAAATATAAGATTTTGCTGCTGTACTGTCACCAGAGTATTAAGGCAGTGGCCATATTCTTGATTCAGGCATAAAATATTGATAGCTGTTGATTTTTAACAGGATTTGGTTGGGTGGGAATTTTTTTTCTCTTTCCCAGAGGGAAAAGATAATGGTCCTTAAAGTAAATTTTATTCCTCCATGGCCCGACTCCATTATTTTTCTCTTGGCTAAATTTTATTTGTCTGCTGATGGGACACACTTTAAAAAATGATTATGATGTTGTTATTCTTGCAGTAAAATCTTGCATGCTGTTAACACACGACAAAAGGGATAAAGAGCAGGGAAAATAAGTTTAGTGTGAAATGAAAAATTATTTAATATTAAGCTATGTTGTTGCTTTCTGTGGCAATTTTTTTTTCTGTTTCATACAACTGTCAACGCAGATGACCATCTTTATACTTTTATGGCCCACATAGTCCAAAATTTCTTCCTCATTCATGGCTATTATTTTGAATCTGCACTTTGTTATATCCAATATTTGCATATGCAATTCACTTAGGTAGTTATACTGACCCCAGGGAAATGTCCAGTGAACATTTGCTGTGACTGAGTTTGAATGAATAATGAAATGCTAATGGCAAAACGTGGGCCCACCTGATAGCAACTGAACTTTGCTCACCATAAAATGGGCTGGATTAAAAGTCTCCATCAAAAAATTCGTTCCTACACCATATTTAGAACACATTAAGATTTGACTGTAATTTTACATAGGTAATACAAGTAAATCTCCTAAATCTGTTTCCTTCAAATTTTATCATTTGATTCCTATTCATAGGAAATGAGGGTAGTGTACAAATCACTGGGTTTCCTTCTCCTTTTAACTATAGCACAGGAGAAGGGGAAGTGTAATGCCACCCTTCCCTTTCCTTATTTCTTCAAGATTTGTGAGCTGATAATAATTCAAAATTGCTATCTTAAAATTCAGATTATACAGGGAGGATGAAATCTAACCAATTCCCAAGTGATTTTCTGACTGAAATAGCAACGATGGTTAGGCACTGCCTATTTTATAGTTGTCACTGATATACTATTCAGATTTTTGCATTTTTTTTTTTTAAGAAAGAAATAAAAGTGGCTATGTCTACACACTGTTTTACAGCCAGACTACTGGTTCATATGTGTGGGCTTGTTCTTCTCCCAGCATAATAGCACTGTATAGCTGCATTATGTAAAAACTGTGGCCAAACTAGTCCTACTGTATGGTTTGTCTCATAGGCTTGAGTGTACCAGTATGACAGCGTGGCTTCTGTCTTCACACGTCCCAGGCGTCACATTCCAATAACAGGAACAAAAAAATCCCTTCACACCAACAGAAAATACCCTTCAGCAAGCATGACATGAAGGAGGTGTGTGTTATAGCTGCCCTTACCTTCCACTCTGCCCCCCACAAATTGTGGCTAAAGATGCCAATCCTCCCACTTTGGTGGGAAGTGCTGAGAGGGTGACTATTGAAATATTGTTGTTTAGTACTGGTAGGAAAAAACCTTGGAACAGCGCAACATGAGATCAAAAACTTTTCAGGATTATTACAAAGAAACAAGAAAGGGAATACATCTTTCTCTGATGGGAAATTAGCTAGTATACAAAAAAAATGAAGCACAAGGGAATTTGCTGCCTGTGCCAACTGCGGGCATAAGACATGGATTGCAAAGGCACAGGTGAGCACAGGTTGGGGGGGAGTTTGGAGGAGACGCTTTAGTTTCAGGCATGCCAGATTCCTTGGCTCTGTGGACTCTCTCAGAGGCCAGACAGGAGAGGGACAGTAACGGTGATGGCAGCTCTACAACCCCCAGCATCAGCCAAAGTGACCTGCCATGAAAGAAGATAAAAGAATGTTTGCTTCTCAGTAGCTCTTATTTATCCTTGCCATGTGTTACTTAGGTTGTATTTTCTATTATTATCTATGTAACAGCTCAACGAGCACCTGGAAGCACAGGAGCTGTTGGGAGAAAGGAGCACGGCATTGCTAAGCTCTGCTCTTTCTCCTCTCCTGACTGACTGGGATCTGAACTGCTGAGCCACTCTGCCCTCTGCAGAGACACCTCCGGCAGCTTCAGGCGAGGTACAGTTCAATAGTTAATTTACAGAGGAGAACAGCTAAGAGAATCACTGAGCCCCAGTAACACGGCTGGCAATGGACTTTCAGCCCACTGGAATTCAGTCGTGCTTGGTCTATGCAAAATATTCAGAGAATCACTTTAAACTACTGTGCCTCAGTCATGCATGAGGCAGAGTTTAAAAAAAATATTGTGCTACCTCATACTTATTCTTGGGTTAAAAGGCTGACTTTTGCTGGTAAACATTATTTAAAAAAGACAATTATGTCAATATTTTTTTCCTGGCAACTAGGTACAAAAAGACAAGCTTCATTCCCAAACCTCCAAGTGATGAATGAGTGGTATTTCTGTTTCCACATAATTCAATGTTTTTTTCTCCAAAAGCCATCAGAGATGTGTTAGCATGCCATCCTGATGTCTTTTTCAGAAAGGAGGGAAGGACAGTGGCCCAAACTTATCCTGAACTTTATAACATCACATTCAACTTATAACATCTACCATACAGGTTCAGTCAGTGACTTCTTGTGGTGATTTGTATGAGTCATTTTTTTTCATAAGGTGCGTTAAACTGGCTACAGCAGCTAAGCAGGTAATCCAATGATCTGCGTGAGATATTTTTATTATTCACAAAACTCAGGGAACACAAGACCAAAACCAAGCTGCAGCTGTTTTTGACTAACTGTAATTCATGCATTGTATTACAATAATGTATTCTGTTTTACAAGAGTAACGTTTAAATCCTCCATTAAAAGTGTGCATTTCTACTGTACAAACGACATTTGCCCCTGACTACCAGGGATAACACATTTCCTTTTAAGGTAGTCCATTGCCTTTTAGTAGGAAGCAGTATCAGGCCAATTTTTTCTCTTCCATGTGCTCTAGGCTTTGTGGTTTCCCTCTCTAGTATACTTAATAATATAAAAGACCTCATTTCACTGAGTTAAGGACACCCGTAACATAGGATTCCTTGTGTTGTACCCCCATTTTTCTGAACTCTGGTTTCATTAATTTGCTCCTTAAACTACCTGTAAATGGTTCTGCTTATGTCCTACAAATAGTTCTAGATGTTTAAGATATCATTAGTCACCATCTGATCAAGTTACATTTGGAGTCATTCCAGTGAGTTTAGACTGTTAGGGCCTTGCTCAAATCTGTTCCGATTTGACAATGTACGTCTGACCGCTGTTGTGTTCAGAAGCATACATAATATTCTTGCTAGTAAATTTTAGCCATCTGTAGTCTTCTTTGAGCTATCTGTAAAAGCCCGCTAAGCAGATCCTGGCTAGTCCTTCCTGTTAAGTCACCAAATAGCCACACGTTTGTCTATCTGATAGAGACTGGTCATTTGTTTTGGCTTTTTTTATTTAATCAGATCTAGGTTAGTTTGCACTTTCCTAGTATAGTGAGATTGATTGTTAATCAAGGTTATACAGTCAGTGAGTGGAAAGAATATTCCTTTTCAAGAATTAATATTCTCTTCCTCTTACCCAGACTGTTAAAGTCTTCAACTGTAGTAGGTCAAACAATAATTTCAGCATCTCGTGGTTGCCTGCCTCCTCCCTGTGTGAAATGTTGATCTGTCATTAATATTAATTTACGGATTTTCAGACTCTACAGTCAGTGATCAAATCAGATTATATTAATTTTTCAATTATAATTTTATGCAAGCATTTTATTAACTCAAGCTGCATCTGGAACTCTTGGTAGTAAGTGAGATGTGACTTGAAGTTTCCTGATAATAAGGAAGATGCATGACAATATTATTTGATCTCCCATGGCAGAAAATTGCAGAACATCAATTATACAGCACTCTTTAGATATTAACCACATAATCACAACTTTTACAACAAGACTCCTGCCTTTCCGTTTTCAGATGGCCCTTTTAGCTTTGAGGATGATGCAGTTAAGGGATCTTTCAGAAAATAGTTACTCCATTAATGGTAAGAGAATCAACTTTTTCTATCTCTATTTATTACATTGAAACATGGACTGATGTAATCTGAATAGGGATCAAAAATGACAATTCTTTAGGTCCTTTAGGAGGGGATGAATTCACTCAATGAAGTACAGCTCCATACATTTTCTGTGGTGGATTCATTTGTTATCTGTAATAATAATTTTGAATATTTTTACTAATCAGAATAATTTTTTCCATCCTATGTCTTGCTAGAAGATAATTCAAGAATAACAGTTACAGAGTTCTCCACCAGCATAGAAAGGAGAGAACGGATTCTTACTGTTAAAATTTCTAAAAGCCCCAAAACTTGTGTTCTTTCAATTTGGAGCTTCATTTTTCTCATCTGTGTATTAGTGTGTATTGCACTGCATAAGATGGGTGGCATGAGATGTAGTTGCTATGTAAGCAATGTTGTGATCTTCATATAACAGCAGGAGTAATAGCTATTATATGCAATAGCTGTCCAGAATGACTGGTGAATTAATGTCTTTTTACCCACTTCTCCAGCCAGTTGAATTACCAGTCTTTTGTGTTTCTAAGTCAGGAAGTGAGAGAAGAATCTGACCTTCCTTCTGCTTTAGAAAGAACATCAAATAGTGGAAATTATTGTTCTCAAAGTGTAATGCTACCTGAGTGGCAGGTTTTTTGCTTCCAAACTAAATGAAATGCATGGTCTGTTGCCTAACATCCGATTACAAAATGTGTTAACACCTATCCACATACAAACCATATTAAGTTTAACCTAGTTTTCTCTCTGGGACAAAGGACAAATTATATAAAGCACACTGTTGTGTAACAAATACATTATGTTCTCTAAAAGCTGCCAGTCTTCAATACGGGCTTTACAGCTATGAAGAATGTCATGCAATACTTTCTCTGGAAGGGTAATAGTTAGCACTAAGCACCCTTGATCTTCCTAGTTTTCAAATGTGTATTACAAATGAAATCACAAATATAAAATAGGTACAGCATCGTAAGAGAGGTAGAGAGTAGACACACTCTCCAAATTTTTTACATGTTTTATATATAT
>VYZM01010841.1:0-10188 GCA_013398915.1 Dromas ardeola | reverse complement strand
ATATGTATATATATATAAAAATAGTTTTATCAGGAGACTTTTGTGTTTGGCCAAAATATGTTTCCTTACACCTTTAGGTAAGGAAAATAGTTCTGCCCATATTTTAAAAAATAGAGAGGGTGAGAGAGAAATGGCCAACCTTCTAGCTGAGAGAAAAGTTTGCAGACATGAAATCCATAGTCTTGAAAACTAGACTGTAAATAAAAAAGAACCTGAAATCTATTAGTTTTTAAAAATTTCATCCTTTAATATCACGCTTCAGGAACCCACCCTTACCTGCAGTGACTTAGAAGCCTGGCTCACAGTACAGGATTTATAAACTGATGATAGGGTATTATAGACAGAACAGAATAAACACTCTTGGTTTTTTTGTAGCTGAATGACACAGAGCAAACATTAAGTAATCCATCTAGTAAAGGACAAAGATGTCTGAAAGTTAGCAACAGTCTATGACTGTTTGGGTCTGGACCAGCAGTCAGACTTTCTGCTTTTTCCTGAAAATCCTTCCCAATGCAGCGTATGGGAAGAGTTAGGGGAGTAGTATCCCAAACCAATCAAGAACCTCAGCAATGTACTGCCTGGATGTGGGCAAAAGATGTGTCGAAAAGAGGTCTCATGGCCTCAATGGAGTTTAAATAATCCATCCCAGGGTGTAAGAAAGCGCTGCCATATGCTTGCAATTCTATTTTAGTGGGTCAGAATCTTTCTTTCAAGGAAATTAGCAGCCAATACTTTTTTTCTTTGGAAAAATGTCGCCAGAATTTCAGTAGTTGAAAACCTTTTCCATCCAAATTCCCTTTGAGTTCCTTTGGCAATAAAATGAATGAAGAAAGTTTCACAGATGATGAAATACATACACCCGTAATTTAAGATTATTACACAGTTTAGAGAGATGCTAAAATCGTTACCTACTGATGGTTCGGTGAAATATTAAGAAATGTGGCTTATTTCCTGCTGAAAAGAAGGAACCGAATTCCAAGACAAACTGCAAAATGTAAATGAGCAGCAACTGAAACATTTATTTACTTCTCATGCTGTCCTCTTTCTCTTTTCTCTCTTCACCATTTTTCTACATCACATTAATTTCTTCAGATGTTACAATGCTTTTAATCATATATGTTCCATTACTTGTACATTATTTTCATAAATAAAAGTACATCTTGTCTTGTGTAAGGATGGATCTCAGGGAATTCTTTGGAATTCTGTGTATTTCCAGACTCATTCTGTCCCTTTGCAAATATTTTAGGGTTTTTTTTGCTTATTTCTTTTTGTTTTTTTTTTTTTTTTTAATAGAAAAGTATGGCATTTCAACACTTAAAGAGAAAATAATATAAAAATACTTGTGTACCCTCTGTAAAGTAAGGGTATCCACAGGGCTTTTTTGAAAGTAATAGATTTAGGGAAATTATCCCCTTTCTGATAAGTTTAACTCGCTAGTTTGGACCGCGATCTCACAAGACAAACACATTATTTTTAAGTATTAAGTAAAGCATATGCATAAACAAAAGGAAATAACTTGAGATCAATTTAACTAGAATGATTCCATAATAAAGGCAGAAAAAGATAATTCACTAAAGTACGGGTAAAAATAATATCTAACTGCAATGATAGGGTCAAGTTTTGTAGTTCTGCATTGTTTCCCATGTGCTTTATCTGGTGGGTTTTTTTTTTTGTCATAGAATCAAAGGCTAGTTTAGGTCAGAAGGGACCTCTGGATGTCATCTAACCTAGGCCCCTGTTCAAAGGAGGTGTAATTAAAACCTGCTTGCTTAGGGCCGTGTCCAGATGAGTCCTGCACACCTCCAAGTATGAAGATTTTGCAGCCTCTCTGTGCAACCCCTTCCAGTGTTTGACCACCCTCATAATACTTTTTTTCCTTAGATCTAATTGAAATTTTCTGTTGCCCAAGTTGTGTCTGTTGCCTCCTGTCACATCACTGTGCACTGTGAAGAAGAGTGTGCTCTCTGTTCCCTACAACCTCGCATTAGGTATTTTGCAGACAGCAATAAGATCCCCCCTTAGCCTTCTCCTCTGAAGACCGAACAGATCCATTTATCCTCTCCTCAGAATGCCTCAGTCCCCTAACTATTTCATGGCTCTCCACTGGTCTTACTCCAAAAATGCTGATGTGATTCTTGTCCAGGCTCAAGTTCGTACAGTCACCTGTCAGTCACTTCTCCTTTAATAACGTCTTTGTTTTTCCTCTGCTGCTGATCCCTGTGTTCTTGGAAATTACTGGATGCTTTGTACCACATTTCTTCCGTATAAGCTGTTCAAACACTGAGCACTAAAATGTTCCCTGCACATCTATTACACCTTTCCTATGAGTTTCTGCATTCGGAAAATAGTTTTTCTAAAAGAAGTGGCAATGTTTGACTTCTGCACTGGTGGAAAGCTTTTCTGTGCTGCAGAGTCCCTTCCCCAGCACCGCCTTCACTGAACCTGGAATGCCTTTAGGGTCAGATGTAAAAGTTTTGAAATGAAAAGTTAATAAGAAATTCAGTCAGATTTTGTCTGATTGTAGAACTCTTGCTCAGCCCAGGGGAGATAAAACTTACCTTAATTCAAGTAGCTAGAAACAGGGAGTGCTTTTTGTGAAAATTCCACATGGTAATGGGATAATAACCATGCCTCTAACACCCACAGTAAGCTCCATCTGTTGCCAGGCTGACACTCCTGGCCTTCTGGTACCTTCTTTCCATTGTGTCCACATTAGACAAGTTTCTTGACTGTGTTTTCGAAAAGAATTGAACTAAATATCTTTTTATTCCCCTTTTTTCCAGTCTGTCATCCACATACTGCTATTCTACTCATCAGGAGATCACAAAGCCATAACCTCCCATCTTATTAACAATAGACCTAGTAATTAGTTAATATAGAACACTGACAGGTATCATTACACAACAAATGAGTTCACATTTTAGTCCCTTAACACATCATTTATCTTACTCATTTACAAATCCACATTTCACAACCCCTTACACGTTCTTTTATCAGTGAGTTATTTCTTTGAGCATTAACTTTTTGGTTATTCACTAAAACAGATACCTGGCATTTCATAAGACCTACACATCCTTATCAACATCCATAGTAGGTCTGGTGATGCATCCTTGTACTAGGATAAAGGGCTCTACTCTTGCCAGGCTGCATTTGGGATGGGAAATTTAGTCCATTAATCAAGCATCTATAATAGCAGCACTGACAGTGCCAGGGCAGACAGAGAATAAACATCCTATTGACTCCTTGAATTATTTGATAACAGGAATAGGTCAGCACAATGACGTGTCTGAAATGACTTTTCCTCTTTTGTTGCATTTCTCCCATTTTCCACCACCTTTGAATAGTTGTCCCAAATAATGCACAAAAAGCCCTTCCAGATCTTGTACTGGAATGAATGAGACGAGTAGGAACTCGAGGAATTCAAGGTCAAGCCCAAGGCAAAGATTAAAGCAGAAGCTTTATTTTTCATTTACATTTTAGCTCCACCTCAACTGAATCAGATGGAGCAACCAAGGCAATCAGCTACTTTACAGAATTGATAGTCAGAAAGACTCTGGCTCACTTTGCTGTGAGGGCAAATTTTTCCACACTTGATTCAACAGAGAATATATTTGTGGAGAGAAGCCAACCCAATGCTTACTTTTAAGGACTGAAGAAAAAAAAAAATTTTTTCAAAGTATGGCATTAACCCTTTAGCTTTATATTATGAGAACTGAAAGATATAATGAAGTGCATATTACATGGCACTGTGGTTTGTAGCTGGATTCTGAAATTTCCCAGTCTCTTCTGGCACAGATTTATGTCACCCACCATTGCATAAAAATGCAAAGACTTGAGAACTTCGGGTGAATTTTTTGCTGCTTGCTACCCTGACAGCTAAAAATTTCAGTCTCTACTTTAGTCTGGAGCTCAGTAGAACAAAGTAATTGGTTCTTTCCCTGCACACAGGTTCTACACACACTCAGCTTCTGTACATGCTGGCTTCACGCATCCTTTCCTAATATTCCCTTGTAAAGAGACACATACTCATACACCTGCAAAGTGTTCACATTTTCTTTCCTTTGTGCCTTCGCCTCCTCAATGTTTTACCAGCCCTGACAAAGCCAAGTTCTGACCTGTTCTTAATTTAGGTTAGGCTGTCAGGGCTGCCCAGGACTCATCCTTGCAGTTATAAGTAAACACAGTAAGACAGCACTAAAGCTATGTACCATTAGCATCACCCAGACTTTGTGTCTGGGCTTAAGTCAGGCCACAGGAAAATAAACCAATGGGCTTGTGGTTCTTGTTTCTGAGTAGATTTGAGATATCAAAAGTTTGGTTATATTTTTGCAAAGGCATTTTGGTTTGGAGAAGCTTCCAGTAAATCCCATTAACAAAGAGAGCTCCAAAAAAAAATTGGCCAGTAAAACCTAAGATATTTTAAATGCAATTTACCATGACCAGCCATATGATTTACACTATTAACTGTATCTTCCATCATTCCAAGAACATGCAATCTAAATTTGTCAGCACTGGGCAAAAATAGTGCATAGCTATAGCCAAGTCATTGGGTACAGAAATATTGGCAAAGTTAGGAGAGCACATCCCATTCTAGGATCTTGAGTCATGTAAATATATCTGTTGGTAAGAAAGCATATAATTTTAACGAAGAATTATATATATATTGTAGACGTATGACTTTAAATTAATTCTGTGTAATCCAATTCTTCTTTCCTTATTGGTAAGATGCCAAAAAAGGCTTATTAATTCCAGAGAGTGGACCCAAGACTTCTTGATGATCATTCCTAATATTGGTGGACACAGGGATGCTAAAAGCAAGCTAATAGTGAACAAAAAAACATCTAAAAGCCAATACCGACATGGGCCAGCAACAGCACTTGCTGATCTCTAATACAGTCCATGGATGAAAGCCTCTTTATTCTTACAGTTCTAATGAGAAACAGTATGAAAGGATAAATCACACAGGAGATATTCAGCTAGGGTCAAATCTTCAGTTCCAGGAAAGATTCAGAATACATCCACATGGTCTTAGACATAAAAAATACTTCGAACAAAGTGACTTTTTAATTACAAATGTTCTTTCAGAACCAAAAAAACAAATTGCCAAAACAATATTTGAGACAAAACCAGTAGCAGAGTTATGAATAATTTTTCATTTCAGAGCATACAGTATTCTTTATTCTTTCTTTTTGCCAACAGTAACAGGGCAGGCACTGTTGTATTCACTCGCTCTTTGCTTTGCCAGCACGTCACTCGTTAGCCATCTGCATTCCTCTTGCTGGATCACTACTTGCACAGTGCTAGAAACTGTACTTACGTTGTGTTGGATGTTTTGCACAGGTATAAGATCCCACTTCCCAGGCAACATTCATGTATATATTGAAATGATAAGAAAGTTTACAGTCTATGTAATCTTAGCCTCTCAAAATCTCTCTCATGTATAGATTTTTAAGTACACTTAATTTAAGAACGCATCACTTAATTCTCACACACTGTATGAATTTAAATTCCCTCTGCATCTCTACCAAGCCTAATACAATGTGTTTGACTAAAATGTACATTATGAAAGTTCAGGATCTCACAGCTATTCCAAATAAGTTGTTTCATTAATTAAGCGATCTCTTTGTCTCATAAGTATGCTTAATTTCCAATTTTAATTCCTCAGGCTGCTCACCTTGTGCCCCTGCTAAACATGATGGTACAAAGGTAAAAGGAGAAGTAATAACTCTTAAAGATAGTATCAGCATTGCCAGTCAGAGTGCAGAAGGGAATTGTAGCTAGAGAAGAATTTGTGAGGAATAATGATTATTAGTCAGGCCATGAAATTTAGGTTGCTTTTCTTACTTTATCTACCAAATTCTCAGGTAGACTTGAGAACACTATTTAACTCTTTTTATTTTTTATTTTTTATTTTAACACTTGAAGATAACCCCCTTCCTATAAAACAATAGCAAGGATTTCTGAGTCCTTCACGTGAACAATGCAACAAATGCCAGCATTTAATTCCCTGTCTGGGAGTGTAAGCAAACTGGAAGATTACTGCACATATTGTTTTCGCTGGGGTATGTGGCAGTTTTAAATGTGTCCTTTCACAAGTTATTAAAGAACTGTTTCATATAATGATTTATAGACAAAGAAATTATAACATGTTGTCAATTTTCCACTCTTTTTCATTTTGATAATCTAAGTAGTTTTGTTAAACTAAACTAGGTAAGGAATTGAGACAGAAGGGGAAAAAAGTGATTAACTTACACAACAGAGCTATGATACAGCTGCAAGACTTCTCAAATCCCTGGTCAAGGCTTTAATATACTCTGCTCTTTTGTACAGATAAAATTAATGCACAATTCTGGCACAACTGGGATCAGAAGTAGCACAATTGTCTGCATTACCAATATGATCACTCTTTAATGAATTTTTTTTTTTTTCAATTGAATTGGGAACTGAGACCTCATTGGATTAAAAAAACCAAATTCCTGGAAGTGGTGATGAAGCATGTAGTTATGTCTGTAAAACCCTGAATTATACAGTTAATGAACACATTTGTCCCTGAAAGTAATGACTGGCTGCCTTTTATAGGGAATATTTGACTGCTTGCTTCTTTAGTGTTTGCTTTGCAAAGACATGCAGAACATGACCTAAAGATTGAAGGAGGAAGTTAAGTTAATAATATTTTTAAATGGTTTCTGATTTTTATTTCTCAAAGAAAAAAATCAAGTTGCTCGTTCTTTGAACTTCCATCAATTGTCAATGTTTTACTAAGAGTTTTCCAGGACAGTCAAAAAGGAAACTGGACCAGAACAATGGGTAACGTAAGCATTTATCTCCACTACCGTGCATGCTGATAAGGAAAAGCCAAGTAACTGCTCTCTCTCATCTTGTTAATTTTCTGTTTATTACCTCCTGAAGTATTTTGCTCCATTTAATACAGAAAGTAAGATATTTTGATCTGTAAATTTCCCCTTCTTCTCATCTTATTATCCCATCTGCTTATTCTTTGTCCTGCACAGAAGAAGAAAATGCATTTTTAATTAGTAACAATTTTCTTTTAGATATTTTGTATCTTTATGCCCAAATTTTTCCAAACCCAGGTGGCAATGGAAATTTTCTCACACAAAAGATAGTATAACTGCATCTCACAGAGAGCACCTCTTAAGTTCAAAAGATCTTTCATGAGTGAACAGGTACAGTATTTGTACACTTGCCTGCTTTAACTGAACCAGAATACAGTTGTTTTCATTTTTTAATGAGTTTTGACATCTAATAATAGCCCTAGGTGCCTTAAGTTTTAGATTTACTGTGTCAGATATCATTAACGGACTTGGATCTCTGAAAGTGGATATGCAGCACAACCTGGATAAAGGGCTCTGCAATGCCACCCAGGAACTGGTTATGCTGAAATTCCTCTGGTGAAGGGTAGGAAAATATCTCTCCACATCCCTGAGGGGCCTTGGCCTCTCAGGCGTGCTCAGACCATGCTTAACTTGCTTGGACAGCCTCAAGCTTGGTTTAAAATACACCTGGTGCCCGCTGTCTTTTGGGTATAATAGCCCAGGGGAAATTTAATACGCCCATCTTCAGCATGTATGTGCCTAAAGCATGCTGGCTTGATGGGAAGGGCAAATGTCAGTCCTCTTGAAATAAACTCAAGTTTGTCATCTCAGCTCTGAGATATTCAGTGTCTGTCCATTTTTTTTGAAACCTATGTCAAAGAAAACAAAAATGCAGTTGCATCTCTAGATCTTTCATTCTACCAAATGTATAGTTGATGCCATTTTTGAAACTAGGATAATTACTGTTGCTATGTAAACTATTACTAACACCTGATTAATTTCATAGAGTCTTGTGTCTGCAACCCCACAGTCCTGAAGCAAATGTAGTGTGACAAAGAGCTGCTCCTGTCCCCTGTTGACCGCCCCTTTTTCAGTTACTCTAAAATGTCTTAACAAAGTCCAGTCCATAGAAGATACAGATGTTGTTTGAGCATGCAAGGTTCATATTTACAGTATCAGTACCAGGATTTCTGAACACCAATTGTTTTCAAAAAGGAGTGAGGATTGCCTAAATGAACCTGTAAGTGCTGCCTTTCTGATCGGGACCTAAGTCAAAACAGCTCTTAGAATATAAAACTACATAATACAGCAGCAGCAGATTGGTATTTGCCACATCAAGCAGTGGAATAAAATTATTAACAATGCCTCAAAATGTTTTTATTGTGTACATCTGAAACAATTCTGATTATTTAAAGCCTAAGCAGAGCTAACAATGTGGTACACATTGGGAGCATTTTATGCTTTCAGCTCTAAAAATACTAAGAGGCACTTTAAATGGTGGCTTTTCATTCTGTATGGCTCTGCTCCACAGCAAAAGAGGATATATAAGTATGCAGATCCAAAGGCAGAAATTCTCAGGACATCCTGTCATCCGACAGCTGGATGCTATCTTTCTCCTTTTCGTGATCACTCAAGAAGGTTAAACAGTGATTCATTAAGATCATGAAGGAATGCCACCATTTCTTCAGACTAAGCTGTCCTGAGGTCCCCTGAGAGCTACCTTTTAAAACAGTTGTGACCACATTACACAGAGACTGGCCGTAGGACACTTCTTAACAGGAAAGAAACCCAAATAATGGTTTCATTAGAAAGCCATAAGCTTATGACAGGCAAACCCAAATAAATTAATGAAACATCAGGCCATTTAAAACTAATTTATATTTATAAGGTTCATGAGGGGATACGTATTTGGTATACAACAAAATTTTGACACTGGCCAAATATTTATGGGGAACCCTTAAGGAGTTTAACATTCACCTTAAACCACACAAATGGTGTTTCAGGAATGCATATTCATGGCATATGTGCAAATAAAGAATGAAGGACCTCAGGATATGCATGCAAAAATGGCGATGCCCCAAGTCAGTCTCTGTTTTTGAAGGTGTTGGTATAAATAATTGCTAAGTTTACTTGGGTCCCTCAGTCTTTCTCATGTTAAACTGCATTTCACTCCATGATTAAAAAAAAATAACACATAAAACACCGTCCGGTGTCATCCTGTGTCGTCCCGTCCCGTCCTGTCCCTGCCCTCCCTCCCCCCCCAGCAACATTTTGCCAGAGGCATATCTAAAATAATAAACTGAGGGCCAGAGTACAGTTTCAAGCAGTCTCCCACATTGTTAAGACTCATTAATTGTTAGTCTTCTGCCTGTGTTAAGCTTGTGTTAAGACTTTCCCAGACATACCTGAGTGTGGTTCAGGGCATAGCAGAGGCCACATACTGTTCGCAACACACAGTGTAGGTGAAGGCAAAATAAAAAAACTTTACCTGTGCAGATGTGAGCAATGCAGTCTTATTTTGAGTGAGGGAATAGCCCTTCATCTGTTTTATTTACCCAGCCTCTGAGGGCAGGTCTACATGAATGTCTTTGTGTAAAGACAGTGCTCATGCTGCAGACTGGCAGAAATTACGTCTCTTCTGTTAGTGTGGTGCCCTCTTGAGCTAACAAGTCCTGTTGAGAAGCTGTTAGAGTGACAAAGATAGCCCTCAAAGAAATAACAGCCTTTAAAAATACAACTTCCCATACCTCAAATGTGAGGTGTAACAATAGTGCAAAAAACAGGCTAAGCAAAGAGAACCTGAAGGAACCAGCCCCACCTTACTCTGTGGCTACAGAATGAGCAATAGTTGAACCAAAGTAAACAGATTATGCTTGCCCCATCTTGCTGTAATACAGATTGTACTATGCAAATTATCTTTAGGCCCACACACAGATACACTAGTAAGAATACAGGAATTATCATCTAGGACAATCTAATTTACTCTTATTGAATTAGCTTAAAACTTTCATAACTTTTAAAGAGTTTCTCAGTTGTGAAGTGATGTTGGAATATAAACTAATATGTGATGATCTATGTTCTGTGAACATGAAGGAAGACCAGCATGCTTACAGCATTGTGTTTAATATATTTAATAACTTTCTAATACAAAAACCTTGTTACTTTTACTCAGATTTACCATTCCACTTCCAAATTTGTTTTTGAAGAGCTTTGCATTTTAAAGGTTACATGTATGAGAAAGATACAAAGAGAAAGTTAGAAACTTAAGGATTTCATAGTTGTTTGAATCTGTATATTTTATCTTCCTAACTAATACTGTAGTCTGTGAATTCAGGGACTCAAGAGAGCTGGTTGG
>VYZM01010837.1:262804-291209 GCA_013398915.1 Dromas ardeola | reverse complement strand
CTATGATTCTATGATTTAGAAAAGATGAAAGTATTGCCTTAATCATCAGAACTACTTGGGAGGCCTATGTACACATTCCAAAGGCTGCTGATGGACTTTGGGAAGCCAGCCCAGCAACATTTAAGAGCTGAAATCCCTAAATTCTTCTGAACTTCCATACAAAAGATACCCATCAGGTTTACAAGACCACTGGATTAACAGAAATACAGTACAAATAAGGATCTTTCAGCTATTCGTGATCCTCCTGTCCTTGGCATTAACTCCATTGAATTTGATGCAACTGTCGTTAATTTATACCACCATGACCTGACCCTAAAGAACGTGCACTTATACTTAGACATGGATCAGTGAGCCAGCTACTGCATCACTGCAGGAAGCAGTGATGTTTGGTTGAACTCCTGCATTGCAGAAATGCCACCTACCTCTGAAGCTTTTTTGCAAAGTAGAGTATGTGTACTGCGTCCAGTAAGCACTTCAGAATAATCTTCAATCCCACGACCTTCTGGACCTCCAGTTCATAGTCACCTTGCTCAGCTGGATAAAGCGGGTCTATAATCAGTGTTCTCAAGATGAAGGTCATGGTGAAGTGTTTAATGGGTAGGACAATTGTGGGGGAGGAAAGGGGAAGAAAATGCACTGTGATGGAGGGATAGACACTATGCTGGATGTCCCCTTTCCCACCGCACTTGAAAAGCAAGACTTATCCCAGCTATGGAACCCTTGGAGCACATCCCACATTAATTTCTGACTGATTAATAGGGAGCAGCTGAGATGTGAATATTCGGACTGGGTTTCCCGTCTCTGGGAAAGGCCAATCCATATTCTAATTAGCTGATGGATCTGGCCCAGTCAGTGCCCAGTCACCCATCCCCTTCCTGGAAGAGACCGTATAACTATGATTATCAGCTGATTCTGTTGGGGATGTCTGCAAATTAGGAGTCCCTTTTGGGCTGCATACAAAACTTCATAGGCTTCACTTTGGGAACCCCCAACCCAGCTGTTTGATATTCAAGCTATTGCAAAAGTCACAGCTGAGGGCAGCTGCTGTTCAGTTAGTTGGCCATTTTATATTTTCATAACATTTCCTTCAGAGTCCTTGCTTCTTCTCAGGCCGTGCTGACTTGCCAGGCTTTGCAGAAGCTGGCAGCCAGCCCTCTCATTTTGTCCTTCTAGATATGAGAAACACAGCCTGTTTCTGAAAACATAGGTGTGATGAAGGAGACTGTACTTAAATATATCTGGGTCAGTGATACAGACTATGCATTTCCAGTAGGTGCCATTGATTCCCATTTGTGATGAATGGATTCTGTAGCATCATCCAGTTCTTTCTCTGCAACTGGAAATTTGACTACACGAACATACTGCTAAAAATGCTAGAGCTGGAGGTGCCACAGGCTATCCTCTGTGAATCTGCTCCAAAGCCATTGAAATTAACGGAAGTCTTGTCTCTGGCTTTGACAGATATTGAAACAGGCCCTAAAAAAGAACAAATAATGTTTAGAAATGTCTACAAATAAAGCCAAGCTCTCCAAGTGAGTCTACTGTTGGCAATTTCTCCAGCAGTGTGAATTTTTTTCCTAATCTACGGTTGCTATAAGTAACTCTTCAACTGCCTGCAGCAGATGGGGAATGGGAGAAAGACAGTTTCCCTCTTCTGCAGCTTGTTGACTTCATATATTTTAGTGCCAGTAGAGCAGTCTGTCAGTTTATTCTGTTTACCACAAGGAAGACAAAAGCATTTACAGAAAAAAAAATACTGCTTAAAAAGCATCAAAATTAGCAACTAGGGCCCTGAGGAAGAGAGAAAATTCCTGAAAGCGCTTTTCACTCATAACTGAAAAATGGCTTGATTTCAAATAAACAGTGCTCCTTGAATTTACCAATGTAGGAAACATTCTTTTTTGCATTTTTCCTCAACAGAAAAACATTTTTTTTAAATAGTTCTCTTATGGCAGAAGTCCACATGGAAGCTTCACAGTATAATGTTTTATTAAATTTTTTTGCTATTTGCCTTTTTGTAGCTGGCTGAATTGAAATAGTTTATGAAGTCACTTATAGTCACGTATGCTTGTGTGGAAGAGACAAAATGGTGCACCTGGCTGTGTAATCTCATCTTGCGTGTTTCAATAGGGAGTCATAGAAGTGCTTAATTAAGCCTCTCTCATTGACTCAAAGGGGTGGCTGGCAATTACAGTAAGTTCTCCTCTGCTGGCTGCCCATGGGAGCGTAACTGACCCCTAACAGGTATTGTAAAGCCACTCCAAGATCTTCAGGGAAGCGTCAAGCATAATGTCAGCCATACAAATTTTGGATACACCAAAACCATTCACTTGCTTTTTTTTTTGTTTCCCTTTGGCATAGTTCTGAAGAACTGGGGCAGACACACAAAAGAAAAGACTGTACATAAGCATTGTTTTTAAGGAACTTTGAGCCTTTTGCATATAGCCAAGACTTGTTAATCCTTGTTCAGTTATAGCTGTGTGCCTGAAAGGCTGATGTAGCAACCACCCTTACAGCACGTGTTATGTACCAGTGACTTAAACTGAAACATATTCACCAGCTAAAATATGGCTTGCAAAGCAATTGTGTTTTGCAAGCTTTGACTAGAAATTAGTGACAAAGCTTTCTCAATATTTTCACACCCTCACTCCAAGCTGCGATAAAGCTATGAATAACTCCTTTGTTTCTGAACTCTCTTGCGTCTCTTGGAATAAGTCTTTCATTTTTCTCAGAAATGTTTTAGGGGGCCCTGCGGATCTCTGTAAGAGTCCTAACTTGCCCTTATGAGTTACACCAGATGGTGGCCATCAAGAGAAAGTTTCTTCAGAAGAGCATTGCGCTATATAAAACATCAAAAAAGGCTATGATGAATGATTTATTCTGGTTTTCAAATGGATCCTTCTAGGTTTATTAATTTGTTGGTGGTGGTGTTGTGAGTAGAAGCTGTTGAGGTGAAAGAAATATGAGGATTATTTTGTTCACAATGCTGAAAAACTTACTAGGTGTTAAAAAAAGATGTCCTACACTGAGATTCTGTAAGGGAACCTTCTAGATATTCACCACTGCTAAAAATTGAACCCCTTAAAACCAGCTCAGTTTCAGTAGCCAAATCTCAAATTACTCATAATCAGTAATTAATTTTATTTTTTCATCTAAGCTTATATATGTAAATTATATGCCATTTGGAAAGTTTAGCTTTATATGCCTAAATTCTTACAGAACAGGAGATGAGCACACACAATGCTTATCTAACATATGTAGGTGTGGTAGGCTTGCCTTGACACTTTGCAAATCAGCCTTTCATGCCCCAAATTAGGCACCAAGCACTGGATTGCAATTTTTGACAAATACCAGCCCAAATTTTTGTTCAACCTAATTGATAGCTCTACAGCTCAGGGCATCCCGAATCCAACCGCAAATTTCTCCATGACCAACTACTGCTATTAGGAGACCACACTCATTCACAGGACTTTTCTATTTCTGAACTTTGGTGTCCCCGACCTGCGAAAAATCAGTTCCAGAACTTCACTGGGTGATTGGAGAGCTTGGTGTGTAGACAAGGAGAGGTATGGTACCGCCACTGACTTCAGCGTGGTCCTGCTTTGTACCCTAGTGCAGATTACAACTGCATCGTGACAGCCTAAGAACATCCTGTGATTCAAAAGGCCATCGCAGCACAGCAGAATAGCTTGACAATCCTTAATAGAGGCCAGAAAGTACTAGATTCGAAGAGTTAAGGAAGTGAAGAGTTGCCAATGGGAAGGAATAAATCACACCCCTGTTCATTTTGGCTGTTGCTCATTTGCCTTGAGCAAAAGCAAATAAATTTACTCTCTATAGGAAGATATTACCATCTTTACATTCCTGAATATTACTGAATGTAATGTATAGATGTTATCAGGAATAGAAATATGTTCTCTGAATTGAATAATCATGTAAATGGAAAACTGATTTATATTACTATAGCTTTGAGGTAGAAAAAAGATGATTTTCAGGTATGGTAAACTTGAGACAAGCTCGTGAGTGGTCCATTTTAGTGTGTCCCGTGCACTTGCGCAGTGTGCAGAGCTGCCTCTTGAAAAGATCTGTTTCATTATTACCCAAATAGGCAGGAAGTGCTGAGTACTGAGCAGACTGTCCGGAACGGGATGGAGGAAAGCCCCTAGGTACACCTACATCTTTTCTCAGAAATGTTTTAGTAGAAAAGCCCATCTGCCAATTAGTTTAAGAAGGTGGGTCACAATCATGCTTCCTTCCTTGCTGCTCTCCTGGGCTGCTTGTCCTGATAGTGAGACCCAGTTATTTGCTGACTCAAAAGGGTTTGTTTTTATTGTTGCTCCACTGTCTAATTTTCCATGTGGCAACATAGTGAACTTACCAGTGAGCCCTGCCAAGTTGCAATTTTGATGTTATCTTGTTTAGAAAAACAGGGAAAACAATTCTTATCTTTACAGGGTGCGATAATTAAATTAGACACTCATGCCTGGCATGATGGGGTCAGGATAAAGATAAGTAGGACTACATTCGGGAGTTGCTGGGTTGGACATAACTTCTGTTTATAGGATGTGCATGGTTACCTTCTGGCACAAATGTTGCCTGGATAAGTCCTTGAGGATCTTCTCCTAGGAACTGTCCCTTTGGAAAAATCTAGTATTGCCTTTGGGCTTGTAGTGTGACCTTCCTCATCTGCCATACAGTTGATGTTTCAATACTTCCCTCTTTCCCAGCTAGTTCCTATGTTTTTTTTTTTCCTTTCCACAGCAGAACTTTGACTATTGGGAGGAAGAGGGTAAGTGTGCCCCATAAGAACATTAATCAAGCTAGAGTTATTGATTGCTAAGGTCAGCCTTGAATTCACATAGAAAGTAGCAGAACTATCTGAAGCATTTGCTGACACCTCGTGTGTTCTTATGATCACGACCAACTAAGTGGCACAATTAGATGTGCCATTACCTTATTATCTTAATAAGAGAACTGTTCTAAGGATTAAAGGTACCCTCTTTGGGTAAAACATTAACTGGTAGATACAAATGGTCTGAACTTTTCCTAGCGCACACACACACATACAGAGGCTAAAAAAAATTGCTTGAATCTGAACCTGCAGCCATCACAACTGCACTGGGGTCTCTGCAGTCACTCCAGATTTCCATGAGAGTAAGACTGGCCAGATTTCTAGGGCAGTCCAGCTTCCACCTCTTGTTTGTTTTATTTAATTTTGTGACACATTTTTCTTATGCTTGCTATGAGCTATTTCTGAGCTTATAGGACATGAAAACAGAAAGAAAAAAGCTGTGTTACAAGTTGTTTTCATTAATAATGTCTCTCATCAGTAGATACCCAACACCAAAGATATCAGCTTCACGCTCCCCATAACGAGAAGACTGGAGGTCCAGCAGTCTCTCTGCTCAGGAACACTGCTTTTGTGTTAAGCACTCTACACTCAGATGCCACCTGACTAAAACCAGAAAACAGTTCTTTTTAGTTTTTCTTTTATGTTCTCCCAAAGATGTACAGTAGGATAAAAGGTAGGACAATGTGTAGCAGCAGTAACTTCTGTCACTGTAAATGTCTGTAACACCATTTGTACACCTTCAGTCATGGAAGTGAATGCCAACCTTCATGTTGTCATTCTGCCTACTTGAACACACATTACTGAACTGTATAACATATTAAATATTAAAACATGTAAATAGTCTTGGGATGTTGACAGGTGCAGATAAGGTTATAAAAGTCTTACGGTGAGGAAGGTTATGTGGGCACTGTGGCTGTTTACTTGTTTGAATGGCTAGTGTTTAAATGTTTGGGCATTTAAATGCTTGGGCCTTATGATCACTGGGCAGGCTCCGTCTGGTTGGATACTAGTATGGGTGGGCTAGCAGTTCTGGGCCTCAGCACTTGAAAAGTTTTAATACTAGGTTACATTATCTTTTTATTTAAATGAGCGAATCAGTATTTCTAGTGATATCTATTAAAAATATGACTGTAGTAAAAGAGTATTTTTGTTTACCACAAAAAACACTGAAATATCACAAACATTTAAAATCTCAAGAAAGTTAAATTCTCACAAAAATAGTTAATTTGATCCAAACAATACTGATCAAAACGGTATTTGAACAAAACTGTTTTGATCCAAACAAAACCTTGTCAGAATAATATATGGAAACTATTGTTATTTAAATTTGAAAAACTGTATTAGTAGTTTGTATTTGCAATTATACTTGGACAGTGCAAGAGAAGTATTTCTAGATAATGCTGGTGGCATTTCTTTTGAAATGAGATTATGTCAATAAGACGGTATTTAGCAAAGATTAGAGCTTGTATCTCTGCAAGATTTCTGTATGTCAGCAAGAACAACTTTTAAGTTCGTATCAGTTTTACTATTGGAGTCTTTATTTGGTAACAATAGATAACAGTTGATAGTTGAAAGTTCTTAGCACAGTTTAAAGCTATATTCAGGTAATTTGACCTTTTTTAATGGGCTTTAATTAGAACTCGAGTTTTATAAGAGGAAGGTTGAGATTAAAGTAAATTAAGTACATATACTTCAATATAGAGAAAAGAAATAATATTGGTCTCTGTCTGATTTATAAGGATTTGCTTCTTGTGTAAGTGAACCAAAAGTACAAAGGTAGACACATGGCAATGACATTATTGTTATACTAGAAATTTAGATAACCAGCTCCTCTCTTTAGGGAAATTTTATTTCCATCGAGCACAGAGAGCACACCCTGAATGTCATCCTCAGCCTTGCATGGCCACAACCAGACCAATGCTGGGCAGAGTAATGCTTTGCTCCAAAGATGTCTTCATGGTCCTTTTTAAGTTTGGGAGAGAAGCTCAAGGCACTCGGAGACTGGAGGGAAGTGAAAGCAAAAAGAAACCAAGTAGAAACAGCTTGTAGCCTTCACCACAATTGTTTAAAGCAGAAAAAATACAGTGAAGAAAATCTGCCTGAGGTGGGGAGCTGGTAACAACAAAAATGTTGTCATGAAGGGTGAATGGATGATGTAGATGAACAGTCATGGTGAAGAAGGGCAAAAGTGGTTCAAATAAATTAATCTTTTTTATTGCTTGCTTGCTGTATGGAAATCTCCTTAGTACTGCTACAGATTAGACCACTAATGGGTCAGATAATTAAAACTGCAGCATTAAGAGCTGTGGCCATGTAAATGGCTGAGGATATGCTGAAGAGAACATACTAAAGCAAAGCAGAACATCATGGACAGAGAAAATGTCCCTGTGGCTTAGTGGAAGTACAGTGAGATGGCTTTGCTTTTTTGCCAGGTCCTTTTCAGTCTTGAACATTGCTAAAAAATCTCTTACTTGGCTTTGTGTATACAAGTCTACATCTCAATACACACACACACACTCTCCCTCTCACATATATGCATGTATACATATACATTTACATGCATATATAGTGTATGTGTATGTTTATGTGTGTATATATATCTGCATATCTGTATGTATGTAGATTTTGATACCCTTCATCCCCTACAGCCTTCTAGTTCAATCTGGCTGTTTCTTTATTAATAATACTGATTCCAGCAAAGCCCATATATCTTTTTTTTTAATCTGGCTTCTTATTTTGTTACCACCTTTTTCTGACAGTGCTTCCAGAGAGAAAGACATGCTGTCTTGATGATCTCCCAAACTGAAGACAGGCCATCCGACTAGGAGGAGAGGCGCAATGCATGTGTATAACAAGTGTGTCAGAGCAGTTGTGTGTAGCACAAACTGTGTTTTAAATTAAATAAAATAAATACATATGTTTATAAAAGATTAGTCAGCCTTAAGAAGTGATTTTAAAACATTTTGGGAACAACGGTGATTTAGCTGAAAAAATCTGATTTTATGGTAAACTCATATGAAATTGCATAATATGTAATTGTGCAAAGAATCTGTTTATCCTTCATGTTCAATGGAGCCTATGATTTGCTCTGCAATCACATGCTTTATATTGAAATAATCTTTTCCCAGAGGATTTTAAAATTAACAACATTGAACTCAGTTAAGTACCTTACCTAGAAACAAAAGCGTGAAGTTAAAAATCCACCTTATTTTTAATGACTCCTGCCATACTTTCACAGAGTGGATTCAGGTCACATGTGGGAGAATATGTTATGGTCATTATTTGTGAAAAGATGTTTCATTCAAAAATGTGACAGTTCACTCTGGAGCAGCTTGTATGTAAAGAAATACAGCGCATGTCTGTTCAGTGATGATATTTTGTTAATTAATAGAATAGCCCAGTTTAAATTTCACAGAATGGAAAGAAAAGGATGACACCCTACTCTGAAATGTTTATCCCTCCCGAAGAGCCGAATTCAGAAAAGCGGGTAGAGATTTCTTTTCCCTCGCTACCCAACAACAGGGCAAGTACCCCTATGCAGTGCCTAAAATTTTATCTGAAATGCTGACGGTGATATTTCAGATTCATTCCACCTGACTCCCTGGGTGTGCCTGGCTGTTTCAGGTAAGTTCATAAGGAGCAAACAGGCGAGTTATGTTTTTCTTACTTCTCCTTTGAATCAGTGAAAGAGTTAATTTTAATGAGAATGCGTAAGAATTGTAGTGTAGGTGCTAGGGATTAAAAATCAGCTATTATAAATTGTCAATCTATAAGCCACCAGCCACTAGCTCGCATTGCACTTTGACCTTATCTTTATATGTAACAGGAAAGCGCTGTTCTTAGCCCAGACAGGAGGGGACCACTGCAGCTGCAGGACCGGCTGGGTAGAGGACGCAGAAAGTGCTTATTACAGATAAACAGAGATGGATATGATATTTGGTAGAAATAAAGAAGAACATCCAGAGCCCATAAAAGCTGAGGTGAAAGGTAAGTGAAAGAAAATCTGTTCTAATATGTGTGGTTACTTTGGTGTTTTCGAATATGTAAACACTGAAACACTTGTTCACCCAAAACAGCACTGAAAAGGGAAACTGAGAAAGCGAGAAACATTAAGTGAATTTTGTTTAAAGGACTCAGCTCAGATAATATTTGTGCCCTGACTGTGGGCTTTTCTCACTTTATGGGCATTTCTGTGTACTTTCCCAAAACGTCAGTTTGAACAGGATTCACTGGTGAGCGACAAAGTCCCGGGATTTAATCTGGTGACCACCCCTCCGCCATGGCTCTACTCAAGCTTTCGGTTTCTCCTCTCTGTAACCCTTCCCTACCCTCTGTCTGTCTGTTCACACTCTGCCTTGCTGCCTGGAGAGGCTCACTAAAATTGGGACTCTTCAACAATAGTATTTCTAAATAGAAAAGCAGCAGTAATGGATGCCACTGTGTACTGTTAAAAAGAGGGTTCAGAAGTTAATCCAGGAAAAACTGCAGAGTATCCTTCAGAGAGACAGTTGAAAGTGGCTCTCCAGGGATAAATGCTTGATAAATCTATTCTTTTTACTGCTTTTTTTTTTACTTTACAGAATAGTTTTTTTCGTACAGCTACAGGAGAGCTTTGTTGCCGAGAACCCCTGTTTAGTAAATATATGCTGCATTTTTTGTAACATGTAGTCCAAGAAATGGTAGGTGTCTAATACCAATTTTCAAGTCACTTCCCAAGTACGACACTTAAAAAGATGACAAATAAAACTTGCATGACTTTGTTGTTGTTCAGTTTGGTGGCTGAATTGGAAAAGATGTTGTTTTGAGTCAAAGTCCTTTGTTATAATTTGCAGTCCGTTTATGCCTTTCAGTTTTATTTTGCTCAAGATAAAAACTTATTATGGAAACATTTGAAGTTGTTTGCAAACAAACCATTTATCAGATTTGATCTGCGTATTTAAGTAAATAAATAGTAAATAAAATTATCTATACAAAGTATTCCTTTATTGGTAATGATGATTCAGTATTTACCAATTATGAAAGAGAAAACTAAACCTTGACCTCTTTAAATATTTTGCTAGCCCTGAACTCTGCCAATATTTTGGCTCCTTGTTACTCAATATGTACACTGTAAGTAATACCCCATAATTCTAATATCAGCTGTAATTCACCCCATGCTCTCCTAAACACTGTACAGCCATGTGATTGTACGAGACTCCGTTGCTATGATAATAAATTTCCAAATATTTGGAGATTTTACTGTGTCACTACTGTGTTCTCACATGGTACAGAAAAGTATCATTATTTCCACTTCAGATAAAAAGTCTGAGGCAAAAAAGATGCAAGGTCCAGATATTTAAAGCTATTTAAGCATGTTAGGATGCTGATTGGTACCCGGTATGATTTACAGAAATTCATAATTCCCAGTAAGATGAATTTTCATATGAAAACCTCACTAGATGACCCTTTGCTCCATGCTTTTCATAGTGGAATTATGCCAGAAATGACACTGAATTACACCCGAAGTTTCAGAAGCTGCATCAAATCCACAGTCCCTTAAAAAGAAGATCACCTTTTTTCCCTGTTTATCTCTTCCAGTGAAATTCTTTTATTGGCTTGTCCTGTATTTTTAATTTTTGAACAATAATTTCTGAGCATCATTAATCTGATACACAGGAATAATTTCTAAACAAAATTTTTAGCCCTAGCAGCTGCAAGATACTCTCTGAATTGCAGAAATATCTGGTTTTCTTGAATGATGGGCCCCAAAGCAGAAGACAGTTTTACTGGGTCAAAAACCCACAAGACCTCATATGCAGAAGTATTACATTTTCACTGTGAGGAAAGAAGGACTGGCTGCAGCAAGACCACATGCAGTCAGCCTCAACTCACTGTTCGCAAAAGGTTTATTGGGGCATGACCAGCAGCTCGTGCTCATTCCGCAGATTTACAATCATAAATGGCATTGGCAGGAGGGTAGGAGCACAAAAGACTACGCTCACTACACTGCAGTTGTCCATAGTAGTGGAAAATAGCAGAACCTACAGTCTTCTATTGCCAAATAACAGAAAACTGTAGAAAGGCAAGTGGCAAAAAGAGAAACACTTGTATTTTAGGCACATGAGCAGACTAAACTTGTTCAGCAATTAATGTTCACTAGTCAGCCAAACAAAAATTACGTATTTATTTTGAATATATACTTTCTTAAGATCACAATCCTATTCTCTCTGAAGGGTTCTTTTCTTCTGCTAACTAGTTATTTCCTCACTGTCTTCTCACCAACTATTTTCAGTTACTGAAGTTTTGTGCAATTATCAGCATTAAAGGTTAAACCTTGTTCATCTTATACAAAAAAGTACTGTAATTATTGCATTGGAACTTCTTGTATTAGAAAGGCAAGTAAGGTTTGGTTTTCAAGGCATGATGATGATGATGATGATGATAAAGTCCATCCATTGTGTTGGCAATTTTTTATCTTCCTCATGTATTCCAGAACTGTAACCCTAATGAAGTTGTGTGAGAATTGTGGCATACAATATTAGTTGGTTAGCCTGACTGAGAATGTATTTTAGATAAAGCTGACATTTACTCCATATCTTTCCTTTGCATTTAGGGTGGGTTTTCCTTGTGCCCTTAATGTCATTTGTTTGAAGAAGTGGCAGATGTCCTTGTCTCCCTTACCTAAAAAAGTAAAAATTCAGGAAATATTCTCTTAGGAAGTGGCCAAAGTCCCTTTAGGATCTCAGAAAGTCTTATAGCAAAACAATTATTATCTCTCTGCGACTGACAAAATTGAGTATTTCTGTGGGAGGACATTTCTATCTGTTGTAAAGGGAGTATTAATAAGAAAGTGTGTCCACATATTCAACATGAGGTCACAAACTGATAAGGAGAATTAAAAGTTCTGAATAGCTTTTTATGCAGAGACAATGTTCAGTGCAGGAATTCTGTAGAAAAGTAGTATGTGATCTTAAATATTCCCTCAGGAGGCATACACACAAAGAAGCAGGTGAAGCTTTTAGTTTAATATCTGATACGCTTTTGTTCAGCTCATTAACCCTAGTGACATTCTTTAATTGTTGTTATTCTGTGTGTCAAATGGTAGGTAACTTATTCCTTGCAGGGATTTGATGAGGAACATTTCATACTCACACCTCAACGGTATTTATATATTTTCAGTATAATATTCCTACCCTTTATTTGTGTTCAAAGCACCAACATTCTGACTAGTGTCACAAAAGCACTCCCAAAATCACTCTACATTATGTTGTGTAATTTAATTAATGAAACTTTTACTGGAATTCATTTAGCCTGAAGTTTAAATTATGTACTGAAGGCCAATTCAAGTCATATAACCTATAAAATATGTTTATTTCTGATAAGCTCTAGCTTTTCCTGGCATGAGTAAAAGGGTTTAAATGTATCACTTTAAAATCTGAGTGCGGGAAAGAAAGGTCCAACTTTATTTAATTCCTGATATTTAGCAAATTACATTCCACCAATCTCATTTTATAGTAGTCTTATCTAGCAATATTCATGCAGAATATTACTAGTGCCACATTTTTAAGCAGGTCGTATTTTTTGTTAACCAAAACTCCGATATAATTATATGCTATTACAAATCTTGACTAACACCCATAGTCTGTCTGCCTGTATGAAGCCTATGCGCTAAGGAAAATTGTCCTGTACGTGCCGCTCACCTAAATGAATGGATGCTGGTGTCTCCTTTTTGTTTCTAGGTCACTTGCCCACTTGGTTGCAAGGGATACTTCTCCGAAATGGCCCAGGGATGCACACAATAGGGGACACGAAGTATAACCACTGGTTTGATGGCTTGGCTCTGCTGCATAGCTTTACATTTAAAAATGGTAAGTTGTTGCACATTAGATTAAAAAAGCTTAAGAACCCAAATCTTGGTTGCTAATTCTGTTTTGAGTTTGATTAGCATTAGAACGTTGCAGGTTTTGTCTGCACAGCGGCATGTGTGGTGAGGTGGTAACCGCTTTGGGGAAAGTCTCTCCAAACATGCACTCACACCTCACTCTCCCCAGCAGCAGCAGGAGGATCTCTGCAGGGCTGTTAGCAGAGATAGATTTTGTTGTCCTTTTTTTCTGGAGTGCCAAAGTTCAATATCCTCTCTGCTGCAGGATAGCCTGCAACCAGCTCTGAGCAGGTCACAGCAGGGCACCCTTTGCCGTCCACCCAGAGCAAGAAAACCTCTATTGTTTCAAACTGGATCAACCAAAAGTACTGTAATATCTGGAGGTTTTTCTGTTGTGGATGAACAACCTAGTTCCAGGGAAGACTAACATTCCCCTTTTGGGACTTGGTTGCAGCTGTAACAGCTGCCAGGAGAGAAACTGGGCCACTGTGTCACTTCAGCTATCAAACCTCACGTATACTTGACATCCCTAGAAGCAGTCCTCCGACTTGTCATCCCTGTGGAGGGAAAACAGGCAGCTCCTCTATCCAAAACATTTTTTTGTTTCCAGTTAAAGCACTGTTTATCAGTTCAGCTGTTTTACCACGTGCGGCAGGATGTTTTACACCTAGATTCTTGCCTCAAAAAATACGTATCTGTAAAAGAACTGAGTTTTACTCCTGTCATCCTCCATTTCTAGTGTTTACTTTGTAGTTTCCATTTCTGTGATTGGAGGCACTTAATGCAACTGCAGGAACTCCTTGCTTGTCCAGCTCTACGTCCTTAACAAAATAATCTATAAAGAAATGAGTGGTATTTTCTAAGCTGCCAGTATGTTTTACTCACCTAAAGCAACCAGAGCTCAGTTAGTTCAAGTATAGTAGTCCATTAAATTGTTTAAGATAGACATTGATTCTTCCAAGCAATTTGTTAGTCTCTCATAACTAAATTTTGCCAATACAGGAGAGATTTATCACCACCCACACATTGATGTATAGTTAGTCATTTTTACACAGATTGTTTTGGTTTACTGGAATACTTTATCCGAATCCCTCCTTTCCTCTCCCCAGTCTCCCAGAATTGTCCAAATGCGTTGGGAGTCAAGGAAGCTAGACAAATTGTAACCAGAGTCAGCAGCCACAAGAACAGTCCCAGGTTCCTTAGAGAGCTGAAAAAGCCTTCCAAAATAGGGAGTAAGGGGCATTGTCGGTTTTACTGCAAACTTTTCTTAGCTAAAGGACAGCTGCTTGAGAAACTCTTTCCCTGACTTTACCTATGCTAATTTTCTAAAGAACTCAGTATGAAATGTGATTGAAACCTGTTTGGCCTTTGTCAGGTGAAGTTTACTACAGAAGTAAGTATCTCCGAAGCGACACATACAACTGCAATATAGAAGCAAATCGAATCGTGGTGTCTGAGTTTGGAACTATGGCTTATCCAGATCCCTGCAAAAACATATTTGCCAAGTAAGCAATGCTTTTTTTCCAATAAGATTCTTCCGTCTACTTCTCTCTCCAGCACAGGTGTCTTTCTGTTTACCTTTGACAGATATTTACAAATAGGAAATTTGTTTTGTAAATTTACAGTTTCCAAATACTGACAAGGCCAAGAGATACATCCAGCTCCATACACTCCATGGGTTATCCTAAGGCAAATATTTTAATTTAATTTTAGCAGCAATATTGGCTGTTTTATTCACTATCGCAAGTAGATTTTGTTGTAATTTTGAAAAAAACAAGTATTTTTCAAGTATTTCACAGAAGTTTATAAAAATGATACCCTGTAATGGGAGAAGCAGTAAGAAAGGAAAAGATTAACAGATGGGGAATGAATTTATGAAAAGTTCATTCAAGGAAAAGAAGAAAAGCATCAATAACTGAAAAAAAAAGAATCAGAAGAACTTCTGGATTAAAGACCATTTTTAGCAAAAAAAGAGAAAGTGATGAAAAATTTCAGTTGTTTCTTGAGCCATGTGCAGTGCTTTGAAGAACTGCACCCACAGGCCTGAGCTAATCTTATGTTCAAAATCAGAACCGCTTGGGATCATTGCAATAGCTGCTTTCGTACCGTTAGAAAGGATGACAGGCTGTGTATGACAGGAAAGGCGTAAGCTGTCATGTTGTCAGCTATCTTGTAAAATTGGCTGTGGATGTTCCCTGACAAATGCGAGTAGCTTACTCATCTCTTCTTGCTGGCTGAACTACCTCTAATGACCTTGAATTTGATGTTTGGTAAGAACACATGCATGGATAGTTATTGCAAAATAGTTGGTATGTTGTAAGTTGTTACCCTGAGATAAGATGCTTTTCTTCCCTCTTCCAGCAGTAATAGGGTAACACTGGCATTTTAAGTTCAAAAGGGATATAAGCAACTTTGTCTTAGTTTCAGGTGAACATGATAAAATCCTACAGTGATAAGGAAAACTGTCAAGCCCACACGTGAAGTTGGATCTTCTTTGAAATCATAACTGTGGTACGGGGTAACACCGGGAACAAATATATTCCATCAGGGAGTACATGAATATATCTATTTTAAGAAGGCACACTATGAAAAAGCTATCAGCTTTTAGGTAGAATCTGTGAGGCCAAATTCTTACGGGGTATGCACAGGAGAGCGTGTGGGAGCTTCCAGAAGAGGGCACAGCCGGGGAGAGCCAGACCCAGCTCCGTGACCCTGCTGCTGTGCGCAGCCCGCGCTGCTCGGGTGACTTCTGCTTGGCACGGGTAGAAGCTAGTACAGCTTCTGCTGCTCTAATGAACTGATACGAAATTTCCCTCTGTACAGGGCATTCTCGTATTTGTCTCACACCATTCCTGAGTTCACAGACAACTGCCTGATCAACATTATGAGAACTGGGGACGATTTTTATGCTACCAGTGAGACTAACTTCATCAGAAAAATTAATCCGCAGACTCTGGAGACATTAGACAAGGTATAAATGACTGTCTGTCATTCTGGTTCCTCATCTACTAATGAATAAAGTTTCAGGCTGACTCATAAGGATCCTTTAACACAAAACTGGAAAGATACTTTTCTTCTTCTGCTGTTCCCTTACTTTTAAAATCATGGTTAAGCGAAATTTTGAAGAAGATACCAGATCTTTTAAGAACTCATGAGTTCAAAATTAAATGCCAGGTAGTTTGAGAAAAGCTGGGCTTTGGGCAATTTCACTTGTACATAACCTAGCAAGGTTGCAGGAATAATACCACATACGCTTATGACGTGGTTGTTTTGGATGATTGCCATTATTATGCATCCGTAGTTATCAAGTGATTTACATAATTCACAATTCAGTAGGTCAGTTATATGACTACTTTTCAAGTACCTTATGCAAGATATTACTTAATTACTAAAATGAAATCTTGACATATTGAAATATGCAATGAGTTTTTTCTAGCATGCAGTACAGTTTGAATACAATTTCCAAGCTTTAAATCAAATAGAAATCTTTTTGCTCCAAAGATTGCTAGACTCATAGCCCTATTAAATAAACTGCTGTCAGGATGAAAAGGGCATTTGCAGAACAACTCCTTGAGCCAATCCTGCCGTTGTCTTTTGTGGCTGCAAGGGAGAGGTGAATGTAATTCACATTCTGTAGCTTGTTTTAGTCTTGATTTAGAAAATCATTTGAGTACCTACATAAGTCATTTGTCTTAATTGTTTAAATTTCAAGGCCTTTTGAAAATGGGGTACCAATAAAAGGTTGCCCATGCTAAAAAACTACTGGATTTATGATGTTAGTTGAGATCAATTTTAATTCACTTCTACAACTCTAAAATCTCCTATTATATCATTTTCCAGGTTGACTACAGCAAGTATGTGGCTGTAAATGTGGCAACTTCTCACCCGCACTATGACAGTGCTGGAAATGTTCTCAACATGGGTACTTCAATAGTTGATAAAGGGAAGACAAAATACATTCTATTTAAGATTCCTCCCTCTGTGGCAGGTAAGATATGTCTTTATTGGTATTTTCTAGAAACTTGTTAGCAATTTATTTTCTTCTGAGGTTAAGGGGTGGTGATAAAGCTCTTCTAGAAACCGATGGTGTTCATTTTCCTAATTTAAACTTACTGTGAACTTAATGTTAACTGCTTATCCTGTCTGGGCATGTGCTCTTGCAAAGACTCATCATGAATACTGTGTAAACAGGGTATTTCAGTATGAAGAAAATTGCTTGTAAAAGAATTTGCTTGTAGAAGAATTATACTCTGACTGTTACTGCAGTGAACTAAGTCTTTTAGAAGAATTTCCATTCCCTGTATGGTGACGTGTAGAGGGAAAACAATTTTATCTATAGGGCAGTATATATAATTTGAAGTTGTAAATTTTAATTTTCTTCATAAATGCAAATGCTCTTAAATGCTGATACTGTGATTGTAGGGAAGCATAATACCAAATAATACCTAATATAGCATTAATTCCTCTCTAACCTGGACTGCACTAGGCTTTGCTGAAATACCATCCTCTGTTCACAGACCAAATCACTTGCTCTTTTTCCTTCAAGACAATCCTTTTTTTGTGTGTTGTTCTTTAAAATCAGCTTCTAATGGGATGTCTGTCCTCTTGGGTTGAACATTCAAGAGGCCTTCCACAGCTGAAAGAGAAGTTTGTAATTTCTCGCTGGGGCTCAAACAAAGTCAGTGTAGATCAAACAGGAACATCTCCTCAGAAACTCAAAAACATGGGGGCATTTGAACCCCCTTGTAAAGCTGCCGATTTAATTGAACACCTTTCTCCTCTCTGCTGGAACTTCTGAAGACAGTACCTGGTGGAATCAAATACTAAGATGAAGGGGCTCTGTCTAAATGGATCCAGCATTGTGATAATACTGTGTTACTTGACTCACATGCAAACTTCTATGTTAATTCTGCTGGAGGAAATGAACCACTTTCTTAACAGGAAAATGCAAATAAAATTGAGAGGAACCTGTTCTTTCCTACTTCATACATGGGCGAAATCCAAGCACAGCATTGGATTGGAATTTATTATAAATATAATTGTATTTTTTATCATTTATGTTCAGAAAAAGAAAAGAAGAACTCTTGTTTTAAAAATCTGGAAGTGGTGTGCTCCATCCCTTCTCGCTCCCTGCTCCACCCAAGCTACTACCATAGCTTTGGAATCACGGAAAATTACATTGTCTTCATAGAGCAGCCATTCAAACTGGATATTGTCAAAATGGCAACTGCTTACATCCGAGGTGTGAACTGGGCTTCCTGCCTTGCCTATAATAAGGAAGAGAAGGTATTTTTCCTAATGCTGAGTAATGGAGTCAGCCAGGCCAGTAACCTCTTCCACACTGTTCTGTTTTTCATCTGATTCGTTAATTTCAGTAAGCCCTCATTTTTCTTCAACCCCTGGCTTTCATGTTGCACATTTTTTTTAGAAGTTGTATTTTTTTAATACTATCTCCTATATCCAGAAATTTCACAAATAAATATCTGATGCTGAAGTGCTTGAGAAAGAGGATAGTTTGGCATTGTTAGAAATACTGTGTGCCAGCAGAGAAATTCAAAACCACGGTAGCATCCCAGACACGTACACACGGTTGCTCCTGGTCCAAACAAAATTCCCTGTACCGTGGCAGAGATCTGCTGTAGTTCCATTGCATGCTGTGGAGCCAGACTGGTGGAAAAGCCTGCATCCAACAAAAGGAGAGTCTTTCACTGTGGCAACTGAGGAAGAAAATTGTTTTCTGAGGACCTTATTTCCACATGCTCTGGCCATCAATAAGTGTGACATGCTGGGGTAGAGGGCACCAGCACAGAGCACTACAGAGAGACTTGGACTAAGGCAGATTTATTTAACATTAAAATAGAGCAGGGGATTTTCAAGGTTTCACCGGAAAACTTCAATCCTCAGCAAACAGTAATTTGCATCAGTAAAATGAGTTTAAAGCATTTCCACACTCATTTTACTCCTGCATTTTTTGGTCTTCAGGTTGGAACCTCTTGTCTCCTGGCAGCAAATCCTGAATTTTTAATATGCTTCAGTAGAAACAGACAATACACAAGAATGTTGATGGCTACAATTAGAAAACAGCTTCCTAAATAACTATTTGCTGATCATTAACACTTTTAAATAATGTTTCCTATCTTTCAGACTTGGTTTCACTTTGTAGACAAGAAGACTAAAAAAGAAGTATCCACCAAGTTCTATACCGATGCTATGGTGCTTTTTCACCATATAAATGCTTATGAAGAGGATGGACACATTATTTTTGATATTATTGCCTATACAGACAACAGCTTATATAATATGTTCTATTTAAAAAACCTGACTAAAGACTTTGAAGAGAACAACAAGCTTACCTCCATACCAACCTGCAAGCGATTTGTTGTTCCTCTGAAGTATGACAAGGTAGAAAGAAAACGACCTTTTTTGATCTGTTCTTTGATCAGGAATTTAGAATACATCCGTGTGAATAATGGGTGAATTATTAGTTTCCAGCCCTTATGTGCAAGTTTCCGATTCTTTAAAAATAACAGATACACAAAGTGTGCAGGAGTTTTGTTTTGCACATGGACTGTGAGAAATGGCAATGAGCAGCTGGACATACAATTACATGGATCTAGGTTCTGATACCATCCTTTCTGGAGAACAGGGTTATTGAGCATACATGATTTCTTTACCAGTGAGATTATTTGTGAGATGCTATCAAATATGAGCAGATACATGAACTTGGTTGTTGACTGGAAGGGATGAATGAGGTTTTGCACAATCCATTTCTTCCACTTTACTGGAAGCCTATATGTAATATACGCATGGTCCCAACTATTGCAAGAATATTTCATTTAAGTGTGAGATTTACCAGGAAGAGGAAAGATTTTATCTTTCAGTTTAATTTAAAACATCATTTTACATCATTGTTTGCAAGGAAGATTTTATACTGCCCAGCAACTTGGGCAAGTTTGTGCCTGATAGATTTGGAATGGGTGATACTTTTCCTTTCTGCATCCTGGAATCTTGCTGCTTTGTTCGTGTCTCAAAAACAGTTATGCAGCAATGACAAAGGATGTGTTGGATCACACCGGCTCTCCAAACCACCCTGCAATCTTTAAGAATTCAGCAATAGTGTATTAAAAACAAGAGTACATTACACCTATTTTTGCACTTGATTCATAGCAGGTGCAAAAAACCTAACCTTGGTGACTTTTAGTGGGAATTTGATACCTAATTCCTTGAAACCCATCGTCATTAATTAAATTTGCAAACTATGTAATCCATTTATTGTGCTTCTGGAACATAGCCATGTCTGTCTAAACCTTTCTAAAGGCTCGGTGTGATTCAAAATGATTACTCTATGATATACAAAAATCCTCTGAGTGTAACATGACTTATAATGAAAAGGTCAGAATCTAATCTTACAAGGATAAAAAGAAGGAATTTCTTCTTGAAGCTGGATTATTTGCTTAATCCCCAAATTGTTTATATTAATATCAAACCTGATGCAAGATATAAATTAGAAGCATATTCTTAGAGACATGTTACTTTTTCAGCAAATGTCTCTTTCAGGATGCCGAAGTAGGTTCTAATTTAGTCACACTTCCATCTACTGCAACTGCTGTAAAAGAGAAAGACGGCAGCATCTATTGCCAACCTGAGATACTATGTGAAGGTGAGATATATCCATTATACAAATCTTAAATCTGTTCTCTTACACACACATAGGTGCATTCTAGTAATTCCCAATAGCTGTTCATATATGTAAGATCTTTATAAAGCTAAGAGAAATGAAACTTTTAATTAATATGTTTAGTGTAGATATTGACAAAGTCTTTCTCTTCTTTACTTCCCTCCTCTGGGTCTATCCAGTAATATATGACCCTGAATGTCCCAGATATATCATTATTAAGAGTGAAATCCTTTAAATGTCTGAAGTTCCATCAGTTTTATATTCATATAGGATCCCAAGTCTGATCTTACAACTATTAATATAGCTTGCAAATCTACCTGTTACAAGAGTAAGTTTAGTTAAATAGGTGTGTTATAAATATAACTTCAGTTATTGCTGTATTTTATGAAGATTGCCTTTGAAAGTAACATTTTTTCAGGGTGTAATAACAGGAATATATAAAGAGTATATATTTACCTGAAGTGAAAGTAATTTCATAGAACGGTAGTCTCCAATTATATCGCAGATGTTCACATCTCATGTATTTATGAAGAAAAAAAAAAAAAAAAAAAATCCCAAACCTTCGTAAGTTCCAGTATAATGAATCCCTAAGAATAAAAAATTGACATTTTTGAACTCACAACACTGGCTTAATTATGTTGTGTTAATGTTCATCTTCAGCTTTTTAGAAATTAAGTCATACAAAATCTATGCAACCTGTTTTAAAGACTCTCAAGGTTTTTCACAGAGCCAAACTTCCTGAAGGCTGGCATATGTAAATGTACGTTTTAGTTATTTTTCTTCTCTTGTTACTAAGTCTTGAACTTTATTTTACCCAGGGATAGAACTGCCTCGCATCAACTACGACTATAACGGCAAAAAATACAAGTACGTCTTTGCAACGGAAGTGCAGTGGAGTCCAGTTCCTACAAAGGTATAACTAACATTTACAGAGTCAGGAACTGCATTTCTAGGACACAAATCAAATTTAAGCAGTTGCAAGTAGACCATATTTTTCTAGTTTGGCCCAAAATATAGCCTAATAAGCATTCAGACATGCAAATTCAAAGCATGTGGTCCTGAGCCCAGAAAGTGGATTTTTTTTTTTTTTAAACACCAAGTTAAAGCTTGGGTACTATGCTCGTAAACATCAGCACTTGAAAGCAGGGAGATGAAACGTTGGACATATATTGTCAGTTTACTTGTATGATTAAAACAGCCTCACTGGGCCAAATTATGGAAACAATATATCTTCATATTAAGATGAAAAGTATTAATAGTTGAAGGTAAGAGTGTTGTACAGAGAAACTCATTCTTTATAATTCTTGTTCTGTGACTATAAGGCAGAGCAAATTGAGTTCGCTGTTGGTTCTTGTATATAATTGCCACAACTGATTACAAAATAAAGCTGAATTTCTGCATGATGCAAGAAAATTTATTGCAGCACATCTGACAGTAGCTCAAACAAATCTGCACGTTTGTGATTCCCAGTGTAGATAATCCTTGCTTGACTTAAATATAATAAAAATGCTGATAGAAGATTTTTTGTTTCACATCAGTTGCTCTTTAATGAATGCAGGCACAACCACCATATATAATCCTTAGGTAAAGTCTGCCAGCGAAATTGCTGTCATCTTGGTTAGAAGGGAGAATTCTTCCAAATTCTTGCTCCAGTAATCTGAATGCTTTCAATTTTGTATAAACGTATTTTTTAACTAAAAGTCAAAAGGTAAAAGAATGTAACTGCCTTTGTATGGGTAGAGAAAAGGCCTTAATAGAATCAAACTGAAAACGCCAGACATCCCCATTGGCGTTTGGTTTGGTCAGGCACTGGACCCATTAATGAGATGAAAATCCATACTGTTCCTTCAGTTAATACCAGTATCTGTGTGGAATTCTTGACCCATTAGTTTCATCTTTGCACATCACTATTAATAGCCTTTGTTCTGGCATATACACCCTACTTAACAATAGAAGGCCTTGAGAAATATTGAGGTCACAATAAAAGGAAAATAATTCACCGGATTAGAAAATGGAAGGTTTAAATCCTGTTTCCTGCTTTACTACACAATCACCATGATTTTGTGCAAGTCACTTTAATGTTCTGGGCCTAGGACTCTTCCTCTATATAGTGAGGGTATTATTTATAGTGAGGGTTCTCTCACGATCTGTTAGTATTTTTAAAGTACTTAAAGACCATAAAAGATGCAATTGGATTCTAATGAAACAAAAGAACATTGTGTGATTATGCAGCCACTAAATATGACGCCAGAGTTTAACATTTTCCAGGTGTGTAATCCTTCTTGTGAGGACACATGCTTTGTTGCTCTTTAACTCTTAGCATCGGTCCCCCATGCCAGCAGCCTGTTCATGTTGTACCTTTGGAATAAACCACTGTCTGGGTCACTGACATTTTTCTTTTCTGGTCACAACAATTTAGATTGCAAAATTTAATGTCCAGACGAAGGAAATGCTCCAGTGGGAAGAGGACCACTGCTGGCCATCTGAGCCCATTTTCGTTCCCAGCCCTGATGCAAGAGAAGAGGATGATGGTAAAATAACAACATTTTGAAAGCTGGGGTTACATGAGTTTTGCATTAAATCTTACAAGTTTCATTGTTCTTAGTCAAGAAAGCTGGGCTGATGCTTCCACTGTGAGATTAAAATTAGCACCAGCCATTTTACTCCTGCAGACAAAAAACCAAAGCAACAATAGACCAAAATCAGCTTGCATGATGTCCCAAGGTAGCCGTAAACGATAAAACCAATGCTTAGGACTTTCCACAGAGCCGAGCCGCTCGGAGCTGGATTTATCAATAGTCTGGAGCAGCTGAAGCTGTGGGAAGTCAGTGTTGTTACAGATGAGAACATGAAGTGGCACTGCAAGTATCTCTGTAATCTCGATCCAGTTCTGTCCTCAGGTGACTCCTTGCAAAGGCAAATGGCAAATAGCTGAAAGGATGAGTCCCAAAACTGGCAGGCACACTATTTAGTGTTGGTTTGCTTTTCTCCTTCCCAATGAACTGCAGGCGGAGCAGAAAAAAGCACAGAAGAGAAGTATTCATTAGTTCTTTAGCACTCTCAGTCAGACTTCTTGATCTAGTAAACACTTTTTAATTTGTGTCCTGAAATTCTTAGGAAACATGAATTGTGTCCTGACAGTGTTATCTTTTCTGCTTGGTGTAACTAGTATATGCTTCTAATTCTTCATTTGTATTTTACAGGCATTGTTTTGACCTGTGTTGTGATGTCTGATCCAAAGGAAGCACCCTTCCTACTTGTCTTGGATGCTAAAACATTCAAAGAATTGGGCCGAGCCACAGTAGATGTAGAAATGCATCTGGACCTGCATGGGATGTTTATACCAGAGAAAGACTTGAAGTTTGACACTGAGTAAAATTCTATTTATCCTATTACACAGACTGAGACAACTTTCTACTGAATGTGGGACAATATCATTCAGCAACAATCTTATCTTATGACAAGAAATGACTAAATATAATCTCTTCAATGATAATATATAAACTCTTATAAGAGATAACAATAACTTTTATTACAAATAATTATATGCACAACTGGTACATAACTATTCCAAAACAAAAATGATCGATATTAAGTGCTAATGTTGTATACAACTCGTGGGGCAGGGAATAGGAGACAAAGGTAATAAGAAATATTTTATTTGAGTAGAATACAGCTTTCTCAGCAAATGAAGTACTGTACTTACAGGGTGATGTATGGCATGAGTCACATATGTCTGCAGCTCACGTAACTCTCATGAACTGTTTCAAGACTGCAGCTCACAATTAAGTTGTCTCCTGCCAGAAAACCTCATGTTAAACTATTTGCTGTGATAATAATAATTCATGGCACTGCATTCTCTTGGTGCTTGATTTCTTAAACTCCACTATAACCAAAGTATTACATTAAGGTGCTACAACTTTCTAATTTAGAACCTAAAAAAACCCTGCTTTGCTAATAATTTCATGGTATATTTTTCCTTTTCATGTTGACAAAAACAAGTAACTTGAAATAGAATATATGAGTTTATGTAGCATTCAATTATACTTTAGTGCTATTCAACCTTAAGCACTTTGTATTTAAATCAGTTTTCCTTAAGGAGAGTATCTGACATGACATTTCATGTAATTAGATGATTACATTGTGTAAAAGATAAACAGAAATGTAGTATTTATTCATATTGCTATTAGTCTCTGTTAATAACAGTATGCACATGAATGAGGGCAGTACATTTCTAGCAGAACTCAGATACACATGTTCAACAAATTGTTTAGGTGACAGAGTGAATGACCTAATTTAGACCTTATCTGAACAGTAGCTGAAACTACAAGCTACTGTTGCTATAGCTAAGCATTTGCTTTATTGTCTGCTTAGGCGCATCCATGTCCTGACATGGGTTTATCATTACCTATGACAGATGCTTCCTAATGAAAGTACACAGCTCTCATTCAGAGTCACAATTAAAAAGCACGTTTCAACATAGAGTTTAGATGCCAAGTATACCGTGACTATTTTTTGTTATAGGAATGTAATTTCCCAATCCCCTGAGTGTATTTCTGTTTTGTGATTTGGGGCATTGATTTTTATTTAAATGAGAGCTTTTTTTTTTTAAATTGTATTTTCCCATTGTAGATATCTTTAGTGTTGGAGGCATCTTTACTGATGGAGAAAACTAGGTATACATCCATCCATTTTAGGTGTTCCTCTGGTCTGTAAGCATCACCACACTACTCGGGTATCTCTCACTTTTTTATATATGCACTCTCACGCTGTCTCTGCTGCTCACTGTGTTTTACAGGTAGGAAACAGAATGAAATCATTGTCATTTACTGTCTCCCCATCACATGAGAATCTGGGCTTTGGTGGCTTGTTTGTGGTTCCGTAAGATATTTATGGCAGAGCAGGAACTGAACCAACATCATACACAGTTCTTGTTTGCGCTGTAACAACTATACCTCCCTTTGTCTGCTTAAGTCTTTGCAGTTTGTAAGTATAAAGAACATACAGGCTATTTTTTAATGCAAAAAAAAGTCACTGTGGTCAGATCTAGAGTTAAAATATGCAGGTTTGGGCATTCAAATGTTTATATATTCCATAAAATGGAAATAAACACTTCAGTAAGGTTTGTCTGCAGAAATGGTCACCTTTAGTGTTTTCAAGGCATGCTACCACTACTATTTAAGAGAACTTTATCTTCTAAAGGAGAAACTTAATTCCGTTTTTGTAAGTGATACGGAACCAGTACTGGAATGGAAGACTGACTTCTGATGTTGGCAAAGGACACCACCTGTGAGGTTGTTTCTTTTAATCTGAAAAAGTTTGGATTTAACAAGTTTCCACAAATATTTCTGGTATTATAAGGGGGTAAGGAATCAAAAATCTAACCGTTATTATAGATCTCTTTTTAATAGTTTGTCTCCAGAATTTGTGCTGTAAAACTCATAGTGTTATGTTTTCAGATGATCGTGAGTTTAGATACTGGAGTTACTTGACTTCTGAGGAGCTAAGTCTTACTGGCAGAGATGACATCATAGGGGAATATTAATCATAAAGACAAATCAGATTTGTTATCTGCAGTCTACGAAAGCAGATGTGTTATTTATGTTCATGTAGAAATACTGCAGAAAATAAATTATAAGAACTCGTATTTGGTGTGACTTTTTAAACGAAGTGTGCTGTGTTCACTCGGTCAGTATTACACAGGATTTGATTAGCATCAAGTTTGTAGTCAACCTGAAGAGAAAAACAGTGATGTAAATCTGGATTTGCCAATCCCAGTATCCTCCTGTGGCAGAGACAATAAGGATAAAACCATATGGCTAATCACAAATTTGTTCAAGGATGTTTTTAGCAGTTGCAATAGTAATCTGATGAAACATTTCCCCTGAATATGGTAATACACCGTATCATTGCTAGGCTGACAATACCATATATGCTTTGCCAAGTGGCTGCAAGGCTTGTGGGGTTCTTTTGTTGTGGTAACATGGCACACGGTAACGAGTCTGTCATTTGCTTTGCTTCTCTGACATCCTTTGCTACAAATGAAATCTTGAGGGACGGAAAGGTTTGATTCTTCCTTTGCACCAATTTAAGTCATAAATTAGTCCAGTAAAACTGGTGGAGTTATTGTAATGGCATAAAAAAGAATTTAGATTCAGTGACTGCAAATAAATAAAAATAGTAAGGATAGATAGCTTCATGAAAGGAAAAAAACACAGTTGAGCAAGAGAATCAGGCCGTGGGTATGCATACATATAATTACTTCAAAGCTGTTAGAAATGGCCCTATAGTTGGTAGAGTGGTTTGGTTTGGTGGTGTTTGTGTTTTGGTGGTTTGTTTTTTTAGCAACGGGTTTCATTAAATGGAACAAGTAACAAAGCATAGTAATTACTTTGTTCTCTGGAAGTGGATATTATCTGTTACACCTTGTCCCATTGCCCCACATATGCTGGAGGAGGAAGCAGAAACACTGTTTACTAGGACGAGTTAAAAACCAGAAACACGACTATGTTTTCCTGCATAACAATCTATGCAGGAGGCACAGATACAAACCAGTGTTTTTAAATAACCAGGCCACTCAATGACAGCTTTCGCAATAATTTAAACCACTGTTCCCTTGGGTATGCAATTACCGAAGTATTAATAACAAGCAAAATACATCTCGCACCAGCAGTGGAAGGTGCAGAGTGCTCTCTGCTTTCATTACCCTCAAAGAGACCTGGGGATGTGTCCTCTGGATCTCCTCTGCTCTTCCTCATTCTACACTTGACATCCTGGATAATTATACCCAAGCCAGAAGTAAGTGGCCTTCTAATATTTTTAAATGGGTATGTTATAACAACAAGTGATGCAAAGTTGCTGGTGTTTCATGCAGATTAGTATGTTTTTAGGCCTTCCGTCATACCAGGATGTGAAACGCATCCTCTGCTGCTTCTAAAACTCTTGTTCAAAGCTGCAACACAAGCCCCGAGCATGGTGCTCCTCTCTGCCACCCCTCCCCAGTCAGAAAGCTCCTGAGCAAGGGTTCAGCTGTGAACACTGGCTTAAATGGGGTATTCACGCTCTTCACGAGCAGGCGCTTGTTTGGACTGCCGGGGTCTGTATGTGCAGATGTCCCAGCTGAAATCTCCATCTGGAGGACAAACCAGCATTGTGTCTAGCTGGGGAAGGACAATGCTGCCTTTGTAAAGTCATTCATTTCTCTTTCCTACGGGGGCATTTCCAGATACCATTATTCTTCTTCCTAGTGGTAAAATGACTTGGTGACGCCATCAAACTGGATTAGGATGAATTATAAAATAAAATTTTAAGTTGCCCACATTTCAAAGGTAAGCATTTTTGACATCACTGATTTAAAGAAATGCAAATAATAAAGGCATGTGACCCACCACAGCTTTACTAGATCAGGCCCTCTGAAAATGTAATTCTCCCAACAGAGGGGCAAAAAGCGTCATCTCCTTGTGGGTATTTCACAGCCTCGGGAATCCAAGTCTGCCTTTGACACTCCGAGCGGGGGCCATGGGGAGCTGCTGTTTGTCGTTGTCCCCCCCCCCCCCACCCCGCCGACCAAGCAAGCNCAGCGCTGACTGAAATGACGGTGAAGTAGATCACAGTTTTGGGAACACTTCTGCTCGGTGCAAATAGTTTCAGTACTCACATACTGGATGCTGTTAAAGACAGCAGCAGCAGATGGGATCAAGCCATCTCTTAATGTACAATTAAGCACGTTAAATACACGGCCTCAAACCTTGTGAACAGTCCTGAAGAAAATCTTTTTTTGCCTGAAAAGGGCGTATTTCCAGCTGGCAGCTATGGAAAGCCGCGCTATCAAAATGAGTCTCGCTGCATTTAATTCGCGTTTTCTTACTTTTTTTCGTGCTAACACCTATCATTTCCACCTCCAGGTGGAGGGGATGGGAAAACAAATAAACAAAAGGCTGGGTTAAGCCACGTTTTAAGGCCAAGAGGTGAAAGAAAAAAAGGTAATTTCGCAGGCGCTGCTGAGTTCAGGGTC
>VYZM01010837.1:252328-262457 GCA_013398915.1 Dromas ardeola | reverse complement strand
TACGGTTACGTAAGGAGCGGGCTCGGCTTCTCCTCAGGACGGGAGTCCGGGCCGGGCCTGCCCGCCCCGGGGGTGCCCGTCCGGCCCCGGGGACAGCGGCACCCCCGGGCAGACCCAGGGAAAATAAACTTTCCGGGGTGCCGGGGAGGGCTCGGGTTGCCGGCCGAGGCGGGCGCCGGCCGCGGGGTGCCGGGCTCTGCCGCCGCCGGCCGCACCGAGTCAGCGCTTCAGGGGCGGGTTTTTTTATTATTTTTCTCAATGTCTTTCAGCGAGACGGGGCTCCAGGTGGTGGTTAGGGATTCTGAGGTATATCAGCTTTTAGATTAAAAATAACGCCTGGTTTGTCCCCGAAAAATACCAAAGAACCCACCTGGGACGCTGCCGGGGTGTCGGGGCCCTGCGGTTCGGCGGCGGGAGCCGGGGAGGACAGGCTGCGCTGGCACAGCCACCGTCCCTGAGGTGGCAGACAGTGTCCTGGAGAATGTTTCCAGTGAAGCCTGTTTCATGGAGGGCCCTGCTGCAGCCGCTGATGGCAGTTTGTACTTGGAATCATACAACTGTCCAGGTTGAAAGGGACCGTTCAGAGTCCAACCACTGACAAGACCACCAACGCCACCAAAACCACTACTGAACCACGTGCCTCGGCACCACGTTTACCCGTCTTTTAAATAGCTCCAGGGATGGTGATTCCACACTTCCCTGGGCAGCCTGTTCAGTGCTTAATAACCCTTTCGGTGTAGAAATTTTTCTTACTATCAAATCTAAACCTTCCCTGGTGCAACCTGGGGCCGTTTCCTCTTGTTCTGTCGCCTGTTACTTGTGAGAAGAGACCAACCTCCCCATCATTACAACCTCCTTTCAGGTTCTTCTCCATCGCACTCCGTGGTGATGAGTCCAGTGACATCAAGTAAAAAGAGTATACCCACCATAAGATTTTTATCGTACATATCTGCGTGTAAATGAAATGTACAAGTGGTTAATTCTGAAGGGTTTTTATTTTTAAGTCCTGTCATTTGTGGGTAATAAAGACGTTAATTTCGTTTTAGTCTGTAAAGTAGGAGCAGACCTTTCAGTATCACTCAAATGCAGGATTATCCTAAATCTGTCGCAGACTTTTGTAAGGGGTGGGCATTCCTTCCAGCTGGAGCTTCCTGTGAAGTTGTCATAAAACGTGGGGATGGGGAGTCTGTGTGCTGTTCTCCAAAAAAACGCAGCCTGCTTCAGCATTGTATTATCATCTGCTTCGAGGCAGTAGGGTATTTAGGGTGACCGTTGTAGTACAACTTTGACATTCTCACGTACAAAAGTAAACTAAACATAAATAGGATATGAAGTTGATGAGCAACTTCTAAATAGGTCTTGATGGCGGACAGGCTTAAGAAACAGTCCACCGCATGGGTTGAGGTAGCAGGGCTGAGAAATAAAATGAAGTAAAATTCACAGAGAAGGAAGATGAGCAAGAGTTTGCAAAAAAAGACACCACAGAGCCTATGTACTAATAATTTTTTCATTGCTTGTCTTGAGAAGCAGTTTTGGAAGACTCTGGAGAAAGGCAAATCAAAGAACGAAATTGAAATGGGCCATTGATCCAATATTCTTCAAAGCGCCTGAATGCTTTTTAGGATGTTGGTCATCATATTTTAGATGATGGTATGCCATATCTGAAATTAGGTTCAGAAGGGTTGCTCCAGGTGGAAAGAGGTCATATTCTTGGAAAAACTGCTGCTATAACAGGAAGATGAGTTTACAGGAAATGTGCATTTTTTTACTGTGAAAAAGACTGCATAATTAAAAGATACTGTAAATTATTCTCTGGAGAAGTACCTTTTAAGAGGATGTCATCTTTTAAGTATGGCACTTTGTTAATCTCTGAAAAACGTACCGGGGAAATATGAGTTAAGCATGTGTGAGGCGTTAGAGCACCAGACATAACTACATTAGCAACAAAACTTGCAGTCATTAGAGTTGTGGTTTTTTTAAACTCAAAATTGTTCAGGTTCAAATCCCATGAAGGAACTCATTAACTATGTGTGAAAGTAGGTTACATGCATTAATACAATAAATATGATTAAGTTTTGTTTTTTTTTTTCTTTAAGTTTACTCATCTTTTCATCCTCAGGCTTGCAAGATGTAAAGAACCAAAAATACATGCACCTAGTTCTTGCATGGCACATTAAGAAACACATTTGTATTACCTACCTTTGCAGAGCCTAATTTTTACCTGCTGCCTGTCTCTCTTTTTATCACTCCAGGATCTCTCTCTTAGTCCACCTGCTCTTCACATTGGGTAGAATGGGTCAGGTAGGTTGCCAATGTTAGAGCATTTCCTTTGCAGCCCAAAGTAATGTTTCAGTGGCTCTTTTTGGAGATAAAATTAATCTCCAGCCTGTACCTAATCTATGCAAGTCCCGTTTATTTTGAGTGTTGGATTTTCAAATAAAATGGTTGGTTTAGGTTTCAATATAAAGAGGTATTGCAGGAGACTCAAGAATTTTACGTCCTTGTATTTTAAGAGTAGATGATTCCAAAGCATGCTCTGGTACCAGAGGCTGTTACGGTCTCCAAATGCCAGTTGGATTTGGGTTGCTCTCATTTGAAGAATTCCAATATAAAGCTCAGAAAAATCCATTAACTAATTTCAGAAGTAAAACTTGGAAGAAAAATTAGTAGATATGTGAAATATATTCAGCAGTGGAGCAGTCAGTGGAAGTATGAGTTGGCGTGGTGTTTTCTGTGTCATTATGTATTGTGGCTGTGGGCAAGTTGGTGGGCGAGTTGAGAAGCTGTGTAGGGCTTGCGTGAGTGCTTAGTTTAGGGTGTGAGTAGGAAAATAAGTAGGCATGGACTTTCTGAGGGGGTGGTTGGGTGTGAGCAGAGTCTGTGTGTGCTGAAGGATTTGTGCAGCCACAGAGAGAGGAGTGTTACCTGTTTTTTAGTTTTGCATGGAAGCCATTTGGCTGATTGCTTATGAGTAGGACACTTGTAAATTGTAGTGATGTGGCTTCCCTCTAGGTATTTGGCAACTGGGTTATCCACGCAGCCCAAAAATGGCAGCTTCAGCAGGGAGAGGACGAAAGATGTGAAGGGGATGCAGAAATGCCCGAAAGTGGTGTTACTGGTGTCATCTGCCTTTCTTGTCCGTAGGCTAGCTTCTGCAAGCACAGAAAACTAAAAAAACCAGCCCTGTTTCATGAATTAATTTTTAGCCTGTGGGACCGGTAAAACTTTTAATTTTTGTGCTAGTTTGATTCTTGAGGTCTTGCCTCAACTGCTTAATGCCAAGTTGCTTGTAGCTCTCCAAGGACAGTAAGGTCTGGGGTGGTTGTGTGAATTCCTACAGGATTGCCGGATATGTACAGGTTTATCTGATCCCTCTGTGTACCCCTGGAGCAAATCTTGTCATTTACAAAACACAGAAGTCTTCCTGCATATCTCTGACATCTTGTGGTATGTTCCTGAGCCTGAGAAAAGGAGGATTCCTCAGGAAGAGACTGCCATGGGACACAGTGCGGTTTGGCTCAAAGTGGTGTTGCTGTGCATCCCAGAGAAGTTAAATTCGAGCCAGGTTAGCTCTTGATTTTCTCTTCTGTAATAAATCAGCCAGGAGCCTGCGCTTTTTATTTTTTTAAGCACTTTTTGTCCTGGCAATTGCCCTAGTGTAGATACAATTCTATTGCCCTGGTTTAATTTACTTAGTTTGTCAGCCTAGTGTAAATTATGGTGGCACAAGAGTGCTTTTACCGGAATAAACCATGCTTGCACTAGTAAGTTTGGTGTAAGTTGTAGTGTATATCCGCAAACCTTTTATAGGATAGACTTGGTCCAAGTATGCCTGGTATCCTCAGCAGCAGCAGATGTTCTCATCTGAACAGATCTGTCACTGTCTGGCATGAGTCGTTCTTGGCCAGCTGAAACTTGCAGCTCCTAATATTTTGCTAGCTGACTGTCTGCTTGCCTGTATCGCAGGGAGCATGTGGGAACTACCTTAACAAAGGGGGTATTTAAGCTCAAATTCTTAAATGATCTTAATGTTGTTACGCAGGGATTGTGCTGCTGTATTAGAAACTAAATTAAGATGTTTCTGTTATCTCAGCAAGTTTTGTCGTTAGTTTTCACACACCTGTGTGGTGAGATTACAGATGGGTGTATGTATTCCATACTGTTCCCCAAGGCTTTTCTAACTTAGTAATGGACTGGTAACCATGTTTTCATCTTTCTCTGGATGAGCATAATATATCTAAACAAAAATAAAAATGTAGAATTAAGTTCATGTTATTTTCCATTTACTTGTTAATAGCTATGCTTCTTGTAAATTGTTTTTGGTCAGAAATAACCTGCCAGCATTTGCATCTTCTCACTTGCACTGCTGAACCTTCTGACATCCCTGAAGCACTGCAGGCCTTGTAGGACCCTTGCCGAGTCACAAAACTGTAACCGCTGTGCCAGTGCCGAAACAGACTTCTGGGAAGATGTGGTGGGACGTGTCCCCCATCACTGAATTCCTGTCCTTTCCTCTGCCTTCTGGCATCTGGAGCGTTTTGAGTTGTGAAACGGTCTCAGCCTGCTGAGATGTCGTCCGTGTGTAAGTGTGTCGGTGAGCTTCCCTGGGTGCTGGTGTGGTAAGTGGGACGGGACGTCTGTTCTGCAGCGCGCTGAAAAGGTGCGACTTGGCAGTTTTTGTTACCTTTGTTAGACAATAAATATTGTAGAGCAAGGCAAGGTAGAAGCCAATACGTGCCAGTAGCTTCTGCTGCTTATTTCCTAATACTCGTTTGGTTTTTATTGACATTTATGGACAGCTTTTATAGTGTTTTAAAACTTTTTCTGTTTGGGACTGGTGCTGAAGTCACGAATACAAACCGCTGCTGAAGCTGGTATTTGGTTGTCAGGACCCCGTGCTCTCAAGTTCTGGTTTAGCCAAATCGTGCTGTGCTGGTGCCAGGTCTTGCTCCCTCTTCCCTGGGAGTGGAGGGCAGCGTTGTGGTTGCTGCTTTATCAAGGAGGGATCTAAAGCCATGTCATCTTCAAGTTTTTTTATGAGAAATTTGTTTCTGGCAGTCTTCTGGGAACTTCACAGGCTGCCCTGGCAGTAGGAAGTCAGGAACAAATCAGGCCAGAATTTGCTTCTAGACTTTTAAAGCTGTTTTTATGTTTGGATGTGTGTTATGTTTGGATAAGTAGTTGAGGGGCAACAGTGATACAGGTATGTTAAAAGCTTATTGCTTAAAAAGGGATTTAAAAATCACTATACTAGGCTTGAATGGGGAATTGTTAATTATATTCCTGCTCCAACAAGCCCCTGAATATGGCCTGAAGGGAGCAAGCAATAAGGCTCTTACCTAGCTCAAAATAGTAAGAAAATACGGTTGGGCTGCGCCTACACGTCAGGCAAGGCGAGAACTGGAAATCAGAGCATCTTGTTTACGCAGGAGAACTGGAGATGAAGTTTCTTGGCCTTTCTTTGTATCTGAAGACGCGCAGTTCATCTGCGTGCCTGATGTAAGAGGCGAGTTGGGGTGGAAGGAGGTGTGGCAGGATGGAGCTGCTTGGGATGTCTGGGTAATTTATACTCTGTAACTTGCCTTTACACCTGCATTAATTGCGTTGTTTGGCAAAACTTTTCTTATTAAAAGAACGTTTTTTATTCATAATTTTTCTTGCACACTTTAAATTGTATTTTGGGGCTGAAGCAGGGCTGTTCTGAAGGTGCTTATGTGTTTGGAGAAAGCTCTAGAGTTGATGAGACTTCTTGACTTGTGTTTTTGGTTTTGTTTTTTTTTTTTTCTTTGAACCTGCAGTTACAAAAGGAACTTCTTACTCATGTGGACTGGCAAATATGAAAAAGTAACTAACGGTTTTAAAGAATTTGTTTTGTCATTCTCTGTTCAGATCTCTTATATCATCTATTCTACAAAGCTTTCTCTCTGTCCTGGTACTGAGTACCAGGGTAGCGTTACCTGTACATAGGGGAGTCTCCAGTCTCCTGTTTGTCTCCTGTGTTACGTCTATGCCACTGCTTAGTATTTCCAAGAAAACAACAAAAATCACTGTTACAGACAGCTCCAAAATTGCCTGTTGCCTGTCAAGGAAATACGTTCTTAATACCACGTAGTTAGTGGCTGGTTTATGTCCTCAGGCACGGTGGTTTACATCTCCTGAACGACTTTAAGCTGCCTAGTACAGCTCTTGTTATTGTTCATGGACACGGTTAGTACTCTGAATTGCAGACTCTTGGCTCCTCCTTCTTGTGCTGGTGAAATCCACACTCCTGGTTCCTTTTTCCTTTTGGCTGTGTCATCACTTTTTGTGACAGTCTTGCAGCCCTCTGTTTTCCAGCTCCTGGTGTGTCTAGAGTTCTGCTGCTTCCCTCAGTTGGATTCCCAAAGAAGTGTAGTGCTTGTCACTTCTTCCAGCTGTCCCACAATACTACTCATGCACTTGTAATTTTGTCCATTTGACTTCATAGTTACCAGTGATTATGAAAATCTTTCTTGGACTCTGATGCTTATTTCTCCCATGTGCTATAAGGATAAGTGAGGTATAAAAACCTGATGAAGCCAAGTTTTCTCAGCAGTGTGTTTTCGAAATACGATTTTAGTAAGTCACAGGGATGTTTGGATTATTGGAGACACACTAGACAGCACTGCATGTCTTAAATATAATTAATGTGAAGTTGAACAGCATGGGTATGGTACCGTACGTGTTCCATCTAAAAAAGCATTTTAAACAAGTTTAAAAGCAGAGTTAATCTGAAAGAATAACTTTAAGAAAGTTATGAAAGAATTATGAACATATTTTCGAGTAAGATACAATTAATTTCTTGGTTTAAAACTGTATTCCAGTAATGTGTCGCTTTGCTTTTCAGAGGAAGTCCTAGTCCCAGCTTGCTATCTAATAGGTGCAACGCTGCTGTTTAGTGGAAAGCTAAATTTCCAACTGATGTGGACTGGAAATCTCGTGAATCGTCTATTTAGTAAGTGAGCTTGAGTGTCATTTGTAGCATAGCACAAAAATGGCATAAATATGATAGAGATTTGGTTACTTAAGGAGATGCCTTGATGACTGTTCCACGTGAGCTAACCTGCTGCCCCTTGAGGAACAGGGATTAGATATTTTTTCCCCACCTTTTAAAAACATAGAGAGAAAAAACCTCAAACCCACCTTTCTAAATCCAAGGGCAGGTATTTCTAATCCAGGAAGGTACAGAACAGATCTGTGCTTCATGGGAGAAGAGCTGAACCACCAACCGCTGGACCAGGTCTACTTGCCTACGCGCATAGATGAGGCCGAGCTCCACTTCATGCTGAGTACAAGGTGCATGGCACAAACTATCGGTGCCCCGCGGCCAGCTCATCCATGTTGCTTGTGTTTGGCTCGTTTGTAAACTCAGCTGGTACAGTCGGTTGGTTGTTTTCCAAGTTGGCTAAAATAAAACCAAAGTAAAATGAAATGGCAGGTACTTACTGCTGCTGAGGAGCGCCAAGAGTCTTGAGGACTGTGTTCGTCAAGTGTGTGTTCTGTCTACTTATGGCTAACTCGCATGTTTAGGCAAGACGTGCTGGTTGAGGGTAGATTTCCAATTTAGATTACAGTCTAGCTCTGGATGAGCTCAGTGTAGTCAGAGTAACTTCAGATTTTCAGGGTAAACAAGCTCTTCATTGAGCAAAGCCCATGAGCCCTGCATACGTCCCCTGGGCTGCTGCTGAAGGGATTGCTTTGTTCTCTTTCTTATGGTGGGGGAGAAGCCTTACATTTTTGCCTGACTTAAACTTTCCAACAGGTGAAAAAAAAAAAAAAAAGTTATTCCTAGTTGTTGTTTCTCTTAAACCAAGCAAAGCAACTTCTGCAGGTTTTTGTGCTGAGCTGTTAGGTGGACTACTTTGCCTTTAGACCTGAAGTTACAGATAATCTGAAGGAGAGACACATAGGAGAGGCATCGCCAAAATCCTCTGAGAGCTGGCACCCTTTGCAGGGTGTGGTGAAGCCTGTCTTTTATGTGTGCTGCTAAAGGCCAGGGTGCGACCTCAAAGAAAACCTTCTGATTTGGTTGTAAAATGTCTTTTTGGAGGATGGCGGTGGGCGGAGTGAACTGCTGCATCATCTTTTTGTGTATGACCTGTTTAATAATGTGATTATTAAGGTTTTTTGCATGCAGAAAGACCAGCCTTCATGGGAGAAGATGTTGCAGGGATAAAGGCAGACAAATTAAAAAACTTCACCATTAAAACGGTCAGTCCTAAGTAGGATTTAATTAGATTTAACATGGAAAGCTTGTACTTGAAAGATTCAAACCTACACAAGGAAGCGCAGATCGGGAGGAAACTAAATCGACCTTATGTTTGCATCAAGAGCAGAATTTTTAAGTTTTCTCCTTACTGATGCAAAATCTCAAAGTACTTGCTTGTCATTTTTGGGACTGAGTCATCCTTGTAAGCATGTTTTAGGTTTGGTGCGTGTCTTTACTGGAAACGTTTGTTGGAGGTGTAACTTCATTTTAAAATGCTAATGCTCTCTGGAGAAGGCCAAAACATTGGTGCAGGTAAAGGATATATCAAGAAACCCCATTTTTACTACTGTTTGGTTTGAAAAGATGGCTTTGCTACTCTAATACCAACGTTTGCCAGCATGGCAGTATTGGCAAAGCTTGTGTAGACTAGCCCTTATGGTTAATCTGGAGCGAAATCATTAATTTGGAAAGGCAGCTCCTTTCAAAAGACAAGTGTTTCCCTTTTGTCTCCTGCAGTCCTGTTCCCGACAGCCTGCTCCAGCTGTGTAAGTAGGGCAGCCAACTGCATTGTTTGCAGTGCGATGACTGTGGGAGCAGGTAAAAGTTTTGTGTTGCAAGTTTTGTGTTGCAAAGCTTCAAAAACAAAGCGTCTTGTCTTTTGTTTCGCAGATTTTCCAATGGTTGTTCACTGTAAATATAAACCTGCTTGAGGTTAACGTGGTCTAGAGCATTCTCATTTACAAAGGCGCAATCTTTGCAGACAGATGTTTTCTTTATCTGTTTAGGTACCAATATACCAATGCTCTAAGAATTAAAGCATTCCAGGAGTTAAGACTGTTGTTCTCTTTATGTTAGCGTTGTGGAAATACATGGGTTATCTTTTTTTCATAACAGTTCACAAATAAGGCAGAGGTTTTAAAGATAAAAAATATTCCCACATAATTATGTCTGACTCAGGAAAGCAAGCTTTATTGGTGGAGTCTGAATTATTTGTTTTGGTTTTCATTTTGTTTGTTGTTTTGTTTGGTTGGGTTTTCTTAAATTATTATTCACTCTCCTTTCAACTGTCAACTGTAAAACGCAGGAAAAAGTTTTCAGACACAGGGACCCTTTCTCAATGTGCTTCTCATGCATCTAAACTGTCCCACAACAGTGCTCTCACAGGGACTTGGCTGTAAGGTTGGAAGTATGACTACGTGTTTTTTCTCTTTTAAAATGAGAGGTAAGTTGGAAGATCCATCTTGATTTTAACAAGAACTGTGGACAGTCTTAAATTTATCTGTTGGGGTTTGGGTTTTTTAATTACTTGAATCTGTTTTATGCCATTAGATGTGAATTGTGGCTCCTAGCAATATCAACATTTATTCTTAAGCCCTTGTTTTCATTTTAATGATTTACCTTGCCTATGTTGTTGCTTATATATACGGAAGAGGTACTGGAATTTTTTTTCCTCATTCTGCCTTATGTAGTGTCATTTGAGATGACTCATTAGGATTGTATTCCTTAAGTGATGTGGAAGAGCAGATTCTAAATTTGTCCCACAGACACACAACATCAAAACACAACAGAAAACCAGTTGTTCTCATGGCGCTTGCTCAAGGTGTAGTGTGTGCCAAGCAGTTTCCCCGACCTGGTACACGAGGTTGGGGTGGATGTTGTGCCTTTATAGAAGATTTTATTCATGTTACCGGAAGCAATTTCAACTTACAATGATGATCTTAATTAAAAAATGGAAATAACTGTTTTAAAACATGTATGGAGTCAAGATGCTCAAAATTAAATACTTAAGAAAACAGGACAAAGAAGTTGCCTTGTTTTGTTTCCCCCAGCTCTGTATACATCTCAGCTGCGCTGCTCACAGCTAATGGGTTTTCTGCGGGGGGGGGGGGGGGGGGGGGGGGG
>VYZM01010837.1:198890-252317 GCA_013398915.1 Dromas ardeola | reverse complement strand
TCAGCTGAATTAAGGAAGACTGAAGCAACCTTCTCTGCTGTGGTTTGGCTTCTTAGAGTGCTTTTAAAGTAATTAGAAATGTTGTGTGGAGCAGGAAGCTCTCACATGCGTGTGTTAGAAGCAGCCTGGGCACATCTCTGCACCTTGGGTTGCTGATTGCCACTTCCAGCTTTCTGCCAGGCAAATCATAGGCTGAATAAATCACCGTGAGGAAGAGCATTGTGGAAAGAAAGCATCCTCCTTCCTGGGGTACTGACAGAAGCTTAAGCATAGCTAGAAACATTTTTTCTGAAGTGAAATTTGATACAGGACCAGGGTTAAGTATTTCACAACGTGTTGTCCGCTCTGTCTTTCTGAACTGGGAGCAAACGTGTTTTGAAACTTTCTCATCCTGTCTGTTGGCTGTGTTATGACAAGGATGCCCAGACCTCAGTTTGCCAGTGAGGTGTGGGTGCAGGTAATAGCTGATGCTGGGTGAGGCAAGAGGAGGCATGGCTTCTTGCCCTCCGCTTACCTACCTCTTTTCTCTGCCTTCAGCTTTCTTTCCACATTAGACTCACGATTTTCTATCTTCGACTTTTCCAGCCCCAAACCTGGTTAGAATATGTCCTTGCATCAGTTTTTCCCTCCCCTCTTCCCAACAGCCAGTAGCTGTCCTGTAGTATTTGACATGAGTGACAAGGAATATCTCCAGCTGCTGTTTGGGAACGGTTCTCGTGTCATAGCTCAGATATCTTTCGTAGAATCAATCATAGAATGGTTTGGGTTGGAAGGGACCTTAAAGATCCAGTTCCAACCTTCCTGCCACAGGCAGAGACACCTCCCACTAGACCAGATTGCTTTGTACCAAAATAAATAAACTAGTAGTTTATTAACTAGCAAATTAAAGTTGTGTGACATGTATATAAGTACTGCTTCTCAGGACAGGTGATAGGAACAAAGCTTAGTCTGAATGGGGGTGCATTTGCGTAAGGTATTTGCCCTCATACAAATATTTATAACTTTGAAATCAAGCTATTTTGTTCTCAAAGTTATTTTTTCTGCTTTGAGTGTGTGTTTTGAGCTTGCGTCAGTGGTTGTTTTGTTTCTTTTCGGGTTAACAACTGTTGATGCCTGAAAAAGTACACAGTAATTAGAACATCTAGTCTGATAAGACCCAACAACTCTGAACAACACTTTCCTGTTAGCAGAAGGCGTCAGTGTAAAGTCCATGCAATGAGGTGATTTAGCTTGGGTGTGGATAGGTGATGCTAAGATGAAAGTTAGTGATAAATAGTGCTAGTCCTTTCCCTGATCTCCCCATTAATGCTGGCATGCATCATGTCTATTATATGCCCTGGATCTGTATTGAACCCCACTGCGTGTTGGATTTGTGTAGATACCAGGTTCTGTGTAGGTACCGCTGTGTATTTGACCATACCAGCTACTCATAGGTACCTGATACGTATGAAATAAAGGTAACATCTGACTGTCTCTGTTTTCTGGTGAAGGAAGCCAGACATCGCAAACCTTGACATGTTTTATGTTAAATTAACAGAAAACACAGTTTCATCCTAGGAAACAAGATGCAGCTTTCATTACAAACCAGGAAGCCCAAAACTGGAGCATAGACGGCATAATTGAAATTGCGGTAGCTTGGATAGGCTTGAAAGTGTGTGTAAAGAAGCCTTGGCACCGGGTTAGAGTTGAAAACACGCGTTACTGTGTGTGTATATGCTCTTCATTTGATTGGAGTGGTAGGCATGAAAAATGCACGTTCCATGTGGGTGAGGATGGCACGAGTTGAGGTGCACATTTTATGGGATTGCTTGAGGTAAATACTCAGTTCAGAAGTTTTCAGCTGACAAGTTGCAAATCAATGTCAGCTATTGCAGCACATGCTTTATTGGACCTTACGTAGGCTGTTTAGAGAACAGGCTTCATTTTTCTAATCTCCTTCCAAGTGTTAGGAAATAAACAATTTCCTAATCCGTATTATATTGTTGTTGTTATGTGGATTATAACTTGTGCTAGGTGCTGCACAAACACAGAGTGAAGCAGTTTAGCTTCAGACCTCGTACAGTCGTGTTTACGCATCGGAGTCGCATTGTCTCCCGGCGTGTCCTGTTTGCTGGCATAGAAAAGCGATGTGAAAACAAGACCACAAGTTTCATTAACATCAGGGCTAAAATTACCGTCCTTATTCATGCTTAAAAATAGCTCCTTATAGACCAGGATTTTATTTGATGTGAGTTCTATCTTACTTTGTGAGAAACTATTTTATTTTGGTATGAGTAAGTGAAGCAGAATCTGCCCTTTGCTAAGTCATATTTATGTATTTACTTAGTGTGACTGTGAATAGCAGAGGATTGCGACACGTTCAGCTTAGCAAAGCCACAGCATTTCACATCAAGAAAATAATTCTAGCTAAGAATATATCCAAATGAATATAAAAACGTTTTTAAAGGCTTTTATGTAAACGTGCTGTGGTATAGATATATATATATACAGACAGAGAGAGGCAGTGAAACATGTTTTCTGGCCTTTTGTATAAGGTGTTGTTGGTTGCGTAAAGCATGGAAAAAAGATGTTCAAAATGATCTTTTATTAGCTCTTGTGGCTGTTTTCAGTGGACTGGTGGACCCTGAAAATTTTTGAACGCTTAAAGTTGTCTTTTCTGGTAGAAGTGTTTGTACTAACAAAGCAAACCTGTCTGCTGTACTACTATTATTTCTTCATCTTTTTCCCGCAGCCCCCCTCCATTCTTTTCAAAGGCACATGAAACTGTTTCTGGTATTTTTAAAGAAATTGCTCATATGTGGAGCATCCACTGATGTAGATGAATATTTAAAGCTCGGCTGAGCAGCACACGGGCTGTTTCCAACAGCTGTGAGTGCACAGTTCGGCTACGGCCAGGCTGATAACATCGTAAACTACACAAAATGGTAATGTAATCCAAATATTTGTGCTGCCAGTGTATATTCTGGTCACCTTGGCTCACCGTAATTATTTTTTTTCCTTGGTAAAGTGTTTTGTTTTGTTTTGTTTTGTTTTTTTTCCACCTTTATCAAAGCAAATTGTTGTGTTTCATCTGTCAGCAGAGGTGCTGCTCTGTTTGAAGTTCTGAGTGAAGTTTTTGAATGCTTGTGATGAACGAGCTGGGAAAAAATTACTTTGGCTCTTTGATGCCATGGGTAGTTTGCAAGGCTAACGCATTTGTTCAGTTTGGAAATCTGATGCGCAATATTAGAGACCACACATACGGCCTTTTCATGCTAATTCAAGAGAGAAAATTTTCACATCAGATTGTAAGGGTTTAACATCTCTGTTATAGCTAAAGCGATCCATAGCTAGCATTTGTGTCTTCAGAAAACCGAGAGCAAGCAATGCCCAGGTTGTCAGCTATTACCTTATTCTTTTCTCTTTTAGAACAAAATTGAATTATAATCCTCCAAAGGATGATGGCTCAACGTACAAGATTGAACTTGAAGGGATATCTGTTGATATCATGAAAGAGATACTAGATTACATCTTCAGTGGGCAGGTACGGTATTAAAAAAAACTAGATGGAAATTGAACTATTTGGCAAAATAACCTGGGTTTTAACACTGCTATCCTGAAAGATGAACCTAGCGAGGTTTAAAGCTTTGTGATAAAACTTCCACAAAGGGATATGTGGCACTGGGGCTGTGTGTATGAGGTAGAGGCAATGGGCTCTGCGGGAGCTGTCTCTGCTCTTCTCATGAGGTGGGGGAGGACTTTAAGAGACCCAGTCTCAAACGCTTGTATTAACATTTGGCTGCCTTCAGTAACCTGCTTTAAAACATGGAGTCTTTGATAGCTGTAAAAGAGAACAGGTTTGATAGCATAGAGATTGAGACCCCATCATCAAACGTTACGGTACATCAGGCACCTTCCTTTACTGGCCCTCATGCCCGCCGCTCCGGCCTCTTGTTGCTGACAGCAGGCCCCGCCAGATCTTTGTGCCAGTAGCCTTGGCAGGAGCTAAAGATGGTGTGTCCAGTTTATTCGGAACCAGATTGCTGAATGAGTTTAACTTTCAGCAGGAAGAGAAAAGGCAGATACACATGCATTTTAAAAAAAAATATTTATTTATTGCAGCAAAATTCATTTTAGGTTCCCAGATTAGATGAGCAGTTTTATGGTTGCTTCAGGCACAAAATTCTGCTTGACACCTTCTGTAAAGCAAATGCCTTTCCATTTCTGTGTTTATAAACGTGTAGTAGTCATATCGATTTCTTGTAATTTTTACGCTGGCATTAATGCTCCATTTTTCAGCCACTGAGAATGACTGTAATGAATGCGGACATGTCATAAAACAATTAAATGAGTGATAGTAGCTATAACTTCTAAATTAATTCTTGCAGATCAGGCTAAATGAAGAAACTATCCAAGATGTGGTACAGGCAGCTGATCTCCTGCTGCTTACAGACTTAAAAACTCTCTGCTGTGAGTTTTTAGAAGGTTGCATAGCTGCTGAGAACTGTATTGGTATTCGGGACTTTGCACTGCACTATTGTTTGCATCATGTTCACTACCTTGCCTCAGAGTATCTGGAAACTCACTTTCGAGATGTCAGCAGCACAGAGGAATTCTTGGAACTGACTCCTCAAAAACTGAAAGAAGTGCTGTCGATGGAAAAGCTCAATGTTGGAAATGAAAGATACGTCTTTGAAGCAGTCATTAGGTGGATTTCTCATGATTCAGAATCGAGAAAGGTCAGGACATACAAATGTTTATATTTTGAATGTGGCCCAAATCAGTGTGTTTATTCTAATCGGTGGGAACTTAAAACCTTCAGGGCTAATCTTGCACTTATAGAATTAGTTGAATTTTGCCATAAATGCATACAGCAGGATTGCAGTAAAGGAGTGAAAGCTGTGCTGATGATGTATCATCTGCTGTCTTTATTATTTATTAGGCATTAAGAAAAAAAAGTACCTTTTTGGTATTTGATGAGATAGTTTTTTTGTAGAGAGAAAGAAGTAGCACGTTTGTAGTGAAGTTTTGAAGACTTGATGTATTTTCTTAATAACGTCGTGTTGTAGACTTTGTTGTTACTTCCAAATATCAAAAATAGTCTTTTAAATCTTTGCTAAATATAGAAGGATCTGTATGTATGAGTGCCTTAATGCTGTTCTGTAAAGTTTGGGGGATATTCTGGCATTTGTTTCTTTCTGTAGGTTCACATGAAGGATGTCATGTCAGCAGTGTGGGTTTCGGGCCTGGACGCAGCATATTTACGTGAGCAGATGATGAGCGAACCACTGGTTCGGGAGATCGTCAAAGAATGCAACAATATTCCCCTCACGCCGCCCCAGCAGGGAGAGGCGATGCTGGCGTCCTTCAAGCCCCGGGGCTACTCAGAGTGTATAGTGACTGTCGGTGGAGAAGAACGAGTGTGAGTATGAAGTGGCATCGCGGGTCATCACAGCTGGTAAAAATACAAGCGTCTAGCACTCGTGGCATGTCTGAAAACACAGTGTGGGGAGAATTTGTGCACCTAATGGGCTTATTACTCTGTCATTTCAGTTTAAGTTGGTCAGACGCACCTTCAATACCTTTATGAATGATTCAGCAATAAATAGTTATTTTGTGATAATTTTCTGACATTCAACATGTAGTAGATTTAGAGTAGGACCTGTTGTTTGTTCAGTAAGTGTTGGCTGTTGTGTTTTTTTTAACTGAATAGACTTTACACAAAATAAGCACAGAACATTGGAGAAACACTTTTCTAACGGTCTGAAAAGCATCTATAATAAATATTACAAATAGCGAACGTGGGCTTTAACTGTTTTGTTTACAATAGTTGTGGTTCCAAAAAAAAGTCATTATTGGTGCATCTGAGATGCCAGGTGAAAATTCCTGTTCCACACAATAGTCCCTTTCTTTTCGTGAGTACCCGTTGCAGTACAGGGGAGGGTTTTGTCCTGTTTCAATAAGTTCAGCGCTTAGATGTTTGTTCTTTATAGAAGTGTAATAAAATACTCAAATAACATTTTGCACGTCAGTTTGTGGATCGCTTTACTCAGACAGTACTAATACTCTCTATCAGTTCTTTTTAGTTTGTTCAAAGTTCCTTCATAAAAAGTGCTACAGGCACATCCAGTACAAATGGAGCGCATCTGTTTTTTCGTCTCCAGTCTGTACAAAAATAAATTCACACATATTTGGTTTGGGGGTCTTCTCCGTATCAGGGAAATGCGACACTTTATGAATATATATTAAATCATGAACAAGCAAGTTTCAGACACAGGTTGTTAACAGTAAACTCGTAAAACTCTGTCTTGTCTTTCTGTTTTTGTTTGTTCCCTCCCCACCCTGTGTTCAGATCACGGAAACCAACCTCAGTGATGCGATGTATGTGTCCTCTTTATGATCCCAATAGACAGCTCTGGATTGAACTTGCTCCTATGAGTATTCCAAGGATCAATCATGGAGTATTGTCAGCAGGTAAAGGGGAACTTCGTATTTGTAAAGTCAATATTATGAAAACTTACCAGTGCCTCAAAATCTGAGATACAGTTTACAATGATTTATTTTTTTTCTTAAAGATTGACTGCACTGGGGTTATTTCATGCTTCCCCTTTGTCTGCCCAAAACATTACTTTATTCTGTGAAAATCCCTGTCATCTGAGTGTCTTAAAATCACTATTCCTGCAATATTTTGTGGGAATCTGCTACATCTGTCTCTTTGGGAGTATTTCATGTTTTAAGTAATTCTAGCTGCTGCATCACTGAATATGTTGAAGACTCTACAGTGGTAGACTTGAGTCCAGGTATAGATACGTGCTTTACGTTTCCCAGTGAAGAGTTTGACCTCTGACTGGTCTGAATCTTTTAGTGACTTCAGGATACAGCTCACCAGTCACGTTGTCTTGCTCAGTGTACAAGTGTGAATCCTTTTTTTAAGATCACATTACGTTTTGTTTTACAGAAGGATTTTTATTTGTGCTTGGTGGTCAGGATGAAAACAAGGGAACGCTAAGCTCTGGAGAGAAATATGATCCAGATACCAATTCATGGAGTTCCTTACCACCAATGAATGAGGCAAGATCGCTATCTAACTGTTGGGATTTATTTTTTTTTTTTACTTTGGCAAAATGTTCCTTTTGTTCTGAATCTTCAGTCACTTGCACCTTACACACTCAGAATCGTTCTACAGACTGCCTTCTGTTTATATCCTCTTGTTACACTGTGGTCTGATGATGACTTCCAAATCTGGAAAAATGAAACTCTCATTGAAGAGCTAGCTGCAAAGTTGAACTACAAAATTTTGGCAATCCCACATGGAATCAGTCATATTCTGCGTATACTGGCCTTCTAAAAACATGCATAGGTTTCCTTTGTGTTGTACACAATAGAACTCTTATATGGGCAAAGGGATTGGACTGTGCAGAAAAGAGGGACAGAGGACTGGCTAACATACAAAACTTGTCTTGCAGAGAGCTATTTATATTTGTTTGGTTTGAGTTAGTGTTTCCTTCTTCATGTTTGCATTCCATCAAAAAGTAACAGTTTATTATTTATAAACCTATATCCTTAATACACCTGTGGTTTTTATCTTCTTAAGTCAACATAGGGTGTCTATTAACAAAGTGTTGTTTGTCACAGGATTAAAGTCTCTGGCTGGCAAAAGCCTGTAGTTTTGGCCACGTTTGTAGTTAGAATGCGTTCAGTTTCTTGCTTACTCTGAGTAAGACTGAGGGTAGCTGTGCTCCTACATACAAAAGAGAAGAGCTGCCTTTTCACAGGTAATGGGTCCGAGTTTTGCTGTGGTAGAGACCCGAAAGCAATAGCATTATCGTGGAGACCACTACTGTGCGAACGGAAACATGGCCAAGCCCTCTTCTTAGATTTCTGTGGGGTCTCTTGCTTTGTCTGCTCTCACTTTCTTGAATACCCTTTGTTCTGTTTAGTTGAAGAAATTAATAATCTTATTCTGGAGTTTAAGACTTCATGGTTCAAAACCAAAACAAAACCGAGACATAATACCAATATCACTTTGCAGGCAGATATGCTGAAAACCAGATTGTATTGATTTATTCACAATGGCAGTTAATGTTTTACAATGTTGACTTTATTGATATTCTTTAGGCACGACATAATTTTGGTGTGGTAGAGATTGATGGAATTCTGTATATTCTGGGAGGTGAGGACGGTGAAAGGGAGCTAATCTCTATGGAGAGCTATGATATTTATAGCCGGACCTGGACCAAGCAGCCAGACTTGACCATGGTTAGAAAGGTAAGAACTATATCGTATGTTATCGCATTACTTATTGTTTAACAGTTAATGTCAATATATAGATAGATAGATATATTTTTCAACCTTTTGCTTCAAGTGGAAGCTGTAACAGTCTCAAAATGGGACAAGAACAGCTTCTTTATTTCTATGCCAAAACAAAACTGGCTGAGAATTTTTATGCATGGTGTTGTTTGACGTGCAGTACAGGCAACCCAAATACAAGCGTGTGCGCATGTGTATATAGTTAATTTTGAGCTCTTGATACTGCACATTTGTGTGTAATTTTAGATGTGCATTTTCTTTTTTTCACAAGATTGGCTGCTATGCAGCTATGAAGAAGAAAATCTATGCAATGGGTGGAGGCTCCTATGGAAAACTCTTTGAATCCGTTGAGTGTTACGATCCTCGGACTCAGCAGTGGACAGCAATCTGTCCTCTGAAAGAGAGAAGGTGAGTGAAAATGGAAGGGGGGATTGCTGTGTACGACCTTCTTCAACACTCTGGTGAGAAGAAGTTTTCCTTTTTCTGATAGCCATCTTCAGGGATTCATTAGAGGCCCTATGAATTTCACCATGTCTTTCTGAATCATGGTGGCCTGTAGTTAACATGTGGTTGAGTAAAAATAAGCATCCAAGCAATAAATATTAATTATGTAGGAATAGACTTGTGATGTTACAAGCAATACTTTCCTGATACAAAATGAAAACCAGAAATTATAGTTCAATTGGAACTTCAGAATTTTTTCAAGAGATAAATACTGTGTTGTTTTGTTCTTTTACATGATCTGAATTAGGTGCTTACAATTCATATTCGTCAGTTACCTCATCTTGTTGAGCATATAAGGGGGTGGGTGAGTGTATATAAATTAAAAAAAAAGTTAAAAAAAAAATGGAGAAAGTTCAGAAGGATATGTGAAATGGTTTTGATATATTTCATTTATTTTTTTTTTTTCTCATTTGGATTCTCAGATTTGGGGCAGTAGCCTGTGGAGTTGCCTCTGAGCTTTATGTATTTGGCGGGGTCAGGAGTCGTGATGACAGTCAAGCCAGTGAGATGGTGACGTGCAAATCTGAATTTTATCATGATGAGTTTAAAAGGTAACTAGCTGTAGCTATAAACATAGAAAAGAAGTGCCTTACATTCTCACCTGTCTGTTCCCCCCCTCCTTGCTCCAGCACTTCAAAGCATATTACATCTGTGCCATGCATCTTTGCTCATTTTATCTTTTATGATCCAGCGTGGCTGTTACCAAAGTTCCATCTGCTTCAGTGGCTTGTCCCTCTTAAGATACCAAGCCTAAAGCCCTGGGCCACCATGTCAGTCTTGAGTGCCCCTGAAGAGCAGAAGCACTTTGGTCGTGCAGGGAGTTTGCCTGGCTCTTCCCCTGCCCCCTGCCATTGCCCCAAGTGCAGGGTGCTGCAGCCCCCCACCCGCGCTCATGCCCTCGCCTCTCTGTGAGTGCTCATGGAGGAGTGTAGGTATGTACAATAATACTTCTCCATCATCCAGTCCTGTCTCCCAGATTTGCAGTTTAGGGAATTCCTAAGCTAGAGATAAGAAATGTCATGCGTTTTTGTTCCAAGCATTTATAGCTGATTGCTTTTTGAACCTACGTAGGCTTTTGCCACAGGAGAGACACTATGGATGCTACACATTCCACAGTCGTCTTGGCACACTGTGCATGGCTAATCTCCTTTTGTTTGTTTTGAATCTACTTCTGATGACATCATTTGTTATCTCTTGCCTCTGGTATTGGAATCCACCTTGCTACATGTGGTAACTATTCAAAATGTTATGTTAGACAGAATTTTGTGTACAGTCACCTTATTCTCCAGACATAACTGACAAGCTTTGGTTCCTCCAGTATTTTTTTTTCCTTGCATATAACTATAAATTGGATGAATCTCTTTTTTATAAGCTAAATTGAAAAAAGACATTTGTGGTCAGATGTTTCAAGGCTTGTTGACAGTGGAGGAGATTAACATGTCTGTATTACAAGATCAAGACTGATTTATGAGTGTGACCTGTATAAAAGCACACAAAAATAGAATAATAGATGCGAGTTCATTATATAATTTTCTTGCGAGATGGTGATGTAGACACTTTAATTTTGGTATGAAAAGGTCTCCTGTGTTGTTCAAAGTGATGTCTAAACTAGCTAGAATCGAATGAAGCTGGAGAAAAAGCATTTTTTAAGGTGGTTATAGGAAGCAGACAGATAAGAAGGGTTATTGCCGCTAATGCTCTCTAGCGTCTTCTAGCCCTGTGGGGGTGTGGGGAAATGCTAAAAGCTCATTCGCTTTTTGGCAAGAAGTCTTTGGAAGGGAAAGAATTCTGCAAAGAAGTGCTCCCTTACTCCTACTTGCTATCTTTAGTTGATTTGCCTGAAATATTTCCAGGCTGATCCTGTTCTTCAAAAGGTGGTATATAATAGCTCATAATTCCTCACCAGCAACTGTAAACCCCTTTCATGGGTTGATACAGGTTGAGCTTTCATAAAGTGGAGTTTTAAAATGCTCGATAGTTCCAGCCTGGGTGCTGCAGGTGAGTCCTTGGTGCCACCTGCTGACTGCTGCACAGACGCCTGCCCGTGTGTATTTGTGTCTTCGCTTGGTGGCATCCCAGAGGTGTTACAGGATTCAAGTAAAATTATAACAAAAATCCAGTTGCTTCAGGTCTTGTTCTAGCACCTCGCATGTTGCACATGTGGCAGGAGGGCTGTGCTGGCACAGAGGCAGGGGAGGCAGCAGCCAGGAATGAGTCTTGAACTGCTGGAGGCGGCGTGCATTGAGGGCTGCTGAGATATTCAGACTTTGCCTTTCTGTTCTGCCATGGCACAGAATTTAAGCTTGGAAAGTTAACTCGGCATAAATTTGTGTTGGCACTGCAGGTGGTTCACGAGTTGTGTGTTTTCCTTTGGAAACGGAGGGCCAGTAAAGACGTGGACGATGGCCACGGGCGCTCCTGCAGCGGGTGCTGCTGGCTGGGCTTTGTGCCTCTGCCCTGGGGTGTCGGCAGGCCCCGGTTCCAGCCCCCGGAGGCAGAAGGGGTGTTGTGGCCAGAAGAGGGTGCAGTGTTACTGCATTATGTTCTGGCACTCCGGCCCGTGGGGTCTAACAGTTACCCCCTGGTTTCGGTACCCGTGGAGTGCTGTGCGGGATGGGCACTGTTCAGGAGGGCTGTGGCAGTGACTGTGAGACCTGAGCAGCTGTACCTATGTGGAAAAGAGAGAAAATTAGCCATAAAGGGAATTCCCTTCAAAACAGTCAGCAAATATTTCTGCCTGCCGAATACTGAGACAAAATACTTTGTTGTCAGGTACTCACTTTGAAGTAAGATTGAATCTGGAAAATGATCATAATTTCATTTTAATAATGTCTCACAAATATCAAATGAATATGAAACGAAGGCAAGTTGACTCTCTGGAAAACATGAGGACCTGGGCGGATTCAGAAATAGCAGAAAACAAATCTAAATCACTACATTCAGGGTGAAGGACAAAAGCTTAAATAATGTGCTTCTCTTAAGTCTATGAAAACCTTATGCTAAATACCGATGTGCATGTTTGATTAGTTAAGCAATTCCACTCGCACTGGGTATCGTATGCTTTGCTGTGCATCGTTGCTCAAGAGTAAAGCGTAAGTGATGCTATAGATTTTACCACAGGTGGACAATATCGCTCTTTCAGTTCCGCAGTGCATAGTTAATGTGATATATACAAAGACTGATTCTTCATCTTAAACGTTACGCAGTTCTACAAGTTGATTAATTTATAACTGATAAGTGCGTTTATTTCCTCAGCAATAGTTTCTGAAACAAATAAAGGTAATTAGTCCCCTGCAAACCAGCAGCTTCAAAAAGTCATCATGAAGGATGTAAGCACCTTCAGACTCCACAGCGCATATTCTTTCTGTCGTGACAGTGAAAGTATAATACTGTAACTGTCAAAGACGAAATGTCACATTGACAGTGTATGTGTATATTATTGACAGAATTCCAAAAGCGTTGGGGTAAGAGAGATTTGTGGAAAGGAGGAATACGTTTGCAAGATCATTTAGCAGCAGCGGGTCAAAAGCACAGCGCATAAATTCTAGCAGTCTCAAACCAAACTTCGTAGTGTTTTTTTAATGGTTACATATTGGTATTGCATACTTCCTAATGAGCTGCAGACTTTTCCAGCTGTTTTTAAGTAAGTGCAGAACTCTGTCATGTTCACTTTCTTTTTGAATGGAAAGGATTTCTTGTACTGTCAGTTCGGCCATCAGATATTGTAGGTTTACAGGTACGTGCAGCAATGCACACGTGTGCGATCTGCATAATTGCTCATGTGCCTCAGCTCTCATTACCTGAGAATACTGGATCTAGCATCATCCCTGGCATCCAGAGTCCATGAGGATCTGAGTTATGAGGTTTGCTTAGTGTGTATGTCTAAGTATGTACTTACATGAGTGTATAAACATATTAATGCATATAAACCAGCATAATTCTGGCTGGAATTGGATTAAAGGACTGAAGTTTAACTTGTTTAATATTGCTTACTTTGACAGTAACTTACTCCAGAATAACTCACAGTGCACAGTCTTTCAAAATTGTTATTCTTAACCGTGACGCAGACTTTTCTAAAGAATAGGAATATGCTGAGATCTTCACACTAGCAAAAAAATAAACACTGAGACTCCTGTTAAGCTACGCTGTATAAACAAGTAATAAAATAAATGAAGTGAGACAGAATAGTAGCATACACATTAAATGTGGACAGGATAATGCAGAAAATAATTCTCCTATTTGAAGTACTTCTGTAACTGAGATTTTTCAATTAATAAATGTTTTGTCAGCCTGTCTAAATGTAGAGTCATGTGCACCGAGGATAGAAAATATGTGCGTCAGACTGCCTTTTTTTTCAGGATGTAGAATTTTTTTTCAAAGGCTATAGATTGAGCTTTTTGTGTGCATGGTATCCTGTTTTTTAAAATATTGATCTAGCTAAAAATAGATCTAAAAAAATGTGAAAGTGGTGGAGATGCAAGGGTATCCGTTGCTCAATGATCCATTGTTGGTCCACTCCATAAAAAGCAGGAAATCTTAACTACATACTGAAGACCTTGATGGGTCAGTCTTTCCTTCTGCCAGAGTTCATAATTTGTAATATGCCTTTTTGCATCGCGTAGGTGTGTGGAGAATTGGGTGATGTCTATACGCACTGGGTTTTTTTTTCTTTTCATTGTGGATATTTGGAAATATTTATTGGAGCACAAATTGGCTTTAGGATTCTTTGCAAGAGCTGCTGATGGAGCTCTGACCTTGAGTATAACTGCTGCTGCCTTTGACGGGTAGTCTGTAGGTGGGGTAGGCTTTCCTCCTTTTCACAAGCTCCTGGTTCAAATGCATTATCAAAATTTGCAGTTATTGAGGGGGATAAAAGTGAGAGGTACTTGTTCAGAAGCAACACTTGATAAAAACTCCTTAAGAATACTCCTTTTGCTGCTGGAACATCGTAAAAATAAGGAACTGCTTTTAGCAGTATGTAAGTAAATAAAGTAAATAATCTTGTAACATAGTATGTGTAATTAGGAAGATTCTCCCAGTGTGCAGGAATTTCATTAAAAAAGTGCTTATGCAAATGCAAGGAGAAAACTACCTACCTGGCTGACTGATAGTGCTGTCAGATGAGTTGATGAGAGAAACAACACGGAGAAGATTTTTCCTTTGTTTCTAGGCTTCCTTTTGCAGCTGGTATGAGCCCGAGGTGATGTGTCTGGAATGTGTTGGTTCTGTATCATGTCTCTGTTTACTTCCCGCTTGGAAATAAACCAGTTACCATCCTGCTTGTTAATTACAGCAGTGTGGCTGGGTTTGGGTTTTTTTGTTTATATCACTTTAAGATTGAAAATAATGTGGATTCCTTCCCCTTTTTTTAGTTTGAGTGGCAGCATATTTCAGTTTCAGAGCAATTATTTCTGTCTGTGGTTGTAGAGGTGCATGCCTTCTCTCCTGCTACTCGGTTTCGGGTTGAGTAGGGCCATCCCAGGGAAGTACGCAAGAGTTATGTTCCAATTCCTGAAGATTGTGACTATTTTGTCGTGGTGTTTTTTCCATACTGTTCAAACAGCAGGCACAGCCCACATTAAGCTGGAGCTTAGTCAAATTCTGATGAAACGTGCCCCCCTGCCCTTCCTGTCTTTGTTCCTTCCTAGTTTTAACTGCTAAAGCTGCTGTAAGCGTTCCTGAAAAGTTGTGCCTGTTTTTTAAAGTATATGTGTTGAGAAAGGTTGAGAATTAATTTTCACAAGCAACTACAGATACTTTAATGTTGTCCTTTAACAGGTCCCACGCTGTTGTGGGGTTTTTTATTTAAACCCCGAAACCTTGAATATGTAGTGGAGACAAACCCTGAAGTTCACATGTTTTCCAGGCTCAAACTTGATCAGTAGCTAGGCTAAACTCACTTAATTTTGGGGTTTTTTTCCTTCTTCAGTATGCTCCTATATTTGCTATTAAAAAAAAAAAAAAAGAAAGAATGGAAGGAAAAAAAAGGAATTGCAGTCTTCCTCCTGCATTTCTCTGCCACTTATTCAATTTTTGTAATTGTAGGTAACTTGGTGCTAAAAAGCAGCAAAAACAGTGACGGTGTCCTCTTCCCACATTTAGGAAAGGAAGCCAATGAAATACGGTGAAAGGTGTTCTGTAACGGTTTCTGAATCAGTTTAGAGGACCTCTCCTTTTCTCTGTTCTCAGTTCATCCGTCGTCCTCTGTGGCAGCTACAAACCATTGCCTTGCTTTCTGCTGAATCTTAATGCTTCGGTGTCCAGCACAGACAAAATAATGGACAGCTAATCCTTTCACTTGGCCTTTAAAAATTGATCCCTCTTTCCAAGGTAATTGATATGTAGCAGCCTCTCCTTCAGTGCCAGAAGAGAGGCTTACTTCTGCATCGTGAGTTAAGATCATGCAGAATTTTCAAAGGTCTGCAGTATCCGTGAGGATATTTCCTAACTTTTTTTCCCCCTCAAATTAACCAGGTGTGGCCATGATAACCCATGGGATGCTTTTCAGAGGTTTTTCAAACTTTCCTGTTCTCTGTAAATTATTTAATAAAATATCTAGGAGACGCCACCTAAAATAGCATTGATTTGTGTGTCTTCAGAGTCTATAAATAGTAACCGTGACGGCATCCGCAAAAGCGCAGCAGCATTTTGTAGAAATTTGTTTCATAACCGTAGAGAGGATGCTGACAGCTCCAGATAAACGGGACATCTTTATAACCGAGTGTCCCACGTGGGTGATGAGTATGTACTTACCTGGTTTCCAGAGGCTTCGACATGGAAAACTGCTTTTCACTTGGTAGAGGGATGAGGCTGATGTAGTATTGAAACAAGAATACGCTTAAAGGGAACACAGGGGACTTGTAAGATACAGTAGGAGCTAGGAAATGATTGAAAAGAGCCTGATAGCTGATTGGGAAGTTAAGCATTGCCAAGTGCTGCATTCTTCTTACTGGACTGGGGATTTCTTGTCGCTGATAAAGTACACTTAAAGAAGTTAGGGAATTATATGGGGGAAGGCACTGCTTAATAACGAGGCCTTGCTATATAGCAATTTGTTATTTCCCCTAGTATAGACCATTAAGACTTACATGCTTTTATGACTCTACTGATTTTAAGACAAAGCTACCTAAAATTTTCTCTGTAGGGAAAATTGCCTGGCATAGCTGTTGTATAAGAGGCTCTCTTATGTGCCTGCGCTCTTCCAGGAGATCACACTGGGTGGCTGCAAGCAGAGTTTATTCAAGATAGATTACAGACATGAGTGGAGCAATTCTGAAATAAAGTAACTTCAGGATGAAGTATCCCGAACTTCCCAAACGGCACTACCAATTGCTTTTTCCTGGCTAGGAAAAGTCAAGGGTGTCCTGAACTAGACAATTTTCCCCATAGTTTTTACATAACAAATTAACTTGTACACTCTGCTTTTGATTCAAAGATGGAAGTTGCAAAAGGAACCTGGAATTCTTTTAATCTGCTCAATAAAAATTGCATACCATGGGTTTTTATTATTATTTTTACAGGTGGATTTATCTAAATGACCAGAACCTATGTATCCCAACTAGTTCTTCCTTCGTGTACGGAGCTGTGCCCATTGGAGCCAGCATATACGTGATTGGAGATCTCGATACAGGTCAGAATTAGAACTAATAACCTCCTATTGCTTGTCGTCTTCCAGTCTTTTAAATACGTGGCAGTAGTGAGGCTGAATTTTCTTTAGAATAAAAGACTGGCACTATGTTGTGTTAAGTTACTGTTGTCGTCAGGGGAATTACGCTACGCTGCTTGGACGTACAGAAATGTACAGGTTGGTTTTGTACATTGGAGCTCTTCAGAAACAAATTCAGTGCTGTAAGCGTTTGGTTGATGAGCAGTTTGAAGATCAGAAGAGATCAAGGCTAAGAGCGTGTTATTGGATTTGTCTAAATATAAGAAAAAACGTTAGTACCTGAGGTTGCTTCTCCCACCTTTGCAGTGATAAGCAGGTGGTTCTGCGTTTTGGGGACATCATCTGGTGGTTCATGTGGCTCTAAATGCCAACCAAATACATGTGTACCAACAAACATATTCAATACTCAGCTTTCAGCATCTGGCCACGTACTGTAAAAAGCATTAGGAAGACTACATGCTTTCGTGGCCATATGTGCATATGGGAGTGTGTGACAGGGGTGTCTATAAAACATGAAAGAGCAAGATTCCAAATGTGGTGGGTTTACGTAGATAAGAAATGTCATAGTAGTTTCCTTCTGACAGTAATTTCAACCGTACATCCAGAAACTGATTTGTGTTTCTGTGCATCCTCTTGTTCACATACGTGCCTTATTAGAGGCTAGATGTGGTGATAGCTACAGTATGTTTTAAGCATTTATCTTTTCTTTTTTTTGTGCATGTGTGAATTCAGGTACAAATTATGACTATGTTAGAGAATTTAAAAGAAGCACGGGAACCTGGCAGCGCACTAAACCACTATTTCCATCGGACCTTCGCCGTACTGGCTGTGCAGCTTTGCGGATCGCAAACTGCAAGCTCTTTCGACTGCAGCTTCAACAAGGATTATTCCGCATTCGCGTACCTTCTCCGTGATCCGTATGCTGACAGTGGAGGAGACTGGAAGAGTTCTGCGCAGTCCACCATAATATAGCTCTATATAAAGGAAAAGCTGAGAAATTACAGCTGAAACTTACACTGTATGCTGTGCTTTGGTATGGTAACTGTTTTTGTTTTAAATGCTTAAAAAGCTTGAGTCTCAGTTCTTGTTTCGGGAACAAATAACTTAAGTATACATTAAAAAGAAGAGAGGGGGGAAAATAAAAGGGGGGGGATCAAGGAAACACCTTCAGTCGTAACCATTTGGAGTCTAAACCGTGTTATTGAAGGAGGTTTTTTGTGTCTGGAAACTGGTGGGAATCGGTATTCCTTTGGTGAAGTTCACTGAAAAGCAAAAAAGATTCAAGATGCGTTTCCCCTGAGGGGAACTGATAAGAATAAATGTGCTATCTCGGACTGGATAGCTCTAATACACAGAAGCTGTATGATAACCAACCTCCCTGGTATACTGCAAAGACTGTTGTTGGACCGTAATGCCGCAGGAGACGTTGGTTGTTGCACCTTGTATTTCTAGTCCTTCCTCAAAAGTTAAGGTCTGTGCCTAAAAATGGTGGAGGTGTGTACATATGGTTTTTCATTCATTTGCAATGTTTTCATTCCTACAAATATTTTTAATATATTTAAAATAGACTAATCTGAAATGGATACAGTATACTCCAGAGAAGTAAACTGTTTTTTCTACGCTCTCATTCAAATAGCCTGAGGAACTGGTGTACAGATGGGTGGCGTGCCTTTCTGTGTGGGCTTTGGTGGCTGTTTCCTTGAAGTAAAAAGGGAAACAGTGTTTTGGAAGGGTTAATGATGATTGCTGCTTTTGGTAAAAGACAACAAAACTCGATAAATTAAAGAAAATAGGTTGTGTTCCTTTTTACTTCAGATCGCTTGCAAACTAGGAATGGTTTTTAAGACTGAGGATTATAAAGGGTGCGTTTTATCTCTGCTAGAACAAAGGTGAAATATGACAAGGATGTATTTGTTTTTCAGAAAACATGATTTTTGGACTAAGTTAAGGGAAATCTGTACAGCGACTTTAAATTGGGATCAAAAGTTGGTTTACTAATGATTTCTGTGCTAGGGTACAGTCTTGTTTACCGCTGTCTATCTTTGAAAGCTGGGTTTTATGGTGTGGTTATAGTGAAGAACTTAGCATCTTGCGTTTTATTTCTTACTAAGTCTTGTTCACATCAGTAGCGATATTTAATTGACTTTTGTTCATAGTCAAGATCAGCTGGTAGAACACTTTTACCTCAATTTTTGATTTCATTATTGTTGTGATGGGTGGGACATAACCTGTATTTATTTAAAAGGAATAAAATGAGAGAGATGGAAATAGAAATAAGACCTCCTGCCCTTCAGAAAAGGAGACTTTGTCTAACCAGTATTATAAGTACACACAATACTTTCCACTCTGCAACTCTGTGGACCTCAGACAAGCCAATCTCTGCCCTCAGTTGCGTCATGTAAACCTGTGGCATCTTTATTGAATCATCTTAGATATAGAATCATAGGATGGTTCTGGTTGGAAGGGACCTTAAAGATCACCTAGTTCCAACCCCCAAATATGCTGAAATACAATCCCAAAGTAGTACAAAATATTTATATTTCACTAGATATTCCTTGAAGAGACATTCTGAAACTTCTGCTCAGTCCTTCCATAGCGCTGGTGTGTGGTTGGAATTACTCTGATTCTGAGCAAAGGGGTGAGGGAAAATAAAAGAGGGCAGCAGCCAATCCATTGACCATTATTTATTTTTTTTTTAAATGTTTTACAATGCTGAAGTGCTGCAAAACTTGAACTCTATATACATCAATTTTCTGACCTATATTAGTTGGCATATTAAAAAGTTTATATATTTATGCATTGCAGTAAACTTGGTGTGTGTATATGTCTTTAGATTTTAAATTTATATATAATGCTTTACTACAGAAATGTGAACCACTTTTTCCATCCTTGGCTGTCTTGTGAAATAAATCAAGTGCTGTTAGTTTATCTGTAAAACTTCCCTTTTTTGAAAATCTTACATTGTTTGATTTTTTTTTATTATTATTTTTATTTTTTCTTAGACAAAGTGCCAAGATCCCATGTTCAAAAGTGATGAATGTTCCTAAGTATCTATTTCACTTTTGAGCTCAGTTTTTGAAGTGGCTTAGAAAACTTTTGAAAATGTTATTCAGAGAATTGCAGGCTGCTATCTCTCGAGTCCCTGTAGCCTCCCGGTACACTTGAGGGCATTCAGCATCCAGAAAACCTAAGTAATAAATGCACATAATAAATCCAAATCATATATACTCTAGCAGTGTTTTGCAGTTAAGGTTATTGAACCAAATGTTTACACTTAAAGTAGGATTAACAATAGGTATTCTTACTTTTTTTTTTTTTTTTAACATGAACAAAACAAATCTACTGGTAATTGGAGTGTGGTGCGGATGCACTCAGTGAGATTTGAGCAAGAAGTTTAAGCCTCTTCACCTGAAAGAGTTACAAACTTGATTTGTTAGCAGGCGTGTCCTGTCACTGTCTGTGCGGTTGGTGGCCAGGGACCAGGTCTCCAGAGACATTGTCTGCTGGAGTCTCGGTGCGTGCTCAAGTCGAAGATTTAAGCACTCCTGAGAGCTCAAAACTGTTTTCCTTGTCTTTGCCTCAAGGGGATGGGGGTCATTCCCCATCTGCGTTGTCTGCGGGGCCGATCCAGGAGATGTTCTAGCCTCTGTTTGCGTGTAGGAGGGAAGGGATGCATCTATCGGGGTCTGACTTGTGTCTGTCTGTCCAGTTCTAGTCTGCGAGCCCGGTGACGAGTGCTTCTCTTGGGATGTGCAATAACCAGGGTTGATTGCCTTCCAGGTTTGGAGCAAGGCTTGAAGCCAAGGCTCTCCTTTCTCCAGGGAGAGCCCGATTGTACAGGTGGTGGTGTGTGGGAGGGATAGCTGACCTCTGACTTCTCTTGGAAGAGAGGTGGTCGACTGCAGTAGAGGAGGGGGGCTTTGATACCAGAGGTGCTGAGTGGAGGGAGGTCACCAGTTCCCTGAATGTGCGAACAGCTACAGATTGAGCTGGTTTCGCTGGTACCTGCCACCACCCCAGCTGCCCCTGCTCTCCTGGCGGCTGCCTACCCCTGCATATGACGTCTGAACCACATGGGAAGCAACTCGTTAATTTTCTCAAATTGCGTTCCAGGGATTTCAGGTGGTTTGACAGTTTAGAAATCCGCGTAAGTTGTCCTTGCTTGGCATAGTACCCTTAATTCCTTCCAGCTCGTGACTCGGCACTCAAATTCAGCCAAGTACCCCACAGGTGACTTTCTGAACTATTTTCTTCGCCAGCTGTCTGTGCAGTCTGCTGGCGTCCAAGCTTCAGGTTTTTAGGCGCCTTCCTTACTGATTTACCAAACTGGGTGCCTCGGTGGGGTTGTGAGTTTTTCACATCATTGAAATGCTGGTGTTTTGAGGCCAACGTCTGTATCGCTGAAGAGTGCCGCCGACTTGCCCACCGCGCCTCGGATCGGGGCTGGGTCCTTGGGTGCGGGTCGCAGGTGGTCGGTCGCGTCTTGAGTCAAGCTCAGCAGAATCCCAAAGGAGGACTGGCTGGGTCACGGTGCAGGCTTGAGTGACGTGGGTTGGGCCTCTGTGTCCTTTCCTTCCCCCTGCTGTAGAAGTGGACAAACACCAGCCGTTGTAATTAGAAAATCACCACATACAGGATGTAGGGGTTGTGGAAGATGGGAATAGCGGTGGCTTTTTTCTCCCCTCGCTCCACCTCTCCCCACGCCCACCCCAAGAAAAAAAGTTTCCTCTTCCTTTTTCCATGGGCCACGTGTTATTTTTGGAAAAATTCTGGAATTGCTCATTTAAGGGTAAAATCAAAAGTTTGAGTGTACAAGCGGGGGAAAAAGAGATAATACCACAAGCACACAGTAGTGTCCTCTGTGCGTGTTTTACGCATGTAGTCTTGTGGCTGCTCTACGCAGCAGAAAGTGATTACAGAAGCAAAGGTGTAAAGTGCTGTTGCTCTCATACATCCTTTCTGCTTTTAGAACCTGAAAAAGAGGCATCCTGAAGAGCCTTCACAGCAAGGTCTGCCTGTCCTCAAATATTTTATCAGCTATTCCTTAAGTTTTAGTTATTGTGAAAACACTGTACTCAGCTGTTCCTGGTGAAGTGACTTCCCATAGCTTTCAGGGTACCTCATCTTTAAATTGAAGGCAAATTAATATGAGATTCCACAAAAGGATAGTGGTGAATCTGAAAACAAAGGCGAATTTACAAAACCCACTGTGGGCAGGCTGTATCCCTTTTGCTTTGGGCTGTGCAAAGCTTGCACATCACAGAGCCTGCCTTCTCAGGCAGAGTTCTTGCTGAAAACAGGGTTTTTTTGTCAAAGCTACTGAAGCGCCTGGCTTGCTTTATGAGCTCCCATTCCAGAAAACACCAGGCAGCTGAAATTCTTTTTTGCAGTATTTCTTGTGCCTGCATGACTTGGTAAATGCACAAGTACAGAAGTGAGGGGTTTAAGGGAACTTTTTTCCCTGTTTCAACTGCAGTTTCTGGGGTTGGTTCCATAAATACTGTGGCCGTACAGCCTGCATGGGTTTTGGTAACGCGCATGTGCCATGCGAAGTGCAGGATGCAATAACAAATGCAAGTTTTTACAAGTGCCAGAGTTTTGGTTTCCTCTGTATATAACAGTAAATCAACTGTTCTATTAAAATGCAGAGATGCTTAAAATTCACTGTGTTCCCAAAAAGAGCAGCGGTTAGGGGTTTTTTTTGTGTGTGTTTTTTTTTTTTAAATGAATGCTATTTAAAACACTGTAAATCTTTACTTTTTTTTAATACTGTTGTGCAGGTTTGTGCTACTCTTCACAGCTGCCTTGAGACGTCACTCCATGTGATGCATATGGACACTTTGCTCTTTATTAGAGCACTAGTGCCATGCGAGTATATAATAAACGGCAGCTGACAACAGGTTTCAGTATTTAAAATTATAAATATTTAGATAAAGTGCAATTAGTTTGAATTAATCTTATCTGCAGAAGGAAAGCTGTGTCTCAGGAAGTTGTGACTATACCCAGGGACACGGTAATACTGAAGATTGTAACTAAGGTATGTTTTGGTGCCACTCGCAGCGATGCTTTCCAAGGATTTGTATTTAATTTTGGGGTATGGATCCTTTCTGCCTCTAATGTCAGCATCAAGGTTTTGGGGGTTGTGTTCTCTTAAGTCTTTGGAGAACTTAAACAGCTTCTTCAGGTGGATGGGAGGGGTGTTAATTTTGTTTTGCAGTTAGAAGTTACTATTCCCATCTTAACTTGGAGTATTTCCTTTTACCCTTAAGGACTGAGTACAGGCCTGCGTTTCTGTCATCAGTGCTGTAGCCTTTTGACATTTGCCATTTTCTGTTGCTCTTCCTTGTTTGTTATGGGAGTTGAGAGCTGCGTCACTAGGGTCTGTGTTTCCCTGGCACACTACTTGTGAAAGAAAAGTAAGGAGATGTGTCTGATCGCTTCGGATTGGGAAGGTGAGCCAGTAAAAGCTGACTTGGAGATACCCCTGTAAAACCGGTGAGATCTGGGTGAAGCACCGCTCGTTTTCTGCAGGGGTCACATACGTGTGCTCTGAAGTTTATTGATAGGTTGGGCACCTGCTCTGCAGCATCCCTATGTTTTTTGTTTGGGTTTGGTTTTGTTTTCTGGGAAATTCCTTACTGTAGGAAGGATTGCAGCCAGGCTTTGAGGTGACATCTCTGATGAGCCATGCCCTGTGTGACTCTAATCTAGCTGCTGTTGTAGTCCAGTAATCAGCGCTCGCAAAGTTTTGATTAACAAGTAAGCTAAAAGAATAGACCAAAACCATGCAATAACACTAGATAAGCACCTGCTAAAAAGGATTAAGGGTAATAGGAGAATTAAACTATAAACTGCTGCCAACAGGTGATTATGGTGTAAATTTGTTGGTGATACAAAATCTTAAAGATAGTTTTTAAAATGCCTTACTCTAGGTAGCTGCTTATTAGTTACAAAAATAATTAAAATACATAAAGGGTTTGTTTAGAACAATATTTGAAGGTTGTTTGAAGTAATCTGATGAAATGTCTTGAAAAGTTAGCTGGAAGACCGGAACTTTTCAATGTAAAAGGCTAAATCTTGTTGCCCAGTATTTTTGCAGGGTTTCATGTGAATAATGAACACCTGCCAGAGCGCATCAGTAAATGAACATGCTCAATGCCGTTGCCTGCCTGTGCCCTTGAATGTTCATAATGAAATGAGACTATAGCGAGCCCTTGTAAAAGCTGATGGATCTGATTACAATAATAGGATAGAAAGAAGCATCCCCAGTGTAAGTAACATTATTTTATTGATAAAACATGACAATGTAATTATATATTTTTTTTAAAATATAGGTGCTTTTGAATCACCACTTAATGCTCTTGGTTTTGTTTTTTTTCTTTGCCTTTCCTCCTTCCTTTCTTTTCGGTTAATGCTAAGACATCCTCTGCCTTTGTCAAGGGCAAGTTTCTTTCATCTATAGTTCTAAACCCAGCCAGAGCCTGAAAGATACCGTTTAAGCAGGCTGTACGGTGGGCTGCTTTTACAAGCATAATTTCTGTGCGTTCTGTTAGCATGCTGCCACCTCTGCTAATTGCAGAATTAAAAAAAAAAAAGCCTGTGGAACAATATTATACCTGATGAAAGCAAGAGCTGTTTTGGAAAATCTCAATACCAGTATGTTCTGGGCAGCGTGCTTCAAAAACCTTAACCTGGCTGTTCTTGGGGTTCTCACCTTAGTGATCACACACGCTGAAGCTGTGGCAAGGCAGCATCTGTTTTATTAATTTACACATGATAGCAGGAAAGCATTATCATCCTTGTTGCTTGCTTTGCTATTTTTAGGTCTTAAAAGGCGAAGTCTGCTTAATTATTAGAATAAGTAAAGCAGTACACCGGGGTGACTGGCACAGTGGTCAAGTTGAACAGAGCTGACATTCTTTGAAGCTCTCGTTAAAGTTTCTTTCTGAAGGGAAGCTGACGAATACCCTCTTAAGAAATACTTTCACACTCTTTCAGAACTAAACTTAAACTAGTCCAAAGGACTCTCTGGATTGCTTAGAGAAACTGGGATCTGTTCTAGCTTTTGTTTGCTTGGGGAAACAGCTGCTAAGTCAATTTTAAGCTGCCTTTTTTTTCCCCTCCTTGACTTCAAAAACATAATAATTTGCTTCTTGAAATTGAAACTTTTGTGTATTTGAGGGTCTGAGACTGTATTTTGCAATGTGTGGCGAGTATTCTATCGTATTTTAGTTTCATCGCTGTAAAGAGCAAGCTGTGTTGTGGTGGACTCCTAGAAGGTGGCGTTACAGTGCTAAGGGGGGAGGAAAAGTAGCAGTAAACCGAGAAGATTCTCCTTGCACTGCACATGGCCTTACTGTGTGTATCCGATGGGGCAAGAGGCCGTTCTTGGCACAGAGCTCGTGTAATTGCCACCCCTTGCTGCCCGCAGTGTCTGGGACCGCGGCTGGGACGTTGCCCAGCTGCAGACGTGTCGAGCGCCAGAGAGGAGCCGAGGCCGCGGCTGGCTGAGAATTGACCCCAGAGCCCTGTCAAACCAGCAGGTGCAGAATCCTGGTCGTGCCCCCTGCAAAATGCTGCTTTCTGGTCTCAGTTCTTTTGTCTTTTGCTCTTATCAACAGGATCTTGCTTTCACTCTTGCCCCAAATTTACTTCGGAATGCATTGCTTTTGCCGATGATGACTGAAAGAGCTCCTGTGTGTCGGAGGATGTCCACACAAACCTCATCTCTGTGTGCACTGGCTTTTTGCACGTCTCTGCATCCTTTAACTCCGCTCGGTGTATGCAGGGAGAGTGCTTAATGCGCAATGAAATGCCTTTTCATCAAGCTTGTAAAACTAACGTCAGCAGGTTAGAGATCACCTGGACATCTGTAAGCAATCCTGTAGGTAGAACATGTGTAGCCCACCCCCGTGTCTGCCTGTTACTCGTGGCTGGAAATCTGCTGCCTTGTTCCTGGGGAAAAGCCCCCATTCCCAGCTACCTCATTATTTTTTTTCTTTGCACTTTGTCAAATCTTTTTGTTTTGTTTTAAATTGCATTTTGTCCTTCAATAAAAAACTAAAAGCAGACAAGAAGCAGGGCAGAATGATGCCATTGTCCAAGGACAGTTTACTTTAATTTCATTTTAAAGGCATGTTTTTGTACAAAAAGACCAAGGTTGACCTGCAGCTGCTGTAAAAAGTAAATAAAAATTTATATTACTTGAAAGTAACTATTACACTTGTGAGAAGTATGAGAGAAGTAACTGAAAGGCTGTCCTGGCAATTTTTAAATAGGAAAAGATCTGTTTAAAAAATAGAAGTCTCTGCTCTTTTAAGGACAGATCAGATAGTTTTCTCTCTGCCTCTACTCTGTGCTATTTTGCCTGTGAGCTTGATCCATTATCTCACTAGAGAGATTCACTGACTCTTCTGTAATGTCTAATCTGGACTTTACTTCCCCATGGAGTTCCCCATTTACTCACTTACAGAGGAGAAACTGTCCAAATAAATACCCACCTTCTGTACCTGAGATTATGTATTTGCCCATTTCTTTGGGATCTTCAAGTATGCAGGGTTTTGCTTAACTTGAAGAATTTATTATTAAAAAAAAAAGTGTTTTCTTCTGCTTCTAAAGGTGCTATTTTGACATGTTTGAATTCCTTACACTGTGCTTGACTTCTTAAAGTACCAATGTAAGCTGATAATCAGCTTGTGTTTGTTCTCTGGGGTTTTTCTTGAGTATTCAGTCCATTTTTTTTAAAAAAATACCCTTTCATAAAGGCAGCTTTCAAGCTGTCGAAGGCCTTAATAATACAAAATGTAATGGGAAAATGCTGCCTTTTTTCTTTTCTTTGTAAAGGCAAACCCAGGAAATGCTTCACAGGGAACGTTTTCCTCCAAAATTTAAAGTAGCAGCTCATATTAACTTTGAATTAAATGTAGCAAACATTTTACTGGCCACGCACACATACTAGGGATAATCAAGGAGCGATTCATGTCTCTGCAGGCCGTACCAATTAGCTGCTAATTCCAGAGCCTTCTATTGTCATCCTGGTGGCTATTCCGTAAATACTAATCTTCTTGGGCTCTGTGCCAGGACTTGGCTGTGTGTGTCTGGGACACGCTGACCCGTGTGGCTGTCGGAGCATCTGGATGTTGGGCCAGGTATAGGTTTTGTCTTGGACTCCTCTGTCCAGCTCTTGTTTCGGAGGTGCGCACCTCTGGCAAGGGCTGCTCACCACGGAGGGTTTGGCCACCCCGTGCCGTGGGTCATCAGGAGGTGGAAGGACGGAAGCTACCAACTGCTGCCATCTCTAGAGTGATGTCAACTCGGTAGATCTGAGGAGAAGGCTCCGGTAGATGCAAGCCATGGAGTAGAGAGCTGAATTTTATCCCTGTGTAGGAACTTCGTCATCCTTATTGTGCTGTCTTCATTTTTGTTGAATCTGTATCATCAGTTCAGTTTAGGGGTCTGTTAACATTGCTAAAAGCTTTTCATTCTGTGGAGGACATAAAAAAATCCTTCTCCTGCCCTGTCTGAAGCAGCAGGAAGGATCAGGGGGATTGAACTTGTCCCATCTCCAGACATCACGTTACTGCCTTTTTGTAGGCTTTCACAGTCCTGGTGGTGTACCGTTTCTCAGTCTTGTGAATCTGAGAGCGCTTTAGCCTTCTCAGAAGAGTCCAGAGACTGCCTTGTCATTCTCCTGCTTCACGTGTTAGGTGCTGCCCTCTGGACCGTCCTAACTCATCCATTGCGTCACTGTCCAGGAACCACGGGCTGGTGGCCTTCATGAGGAGTGTCTGTGTTACCTGCGGCACTGTCTGAAAAACAGCCAGTAAGTGAGGGACCTCGAAGAACCCTACGGAGATTGAAAATCCTCGATCCTCTCATTTTAGGGAAGGCTGAGGAGCACCCCCATTCGTTGCCAGGCCTGTGCACAGTCTGAGCCTTGCAGCCGCGCCCTGGCAGCGTGGGTAAGGATGAGGCCACCCTGTCCCTCGTGTAAGGGTAAGATATAAAGGTTTATGGGGCGAGTGTTATAGGAGGTCTAATATTTTGCGCTTGTTGTATTTAAATCTGAAAATATTGGAAGCTCTGGAGCTATTTCTGCAGGGTGCAACAGCAAGGATTGGCCTAAATAACTGGGGAGCTCCAGGCCACCTGGTTTTCTCCTCCACTTTTTTTTTTTTTTTTATGGAAAACAGAAATGTGTAACTTCTTCCCAGTTTGTATGCTTGCTGTTTAATAATCTGAAGTGGGAGCCTGACAAGCTGAGATTGTTTGTTTTAATTTTGCCTTCAAAAGGAGAAAACAACACTTCTCCACATGAGGTGCTCTACCTTCAGAGTTTTCCTTCTGTAAAGCATATTTATTGAACTTTGTAGGATTAGGCAAAAGAATTGAAATACGTATTATATGAATGATGACTGATATACTTAGTCTGGCTTTGTACTGTACAAATATTCTATTTTAGCATAAGAGAATGAACTAACAACTACATCGATTAATGCAGTTATGATATCTGTATTCCACGAGCCAAGCAATAGGAGAGTGTTGGAAGGTTGCGGCTGCTCTCGTTCAGCGTTCTGTCAAATCTAAGATCTCGATAATTGCCAGGATATTGTAAAAACATCTTGCCGCTTTTTCTACAACCACCACGTCAGTGTGGTGTGGCAGAAACACTCACCTGGTCCCGTTTCCCCTCGCTGGCATGCAGCTCGGCAGCGGGGTTTATTCCCATCATCCAGCTGTTGTGCTTTGACTTCTGTGTTACGGATGTGGTCACTGTTACAGGCTTTTTATTGCATACGTTGTCTGTGGGTCTTTCTGTGCTTTGTGTGGGAATGGGGATTTTGCTTTTATTTGTTTACGTGCCCACCCCAAAATCCTCCTGTGTTGCTTTAGAAATGAATCCATGAATCGCTTGGGGCCAGGCTTTGGAATGCTCTGCCCGGAATATGTTGAGTTACTTCTGTTAAAAACACGGAAAAATAAGACGTAAATGCTCTTTGGCCTCAATCAAACTATGCAATATAGCGCACCAGAGAGCTGAATTCCTTGTGATACACAAGGCGCATGGCTCTTGTGTCCTTCCAAATCCAGTCCTTGGTCCAAGGTTAGGAGAACTTGTTCTCAATGGCTGCCCGAGAATCTTGCATCCAAATCGCCTCTCGCTCACTGGTTTTCCTCCTCCTCCCCCACCTCCTCTGTCGGATTATTAAGTGTTTTGACGCTGAATGACGTGCTGTCAAAGTCTGTCCCTCCTGTCAGTCTCGTATTGTTGTCCATCGGAGCTTGTCTTGTAAACCCGCCGGCGTGGCGTACTCGCTGGAGTAGGTTAGGGGCTGCTCCACGGCGTTTGCATCCCTTGGCTCTAGACCACGTCAGGCATTTTGGGTTTGCTGTGCGCCCCCAGGTAGATGTAGGTCTTGCTGTTACGTTCCTGTGTTGTTTGGTTGTGGGTCTGGTGCTTACAGTAAAGAATACCGGTGACCTCTCAAATCCAGTCCAAGTAAGTTCTCATTGCCACCGCTTGTGCGTGTGTGTGTGAGTTCGGGTTTACTGTTCCCATGGCAGTTCAGGGATAAATGCCCACGTGTCAGGACTGCTGGTAGTAAAGGGTCTTTGTTCTCCCATTGCTTCGTTTTTCCAGGGAAGTTTGTTCCTTGTGTTCCTCTTCTTCCCTCTGTGAAATACTGCTAAAACCGGCACACTGTTCTCCCCTGTTCTGCATCCCGTGGGTACCTCTTCTCTACCAGTTGATCATGTCTTCTCACCTTCACATGCATTCTTTTGGGTAGTTTGCCTTTATTTGTCATTTACTTAACCCACCTCGTACCTCATGCTGCTTCTCCCTCCTAACTCCGCTTATGATTTTGTCTTTCTTGAATCCAGGTTAACCTTTATTTATTTCTCTGATTTCCAAAGGGGATTTCAGTGCGTAACACGGGAGACAGACAGACAATCTCTCTGCAGATGTCTGGGTGTATTCATTCCCTCCCCGGCACACACGGCGTGAGGGGTTCAGCCTCTTCCATCCCTAACCCCAGGCTTTCCCTAGTGCTAGGCAGAGCAAAGTCTGAAGGCGTTTCTTATTTCTGTTGGTAACTGAAAATATTTGGAGACTTTCTCCTTCGGAAGTAGCCGCTGCTGATGAGCAGCTGGTGTGCGAGAGGGTTGTTATGCTTCCGTATTCAGTATTTTTAATTGAGGAACAAATAATTTATTTTGGGGAAAAATGTAAAATTTTTTGTATTTGTACGTCAAAGTGGCCTTTATAGGAAAAGCACATAAAAATATTTAGATTAAAATTGCTTAGTTGTGTAATTTTAGTGGGGATTTTTGTATTGACAGGGTTTCTATGCATTTTTCAAAATATACTTGCTGTTTTGTGTTAGAATTATTGGAAATATTTTTAAAAACGTGTATTACCACAATTTCCATGGTTGATCCCTTTACTATCATTCCTTTTGAATCCTACGAAGATTTTAATTAACCCTGTAATTGATTTTCCCCCACAGATATTTGCATTAAGTCAATATAATGAGTTCTAGCACGGGTATGTAGCTTTAAGGGAATAAGCCTAGTAGCGTAGCTTAATTACGGAGAGATCGTTTTGGAGAAGGGCAGTACGCAGTGTTTCAATTGCACTTAAAAGACTAAATTGGCAAATTAAGTTTTTGCTGTACCTCACTGGGATTTTTTTTTTTTAACTGTTTCCATCCTGTATTGTTTCCACTCGAGCATTATTTAAACGTGGACTATTTCTGCAGTATGCAATTCTCCTTCATTCTGTCGGGATAATACTAATGTTAACAGATACGAAAAGTTTTGGGAAGTGTGTGGTATCCTGAAGGGTATGACATGAGTTTGGGGTAGGGAGGAGAGGAAAGTTAGATCCATTATAGTGTATTTTTCCATTTAATTATGTACACATTTTCACATTAGCTGAGACTAAAGTAACTGAACTTATAATTTAATTGTAAAATTAGTGGTTTTGGGGATGGTGGGGAAACAAAGAAGGGGTTTCTGCAGGCAAAAATACCCTTTGGTTGCACTGCCGTGCAATTGCCTTGACGGCCTATGCAAAGTAAAACCCGAGTTGGAAACATCAAACCCTTCTGTTATTGCTCTGATTTTACTTCCCCTTCTCGAGGTGTTGTTTTAAGGCTCGCTAAGTAGAACCTTCCTGGGAATGTTTGTCAACTGATGCTTCAGTTTTATCATTTTATGTTTGTATTTTCGTTTTTTGTTCCTGTTTCGTAAGAGATCCCACATCGTTCTTAAGTTAGTGTAAGTGCAAGCTTTTAGGCGTAGTAACAAGCGAACGTTGCATGCTACCATCTATTCTCATAATTGAGGAAAAATGTGCAATTTTAATGGCATTTTGACCTATTGCTGAAACACTGGGTTTTGCAATGGAACAAACTCTCAACAATTGAAAACACTCTGTGTCTACATTCGATGTCTTGAAAATGAAGAAAAAGGCAGTTATTCCACTTGTACCCACAGATAATTTGGTATTGATTTTTTTTTTTTTTTTTTTTTTAAAGAATTTTGTGATCTGATATTAGGAAAAACACGTTTCTTGGTTTACTTTAGTTACCATAAATTGCCCAGTGCAGAGTCTGGTCCACCTCCATCCATTTATTTTCATGGATCAGTTGCACATAAAATTGTAACAGCGAGGCAGGGAAGCCGTTTGGTTACTTACCAGTAACCTCCCTTGCGGAGTTGCTTTGTGGCTCACACACGAGATGAAAAGGGACACGAGAATTTTCCTGGGTTAAGTAGCACTCGCTTCGTTTACGTGTTCAGTATAATGTTGGGTGACTAAAGGGAGGTTCCCTTTTTAAAGTATTTGACTTGTGCTTTGGGAACTTAGTTGCCACTGTGCAAATTGTGCTGTAATATTGTACCAAGGATCAGTGAAAGTGTTTTATCTTTTTTAATGTCGTTTGTATTTGACCGGGTTTTATAAATGTAAGAAAACAGAGTGTTGTATTTTGATCTGAAATTTGCGTATGGTAAAAGTAACTTTGCTTTATGTATTGGAGGTTTGTTCAGAACTTGAATTATTTTATAGAAGGGTACAGACCAAAATTAATTGTCTTAAAGGTGTTTAATAAACTAACCAAATAAAACATTGATGGTTTGAAAACTTGTTAACTGCTCCTTATGCTTTTTCTTTCTATTTTTAAAAGAAAGGAAGAACGTAGTTCCAGACTTTCTCTCAAGGTCTTAGGAAAAATGAAAAAAAAAAATAGTAGTAGGTTTCATAAATATCATCTCCCATGAGTTATCCGTTTTATTATTAAACATTCCTACATGCCAGAAGTTTAATCAAAGGGGAAAACCCAAAGGAAATAAATGGAGGAGGAAAGGCTAAGGAAATACGGGAGGCGGGAGCAGTCCCTCTGCGGCTCCGTCCGGGCAGTAAATGCTGACGTTGGTGATGGCCGCTCCGGGAGACACGGGAGTGGGAAGGAGCTTCTGCTCACCTGTGAGAGCTCTCACAGTGGTTGGAAGTTCTCCGCTCTCCCCTGCAGTCACCTTCACTCGTCCTCTTCACAAATACTGCTGCTTTCATGTGACCTTTAAAAGCAGAGGAGAGAAAAATATGTGAAGCGTAACCGCTCCCAAGGGCGGGTACAAACAGCTCATTCCAGGGCTGCCAGATATTTGGCGACCCTCAGTTGCGCCACGGCGTGCGTACGTAACCTCTTCAAGTTCAGAGATCTGGACTTTTTTAAGATGCCAAGCAGCTGCAACTCACGTTAAGCAACATGCTTCCTTCGTGCTGCACCTTTCCCTTTGCTGATGTCCCCGCCATCGCTCCTGTGAGTGCTGCCTCCGCTGAGACGGCAGGGCCAGAGCAAGGGCTTTGGGCTATGAGCAGGGGGGATACCTTCGTCCGTGATTATTAGGCGAGAGGACGACGACAGCAATGAACTCGGCTACTGCAGTAGTCCTGTGTCTTTTGATCTTCATGAAAAGACACGATTTCACCCAGAGCTCTGTCTTATCTTTTCTTAAATAAAGGGCGATGGAGGCAAGGCCAAACGTGAGGTAGGAGTCAAGGAAAAGCTGGGGTTTGGGGTCGCTCGGGCAAGGGGAGCGAAGGGGGAAGGCAGCGCCTCAGCTTCAAAGCAGAGTGCAAAACTGGGTGCTGTAAACACGTATTCTAAAAGAGATGGTGAGTATTAGGACAGAAGGGTGGATATTTGCTCAATATAAACCTTTTCTTGCTTACTCCAACAGCCATACCAAGTGAAGCACCGGTCCTGCACCGCCAGCCGGTTTGGTGCAGAGAGCCCGAGGCCTCCAGTGTAAACACGGGCTGATGATAGGGAATCGCGTGTTGATTTACCCTTGTTGCTGGGGTTCCCATGGTTATGGCTGCGCAGATGGGCTCTGCCATATCTCCCCTGTCGCACCGAGTCTTGGAAACGAAGACAGGAGGGTGAACTTGGATTTATCATTATTCCACAGCCTGGAATCCTAACAGAAAGGGAAGAGGGCTGCTGCCTGGTTTCCTTTACCTTTTATGCACAGAGGAGGAATAACTTGAAGTTTCCATTTCTTCCTCTTCTTAGTTGGTCAAGTTTTTTTCTAAAATATCACAGAACAAATCCAGAAATGGTTCTTTAAACAGGATTTTCAGCTGAGGCTCTCGACACCTGGGAGCAAGGCCTGCCTGTGCCTCCTGAGTTGCAAGGTACTTGCCAAGAAGGCTACGTACGGAGTTTATGCAGCAGGACTTGTGACTCTCCCGATGTCTGTGCCACAGGGAGTCACAGTTGTCCACGAGCTTCTACCCCAGCCCGAGAGAAGAGTGTCCCACCAGCCTTCTCCTGGCAGGAACGTGCTAGGAGAGGCGACACGGCTGGCGAGGGCTCCCTGCAGGTCGGAGCTGCCGGGGAGGTGTCTGGGGGTGCGAGCAGCCCCGGCTTTGCTGAGCCAGGCTCTTCCCAGGGCCTCCTTGGTAAGAGGTGGCACCTGTGTCCTCTGCAGAGCCCGGGTCTCAAAGCAGGCTGTCACCAGGTTGAGTTTTCCAGGTGACGAAGAGAAAGGAGGCGATGTGGGAAGGATGAGAAGCTTTGCAGAGCAGGTAACTGGCTCTTGGCCGCCAGAGTCTCAAGTCAAGCAGCTTTTCGCTGAGCCCTGTGTTGTTAAGTCAGCCCTTTGGCACAGTGATCCCTGGAAACGATAAAATTAACTGAAGAATTAATTGCTGTTCAGAATTCAATGCAACCCTTTACTTTTTGTCTGGAAGCTGCTGTAAAGTCAAAAATGAATGCGGAGTCCACAGGGTCCTGGGAAAGGTGCAAGTGATTTGAGAGGAATGTTGTCGCCACTCGACAGACTTTGGCTGCTGCTCCAGGTGAAGCCAACGGCAGCAGATCAGACCCATTATTTTTGCTTTTTCTCCAGCATATTTGGACGCGCACAGGCCAAGCGCTGTCACGTGTGGCCTCTAAGGAATCGTGAACCCCAACACTGTGGGCTGGGCTGAAGGAGTTGGCTAATGGAGAATTTACGGTAAGAGCAAAATGTATTTTTAACCACCAGGATATGCTTATCGTCAGGAAAGGGCAAGCAGCACTCCTATCTCTCCAGGGAAGGGGAAGTGTTGAGCGTGACTTTAGTTTTTTCCAACTCCTTTCCAAGCTCTAAAAGGCTTTTTTTTTTGTCTTGCTGAGACATGTCGTCGGATTAAATCAGGGAGTTAAACAGACATCAATCCTGGGTCACAGGTGAAAAATATTAAATGCCAGGCGTGCAGTGTTTTTCCATTGCATGTGATGCACGTTCAGGAAAGACCTTTGGAAAGAGTGCTTTGAAATGGGTCTGTTTTGCGTTCTTAAATATATTGAGAAGCCTGTCGAGAAGCTTTTAATTTTTCAGGGCAACTTCGATGCCTTCTGTCCTGAAGAGGAAAGCAGATTCCCCTCGCAGTCTTCTACCCCACCCTGCTGCCTCTGGAACGAGCAGCACATCAGGCGCCTGCGATCTTGGGCTGCTTTTTGGCTTGGGTGCTTTGCTCAGGAAGGGGCTGGATCCGTCCCTTTGCTTGCTGCGGTGCCCGTTTGAACCCCGGCACCCCGGGAGAGCGCCCAGGGACGCCCGCCCTCGGCTCCCGGCGCCAGCGCAGGGTTCACCTTACCAGCAGCGGGGCCCTGACGTTTTCTGCAGCCTGGGCTGCTCTCCCATTCTTTAATCCAGCAAAGCCTTTAAATGAGACGGGTTGCAATTTGCTTGCGTGCCAGACAATAACAATGTCTTTCAGGGCACCTGGGCAGGAGGGGTTTTGCTTTTGCTGATCCCGTAAATACTCGCTTGCCTGTTGCAGTCAGTGGTAGGAGTCACAAAGAAAAGAAACGCTTTGAAATGCTAAAAGCTGCCTGAGCAAAGAGACAGGCTGAGGGTGTTGCCATTGGGCCTGGGACCATTCCCACCTGCGAGCAGCAGCGCTGCTGCCCACCTCCTCAAAGCCAGTCTTGCCCGTCCTCCCCGAGCACCCTCATCACCTCATCAGCTGCAAGACCTCCCGCTCCCCCCTCCCGGGCTCCCTCCTGCCCTTCCCCAGTGCCCCCTTCTCTAAGGATGGTCAGGTCCTTCGTGCTCCTGCTCACGCTCTTTTTTGCAGTCTCCGATTTAAAAGCTGCAGCCCGTACACTGAAATACGCCGTGCTGTAGCACTGGGGGCAGCCGGGCAGCGGTTAGGCACGGCCCTGTGGCCCACCATCAGTGCCCGCTTACAGTTCACCTCGGTTTTTCTTTCAGGGACGGGGAGGGCTGTGCTGTGCCGCTCATCCCGACGGAGCGGCTGAGTGGGTTTGTCCTAGATCCCTTCTCCGTGATATGGTTGTGTCTGAGGGTGAGTCACCCTCTGGGGAGAGAGAGACGCTTCCCCCGGGACTGCTGGGTCTGAGATCGGAATCTCTCCTTGGGAAGGGCCTATCTGTTCCCATCAGCTGCCCGGGGAGCTGAGGGCAACGTTCTCCTTTGTGAAGGGCTTTGGACATCAGGTGGGGTGATTCTTTGCTTCTTGCTATCTGTTCTTCAGCAAGTTTCGCTGATTTGCAATTAAATCTTCTTTCATGTTGGCTTTAATTGCCCTCTCAGTTCCCCAAACGACAGAGTAATGCTGAAGAACCCATTTTTGGCCTTTCGATTCATCTCCTCCTCATTTCAGCTGCGTCTGTGCTGTTCTCCTTGCTGTCATAATGTGAAATATTCAGGGAGAAATGCGAAATTCCCTCATCTGAAAGTCACGTACCACATCTTACAGCTTGCCATGAGGCACGGGAACGTTCCTGGCTCTACCCGCTTTGAAGAGCGAACAAAGGAAAGCTGGAAGCACCACGTTGTCTGGTCTTGGCAGATGCTTTGGCGACCAGCCCATTTTCATGGAAATTAGGTTGTTACTATTAGTTTATTTTTTGTCAGGACCTGAGCGATTCCTCAATCCTTTTTCCATTTTCATAAAGCGGTTTGTGAATCACATGCACATAAAATGCAGGAGTTAGCAAATGCTGCTTCCCTTTGATGTACGGTAATCTAGCCTTCTCGTTTTTGTAACTGCTCCCTGGAATTTTTCATCTTATTGGGAATATTTCGATGAAAGTTGGAAAAGAGCCCCCCTGCCCCCACCACTACCTCGTACTTGTTTAAAGAGAACAGGAAGGTTGTGCAAGCTAAAATGAAAACAAAACTGGTTTGCAGCTGAACGATTGTGTAACCCACGTGTTAAGAAATGAGACGAGGAAAGGGCTGCGGAAGAACATTCTGGAACAAACCCTTCAGGTGTGGGGCAGTGGCTAAGGTTAAACAGCCCCTGCTCAGAGAAATGTGCTGGACCCACCGTTTGGTACGGGAATAACATTATGCCATCGTACTACTTTCCTAAATTGGAAAAGTGGCTTTAAACACAGGCACGTTCCATTTATCTCCACTCAGAGATGTAGCGTCAGAACCAAGAGCACTGCTACCTGGTTCAATGTTTACAGCGCTTCCCAACTTTGTTCTCCATGCTGAACGGCATTTTATATCCTCCAGGTATTCATCTGGTGATTGACATAAACAAAATCTAATAATTTCCTGCTACCTGTTATTAACTGCCCGCTCCAGCTTTCTGGGCTCCTTTTTTTTCCTTAACCTAACCTGTTCCTTGGAGCTGATGTAATTAAAATGGCACCACCTTCAGACCCTGCTCGGAGATGACAGATGCTCCTTGGATTTGCTCTTTGTTGTACAAACATATTGTTATAAAGGTCCTAAAGATGAATATTTTCTTGCCTAAATAGAAGCCAAGAATAATTTAGGGGTAGCATAATTCTTGCCTACTTTGTCCTTGAGTTTGAAAAGGAAGGTATAATATTATCCCGAATTTTTTCATATCTGTAGGAGTGAATTTGAACTAGGCATCTTCTCTGTTTCCACTCTTTCACTGGCAGCGTGGTGAGAGAACATCTTCCTACAGGATTTCTCTCTACAGCTCAGTTCTGTGGATATACTTTGGATTTGTGGTTAAATAAATAGAGAAATAGAGTCCTCTCTTTCTTTATGATTGCATTTAACCATTTGGAAAAGACAGTTATCTGAGTCGGAGAAGACTAGAATAATGTGGTTTAATAGAGGAAACAGCCATCGTCACAGCCACAGGCATCCATACCCCTGTGCGGTTTTTAGAGGAATGTGGAAGGACGGAAGGAATCTTCCATAAAATTTCTTGGGCTGAATCACCACCCTCTTTCCAACATGCTCTTGGGGTTGACCCTGAGTTATAAGCAGTATTCATTAAGTTCTCAAAGTAAGGCCCCAATCCAACAAATATTTAGAGCTACGCTTAGGTTTTATATTTGCAAAACCTTTGGCCTGACTTTGGGAGGACCCTGTGAACGTAGCAGGCTGCAAGGCAGGGAAGTGTTGCTTGGACCTAGAACGACACATGGTCGAATGCAAAACAGATCGGGAAATCTGGAAATTTGGAGGACCGAGGGAGTGTGTTCTCAGCAGAACTTCTCTCAGATTCTACCACCACTCCCCCTCTGTACCAGTTTGTTAAAGACACCTGAAAAAACCTAGTTCTTGCCAGCCTGGGTGACTCCTATCACAGCTATGACAGGCTTATTCCATTTGCAAGTCAAAACAAGTCTCTCCTCTCTCTTGAAGGTACATAATTATCAAGATCATCCTTCTTGCTACACCCGTTACCATTGCCTATAATCTCTGGGTATTTGCACTTTCCTGGCACAGTCCTGATTGGCAAAACAAAGCCTGCGCGTGTGATAAGTTTAGCGTAAGAGACTCTTCTCATTAGCGCTGGATGCCGTGAATCAGAATGATTAAGTGATTTGTCCAAAGCACAAAGTAGATATACTGTTTCAGCACTGCAGTCCTCCTAAATCATGAATGTCACCAAATTCACAAATATTACCTAAAAATATTAAATCCTAATCTCATAAATATGATCTGTTTCTATTTATACAGGGGGCCTCAAACCTCAACCATGTATTTTTTCCTGTCAACAAAAAGCTCCTAGAAACTTGAAATCATGGTAGTTTAAATTTTCTCCGTGCCAAAAAAGTATCACGAAAGTAGTGGTTCTGTTTTGGACGATATATTGTTTGGAGCCAGGAAAGCATCTAAAATTTTATCTGCTTCCCTTAGTTAATTGTTGTTCTTGCTTTGGCCAACTGCAGGTAACCTGCCTGCTGGTTATCAGCGAGTGAACTGCAGGGCGGAGTTAGGAGCGATAATGCTGGTGAACGAGAAACTCAGCAGAGATGAAGACAAGTGGTCTAGCAATGAGGACAGAGAATCGGTCCCTGGTGGCCTCAGTTCTGGTCCTTGCCCTTCTTTGCACCATCTGTGTGACTGGCAGGCTAGAGAGCGGTACATCTTTGAACTCGCCTGAACGTCGTTCAAGATCATCCTCTGATCTTCTGACTTCAAAGTCAGCTCATACCTTGGAGGAGATGCTTCTGTCTTGTTCCCTGGTTTTAGACAGGAGAAACCAGAACTGACTGGTCTGCGGCGCTAATCCATGATGACCAAGAGACTCTCACCCCTCCTTAACAGGGGCTGTTCAAGCACCTGCGGTAGCTCCAGACGTTATCTGGGGAGCAGAGCCACCACGTCAGGGTGTAGAGTAGAGGAAGGGAGGAAAGGCTGCCCGTACAGGTGGCTGATACCATCACAATTGAAAGGACTTTGCTTAGAGCTTCAGACACACAGAAAAGCCTGCTGTCAGCTGGCTACTTCTGTGAGATAAGAGTTAATTTTTTGCACCACTGCTGCTCTGAAACTCTCCTGTAGCTGTAGGGGCAGACAGATACCTCCTTTTGCCATAGGGCCCACCAAGATGCAAAGAGATCTCGCCTTTAATGCTCCAGTGCACAGCGATGCTGCTGGAAGGAGGAAGTATGAACAAGATGAAACTGCTCCAGCACCTTTAGCCCTCCCTGCTCACCCTCTTTGCTTTTCCGGTCATCTTAATCATCTTCTACTGCTCAGCAGAAACATTGTGCAATATTCTCCAGGGAGATGAACCTCCTGTGAATGCCCCTGCAGTTCTGGTGGCTAGAGGAAGGCTGAGTCCCTTCCTTTAGAAATTTAAACAAGCTTCTTCGGTAGATTCACACATTTCAATTTGCTTTCACAAGGCTAGTCGGTGACATGTGACACCATAACCTCCTCTGATACTTTATGCAAATTTTATGTAAACTTACTCTCACCATGCGAGAGAAGTCATGCCTGAATGCCATTTTTGTTGATGGATGTCCTGGAGCTCAGAGTGCCATGTCCTACCAGGGTCCCCCGAGGCACGCACCGCACCTGGAGCATCCCCAAGGGATAGAGAACTTAGGAGCGCTGGTGGCTCACGAAACTCCCTGGGCTCAAGCTTACACTCTGAAAGCCCTCCCGCTGCAGCACCCAGCCCTCCCATGGGCAGTGGGATTGTTCTGCCACATCAGCATCACCGTGGCTCTGTCCAGAAAAGAGCCACCATCACCCAGGCCACAGGGAAACCCACAGCAGCCACTCAGTGGGAAAAACTCCGTATGTGGCTGCTGTTACAGGCAGAGATGGTCTCGCCCCCAAAACAGGGGATGGAGAGCTGCCTGGGTGGGCAGTGCAGGGTAGCCCCACGCGTCCTTTCTTGGTGCTGCTGACCAAGCCCCAGCCTGCACACCAGCGCTGACACAGCCAGGGCCAGAGGAGACGCCATGGTGTTGCAAACACATGTGGCCTTGGTCATGTACTATGGACTGAGTGCATCCGGCTCCCCGACGCTTGCTCTCGGTGCCAAATCCCACTTCCTCTGATGCTCTTTCAGTATTAGCACACCAGGCCATACGTCTGATGAGTGCAGGGACAGGGAAGTCTGTCTCAGCCGTTAGCTCTGTGTGCATCTGGCTGGGGTCTGCTCCCTTTCTGTCACTTCTCCTGGGCCCTCTTCTAGTTTTTTCTTCCTTCCTTTCTTTTATTTTTTTTTTCCTCCCTTAAAAGGGCTCAGCAAAGCTGTACCTACAAATCGCCATCAGCAAGCACCCCTGGGACTGCATGTCTTGCCCTAGGATCACCACTGTTTGGCTTGCCATGCTGGAGAAGGTGACTGCAGTGTCAGCCAGACCCGTGACTTTTGGGAATAAAGATTGTATAGCCTGAGCCCTAAATAACAGGACCTGAATCCATGCCTCATGTGTGCCAGTTCACAGCCTGGTGGCTTACGCTGACAGTTCTGTGCAGGCAACTTTTGTCTTGCTTTTTCATCCCGAATTTGGTGTAGCTTTTGCGTCGCTTCACATAATCATGCCAGCAAAGAAAGGCTGGAGGGCTTGAAGAGCTGAGGGAGGTTTGCTTCTCCAGTTCCTGTTACAGAGGGCGTAACTAACTTCTGCAAGGGTTGAGGGAACCGGCAACCTCTACAGTCGCTGCTCAAGCCGAGGTGTCAGGCCATGGGCAGAAGTAGGAAGCGGCTGTGGCAGCTCCACAGCTATTGGGGACCTCCACTCTCATACAGCCAGAGAAGCCACAGGCAATTCTTATCCGCTACTCTGAGAACAACTGGGCTGTTTACACCACCTTTGTCTGGAGTGGATTTACATACCGTGCATTCAAACCTTCCTTTACTTTGTACCAGCCTTCCTTTGCAGGCAATCCCTAAGTAACCATCTTGCCCAAAGTGACTTCCCCACTTGAGTTTGGCTAAGTACCTGCTTTCCCAGCTGGTTCATTGTTCTGCTGCTAAATATTGCTCAGTTATCCTAGCCAAGCCGAGCCTGATTTTTATCTGTGGATTCTGCAAGGCAAGCTGTGGAATGCAAATTATTCCAGTGTCTTTGCAGGTCTGTGCCGAGGAGGAGATCCCTTGAGCTCCATTCTTCTGTTTCCCAATGACTCATTATTGTTATGTAGGTTGTATTGCCCCACCACTTCGAGATATGAAGGGATGGGGTTTTGCAGGTCACTTTTCTTTTGTAAAAGAACACAGGGTGACGAAGTGTGTGTATGTGTGTGTGTCTAGCAGGAAACCAGCATTCCAGCGGCGATCACACACTACTTGTATGCAAACTTTTCTTCTAAAATCTCAACAAAAATCTGTCTCTAGGCAAAAGCGGTGTCCCCTCAAGCCTTTACAGTGCTCAAGTGCTTAGAGAAGGAACTCTGACTGCAGACAGCAACTGTTCGCGTAACGAAGTAACGCAGACTGCTTTCTGCAGGGTCTTTTATCTCAGGTGAGCAGTATAATCCTTTGCTTTCACTTAATAATCCCAACAACCAAGAAGAGGTGGGGGAATCATTTGATAATTACATGTTCATTTCATAGAGCGCACATAAATGACTGCAAGTGCTTGCAAATTGTAATAACTCTTGAAGTTACATTCCAGTTGCTCTGGTTAGGTGTCCTTTCTGCTCTGCTGCTCAACAAAGGAGGCAATTTTATCAGCTGCCTCAATGAGAGAGATTTCGTAGCTTCCTTACACGGAACAAGGCAAGAATAGGTTAAAAAAATCTTCCCCCCACCATGGCTGCTGCCTCCCAAAGAGCAGCTATCTCTCTGCAGTCAGGCTGGGTGGATTATCTGCCGTGCCAGGAAAGAATGATGATGCTCCTGCAGCACCCACTCCTCTCGCCCCACGGGGAGGGCTGACATAGAAGGGAGCTGTGAAGGGGGCAGGGAGCACTTGGCGAGAGGAGGCACTTCTGCCTTATGAGCGAATTAAAGCCTGTTTGATTGCTGGACGGATCTAGGGCATCGCCACAAAGCTCAGCCCTGCATGTGAAATCTTACGGATTAAATGAGCGTCTGGATCCAGGGACCAGAATGCTTATGGCTGCCTCGTCCTTGCTTTGAGTTTCCTCCTGGCTGATGCACGCTGTCACACTGACGTCTAGGCCAGCTTTGTCACGGGCTTGGGTTTTTGCAAGGAAACTTACCTCCCAGTTCCCTCTGTTTGCCCATGCTTCACCCAGCCTGCCCTCACCATAGCTGCCGCGGTGGGGACTGATGTCCAGGCTTGGCCGTGGTAAGGCACAGAAGGACACGTGCGGCGCCACGGAGGGGGTGATCCGGCAGGATGAGGGACACGGGATTTGTGTTTGCCACTAACAGCCCGATGTGTTTTCAGACTGTTCTGGAGAGCTCAACCAGACAGTTTGGGTGACTTCAGCAGAACGCAGACCGGGATTTGACTTTAGGTACCTTTCCTTGCATTCACAACTAGTTTAAAAAAAATTGCTGGCAATAAACAGCAAAATGTTGCTCCCTTTAGCAAGTGCAAGATCCATTTTGAATACATGCGCTCTCTTCTGTTTTCTCTATTTTTGTGCTCTATTTGACAGTGGTTACTGACTGACTTCCAGCAAGGCAATAGTCAACCTGACTAGTATTTGTCACCTCCTATGAGCTAAATATAATTTGGATTTTATTTACCTCATAGTATTTCTTTAACAAGCTCTCTGATGTGAGTTCTTCCTGGAAAAAAGAATTCCCCACATTGCTGTCCTTACGCAAAATAAATACAATCTTTCTGTCTTCTTGCCACATTTAGATCTATATATATCCCCGGTACACAGAGGAGATATCAGCTTGGGAATTGGCACACTGAGGGCAAATAAATGAATTTACAGTAAAGCCTGGTTATTGTTTTTAAAGACCTATTGAAAGGAGAAGACTGTTCTTAATTTTCTCTCGTAATCTCATTTCAAGATGTTGAGCTCGTAATGGTCTGTCAGAACGTGGGGCCTGGACTGTTATCTTCGCTCTCCAGTTGAAAACCTGGAGGACGCTCTGGTTTTTCACTCCTGCCTGTGGTCACGAGGAGAAGCTGTAGCCAATGCGGGCCAGGATCCTGTGGGCCGCCACGATACCCATTCCCTGTCCAGAAGTGAAAAGAGCTGTTAATCCTGCCTTGTTTGCTTTGCACACCACACCCCTGCTTATTGCCCACAATCTAAATTACAGAGGCGGCCAAACTTGCTTCCTGCTAAAAACAATAGCCCTGGCTGACACATCGCCTGGTAATGCAGGGAGCAAAGGGCTGGGGAACAGAACGGCCGGGCGGGTTTTAGGGGCAGATGGGCCCCATGGCTGGGGCTGGAGGCACTGGGGGTCCCTGCAGAGGGGTCGCCCCCTGCACCCCAGGCAGGCCGTCGGCTGGGGAAAAATGTAGGGGCTGCTGGTAGTGTGCTGTGGAAAGAAATGACTTTACGGAGGATGTTAATTAGGGGAAATGTATCTGGGAACATGGGGAAAACTTCCTGAAAAGAACAAGTGTGAGCAGGATCATCAAAGGCGTATGAATTTAGTGGGAATTTTTATAGGGAACTTCGTTCATAAGTGTCCGACTGTCTCAAAATCTGAGTCATGCTTTTCTCTGCAAGAAGGAGGATATTATTTTGTTGCAGAAAATATTTTCATTAGGTAGTTTTCATTTGAAGGATTGTACGTGGAGATACAAGACCTAATTTCCTTGGTTTGTTTTACTTCTTCTAGGAAACGCATGCAGCAATCAGAGCTGATGTTATTCGTGTCTAATAGCACTATTGGGAAGAGTCGTGCTGCATCGGAGTCCCTCTGCAAACAGAGGATATATAGAAAATGTCCCAGGTACTTCTCAGGAACTCTACTGGATTGCCGCCAAAATGTCATGGAGGACGTGGGTAAGATACCCAGCACTTCCATGTACAAACATCTTTGTGTTCACAGTGTCTGGCTAACAAAGGCCAATACAAGCGCGGTGAGAGTAATTCGCTGCCCTTTGCACACCTGGCCACCAGTGCCGAGCGTTTCTCATTCTGGTTTCTCGAGACACGTCCAGTGACTGTATCTGTGGTCACAGGACGTGTACCAGCTTCTGAAACAGGAATTGCCTTTCTCTTGTCAGAAATGGAGAATGTCGCTGTCTTGTACACAGGGCCACGGCTTGCCCGTGTTTGCCCTGGTGAGGTGCCACCGGGCTCAGTTGTTTACACTGCAGTTGAACTGGCCGAATGGTGGAGCGAAGGGGCGGTGAGTCAGGCCCACGATTGTTCGAGTGCAGGAAAACAAGCGGTGTGTGCAAAGTGATCTGGGCACTGGAGCTGGAAAATTCATCCGAACCCTTTTGCTGTTGGTTTCAGGAGACTCATGTTATGAAAGTGTTCCTGCGGCATTATTATGGCTTATTTTTCAAGGGATGCTGGCACATTGGGAAACTTTGCACCTATTTCAATTTTAGTGTTCTTTTGTTCTGCATTCTGACTCAGAATAATACCTTTCCCTGTGAGCCGGAATTACAGCTGGAGCCAGGTTATGGGTTCAAAATTAATCCTGTATCCCAGAGATCTACCTCACTGATAGGGATTATACATCATTTCCCTATCTCTGCCTACTGTTTCCAAGGGAATCCTGGGCGTACCTTGGGAAGGTTCTCTCTCCCTGTTTTTATCCTTGCTTTGGGATCAGATGACATCTGGCTCCATTGCTTTGTCAGCCTCTAGGTAATTTACTGTTTCCATCTCTCTTCCAGCATGATCTATATGATCCTCCCCTGAGACATTTTAACGTCTGGAATGAACTCCCCCATCTTCTCCAGTGAACACTGGGGCAGATGATTAACTGTAGCCAAATCTACCCCTTTTTCTCTGTAAATTATCCCTTACTGTCTCCTCCTTCCTCTCCTTGGTTTTAACTAACAACCTAATGAAACGTCTGACTTCTTGGTTTTTCTAGGGAAAAATTTTAAACAAAACCACATTCAGACACACAGACATACACACACAAAATGCGAACAATGAATGCTCACAGACAACCAACAGCATACTCACAGAGGCATGCTTATGTAGAGATACAATGACGTAGATCAACACCCAGAAGCATTTATTAAATTACCCAGATATATACACAGAGGGACAGGCAGATGGGTTAAGGCTGTGTTTTTACTGGTGGATAAATGAAAACATCTCTTTAATGCCCACAAGAGAGTATTTTGGAAAAGCAGTGGCAGTAGCAGCACCAGATATTAAAGGTGATAATATCTCTTTATTCACTCTTTCGGACTAATTGGCTTATCCCAGGAAATGGCAACTGCTGCATAGCAAGTGTGAACCCATACACTTTCGTAATCGAAATCAGCGTGAAAACAGCATAGCAGTCTTTCCTGAAATCATCCCTTGTTCCCAGGCAAAGAGTGATTCCTGGAACTGGCATCCCTAAACTCCTTCTTTTGATTGCTTTGGGCAGCCCCGTCTTCCTTTTTGCCTTCTAAAAGATATGAAAGCAAACTGAATTCCCTGTGTACAATCATGGGAAGAATTATTCCCAGAACCCACCTACACGGCTCCTAAGGTATTAAATAGACTTTTTCTTGAATGCTCATTGTCCTCAGAGCATGGGGCATTAGGAAATACTGTAGTTCATTAAGGGCTGGTACGTGTTTACCCCCCCCATTTAAGGAGGCATTATACCCACAGATATAAGTTAACTAAAACAGCTGCATGAAGTAAACTGGCTGAATGTCTGTCTTTCCTCACTCACATGCAGGTTTTTCTCATTAAAAACTACTGCTAAGCTAACTGTAATCTCCTTAGATGTCCTTGAACCATGGGATCCACCTGTACCTTCAATATGCTTATACTGAGTTGGAAGTTTTATGGTATGAGGCCTCTAAACATGTCGAACAAGCCCCGTGATCGCTGCTTGCACCTTTCTACCCCGTGCACCAGTCCTGCCAACTTCACCCAACATTTTCTGTATTTCTTGTTTCACTGTTAAAATTTGGATAGTGTTTAGAACTGTCCTGATCTTCTTAGGCCTGATCTTTGGCCTCTGACAAACAAGAGGCCAAACCCCGGCTGTCTGTACTCTCTACTGGTACACACAGAATGCCTTTATTCCGCTTCCTGTTGATAATGACAACCCAGCCCAACTCCAGGCTGCCCACGTTACATCCACTCACTCCTGTGGCTCCTCCCTTTCCTCCCATCACCTGTGTGGATGTGGTAAACAGTGGAAATTGGTATCTACGTTGGTGCAATTTGCTAATGGAGTTAACCAATTCACAAGCTGTTTTTCACTGACAGCTGTACCATCCCTAATACTCCCAAGGTCTTACTGAAGACTTCAAGAGCCAGTGCTAGATAGGTGGTTCTTTCCTATGATGTCTTGTTCTGCATGTCTATCTTAAAGCTTTCCATAGCATCAAAGAAAAGCTCAATCAAGATATATTCTTCTTAGTTCTTTTTCATATTATGGAAAAATAGCCTTATATATTGAAAGCCAAATTTATACATCAAAGAAAATGCCTCCATTTTGCAATATTGTGGTAGCTCAGAAACTCTGATTTCTGTGATCAGCCACAGCCTTAGACATTATCAAAGCTATATGCATGATTTTATTTTTTTTTCCTGGTTATGATGTGTGATGCGTTTCTTCTAGGTATACGGTACAGTCTGTCCATGTGGGTGAAATCTACCATCACTGACCATCTGTTCTTTTCAGAGAATTTTCTTGGATTTGTTATCATCTTGCTCTGATGCATGTCAGCCAGGGACTGTCCTAAGTAAGTTCCTGCCATTCTCTTACTTTCTGTTTCCCCTTGGATTGTAAAGCCTCCAAGGATATTATACTCTCAAGAAATCAGCTATGCTCAGCTGATGGGCAGGTAAAAATTACAAGGTGTATAACTACCAGAGCATACCCAAGCAGCTGATTTCTTTAGTCGTATCTGGGAATCTATAAATCATGAAAGACAGCTATGTTAAAGTGATGCTTCTCTCTGTCCTTTGTATTTGTTTCCTTAGACTTCTTAGGCCGAGGACTGTGTTAGATATTTTGCAAGGTGCTTAGCACAACAAAGCCGCAAGCGCTGGATGATGGGCACTATCATCTATCATCGGATGGGAGTTTATACTTCAATTTATAACCCTGCTGATACTAAGGTAAGGAAAGGACTGAGGACTGAGGGAGAGTTTCAGCTGCTTTTTGTGTAACACTGTTTTGAAACGATTGTAACACAGGGATTTAGTAATAAAAACAATAATTAAGGGTGTTATTTTATCTTCTCCTGCTTCCTCTATGACACCCCTTCACCAGAGAGTCTGTGGATACTGATCCTGCTAATATTTAATGCTTTTTCCCATTCTGCTTTTTTTCTCCCCCTGGTCTTTCAAAAAATAATCCAAGTCTTTCATCATTTCATCCGCTTCTAGTTTCACTTCCCCAGTGTGTTGGTCCAGTGTGGGAAGATATACTTCCCTAATCTGTGGACTACCTTTTTCTTTCTCAGTTGTTCTTCCTCTGTTTTGGGGAATCTTCACCTTACTGTAATAAGCTCACAACTCTGCATCATATCCCGTTTCCCTTTGACTTTTAATGCTTATTTGTGTTATGGTGGTGTTTTATACGTGTTAGGAGCTAACAGAGCATTTCAGACTGATGAGCACTCACAGCTTGGAATGGCTGGTAGGATGTGACCTATTGATGAAATAGGAAATATTAGCTGGGGGTGGGAACAATAATGCGGGCAGTCTAACGGAAATGGTGACTTTTCACTACATCCTGCCATATGACAGTTTGTTACTGTTACTTCGTTACATCTTGATGCCAGTAAGCACTAAAGGAAAAAAACATGGCAGCCTAGTGAATTCTGTTGGGAGCTCTTTTTTTTTTTCCAGGGCTTTTTCCATTCCTAGGTGTGTGGGTGGCCCTGGAAGAAGGTGGAGGCTGGTAGGGAAGAAGTTTACCGCTTAGGGCTGCTGTCATTGAGAAGGGTGAGTGCGGGGGGAGGACAGCTGATACCTTGGCTGCACTATCTGGTTGGGTGCAGCAAAGCAGAAAAGACGTTTCAGGCTCTTCCCTCTCCTCTTTCTACTGCTTATTTCCTTCCTATCTACTCGTTTGTTTATTTTAGTTGCCTCTTTGTTTCTGTTTGTCCAATTCAGGCTTAGACCTGAAATTATAGACTTGAGACTTCCTCTTTCCACTTAAATACATTTCTTCACCACAGCAAGTCTGTTAGTGCTGCTTCTGTTCAGATATATTTTACCTCCTTTGTCTAGTGCTCCATCCTGCTAATATCCGATCAGGTAAAAGCCAGACTGGAGTGCTGTTCAGATCAGCAGATGGCAGACTCCTTCTAGCAATCGATGCCATCCGCTTCATCCTACATCCCCCTACATCAGAACATCTGATGATGACAGGCAGAAAAAAGTATGATTTCTGCATCATGCACTCAAGTGTGCATTATGTCAGTGAGAAATCAAAGATATATTTGTCACTAGAGTCTGCGTGGCACGCAGTTAGCCCTGCAGTGTAATGTGCATCGGCTGGGAAAACAAGACCACAGAGACTGAGTTAACTGGAGAACGGCAGAAATCTGAATGCCAGAGATGTCAGAGAATTACAAGTTCACATCAGAGTCTAATTTCCCTCTTACTGCTCCACCTGTGAGGCATCCTCCAAAATGGATGTTAGGCTCGGGAGAAGTGAGTGATGAGAAATTTGGGAAGAAGAAAGAGATGCTTGCAGATGCAATCTTAATCTTATGTGTCTGTGCCCTAATCAAGCCCATCCTTCCCTTAGGGGCAACTACAGAACGGCTCCTTGCAGGGTGGGTTTCTTTAATCTTTATCTGGTTAGGTTTTAAATGCCCATCACTCCTTTTGGGAAACAACTCTGTTTTCCAAAGTTTTATGACTTGCTGAATCCTCTTAACACCATCATGCTGATTAATTTAAACAAACTTCAAATGCAGGACTTGCACCATTACTGATACAGCATCTCTTTTATGTTTTATATGTTTGCTTGAATGTGTTGTATTCCCCAGTTTCACTAAAGAGTGGTTTTAAAGTATTTTTTAACAATACAGCATTGTTATGAAAATGAGCTGACTAGTGAGTCTGATAGCAGGAATTTGCTCTGAGTCAACAGTGGCAATTTGCAAGCATTGACTAATGAATTCCATAATGCACGCAGCACCTCTGTGAATATGGGAAGAAAGCTCCATTATCTCTAATATGCATCGAGGATTCAAAGCTGAGAGGGACAGCTGCTGTGTAAGAGTCTAAACGGATATTGAATACAAGTCGGGAATTCCTGGTGCTTGCTTCTCTGCTTGGAAAAACTGTATCTCGCATCTCTGTACAGACAGCTCTCAGGGACATGTTGAGCAAACAAGAGCAGTGGGCTTTTTTTTTTTTTTTTTTTACAAAAAGCATGAACTTGGTAAGCCCTTACAGCCTCCGACAGAAAATTCAGCGAGAGACAATAAAAGGAGATTTCTTTTCTTCCCTCTTTGATCGACTGGGGAAAGAGTTTGCCAAAACATCTGTTAATACTGTAACAGATTCTGTAAAATAAATTAGGAATAATTCAAAGATGAAGTAAGGGCTTATTTTATTCCTTTTTCTTGTTTTCCCTTTGAAAGCATACTACAAATCCAGCAAAGCCCCTTTGAGGACGGTGCTCTCTCCCTGGCTAGAAGCATCCCTTGTTGAAGCATCTCAATATTTATATCTGGCCCTTGCCACAGCTGCTCCGTTATTCCCCCTCATATGTCTTGTCAGACAATGCCACTGCATGGATTTACTCTCAAGCAAGGAGCCTTTAGGCAATATTTTTTTCCTGCATAGGTTTTGGCATCTCAAGTGTTTTCTCATGGGTTTTCCAAGCCCCCCACTGCTACGCAACCTGTGTTCTTGGCACTGAGCGCTACTCACAAATTGCCGTTGTCTTTGCCTTCAGAATATCACGTTATTTTTGTTCTAACACATGGTTACAGGTGGGCGTTACCAAGCTTAAGAAGGTATGTCAGGACAGCGCTTCTGTTTTGGCACCCAGGAATGACCTCTGCAGAGCACCCGATGCACTTGAGTGCAGACAGGAAAGAGACTAAATGCTGGAAATGCACGAAAAGTGTTCTTTCTTAAGATTGGAGTCCCAGCTGGAATTTGCAAATGATTGCGTTTATGGGCCTTCCTGGTTTTATGGACATATAACCGAGCAGATGAATATTCTGAATAATACAGATTACAACTGAATTAGTTTTGAGGTGGGGCGGGGGGAAAAGTCCAAATCTATTCCTCTGTTGCTCACCCAGAAGTCTATCTGTCTTAAACTGCATGGTGGGGATATCCCAGTTTTCCCGGCTACGGTGTTGTTCCGTAAGTGATGCTTCTCTTTACAAAACCTACTATGAAATGGCAGTGAATAATAAAAAAAAGCAGGATACAAAGAAGTGCGAATAAAAGGGCAGAGCCCAGGAGCAGGGCATGGGACTGGCAGCTGGATCTGAATTGTCCTCCTGCCGCTGACCTCTCTTCTGGAGGAAACATCTTAACCTCTGCTTGCTTCCCTGCCAGCCCCACTCTCGTTTTGGTGCAATTACACCGATATTTCTGCAGAGTAGGACAAGTCTTTCTCCAGCTCTCTCTTTCCCCCTTCAAATTTGACTTGTACCTATGGGCCCTGACTTAAAAGAGCTTCTACTTGGTAGTAATATCAACGATAATAAATAAAATACTCAGTTTTCATTTCCAAAGCCTGCATTTCTGTTCGAGCAGAGAAATGAAGTATTTCATAGAAAAACCTCACAAATTCTTGAATTATTCAAAACAGATAGCATGCCCATAAGCACCTTGTGAGTAGCTAGAGGTGCATTTTCACTGTTGTGCCATTTACTATGAATTATTTGCTCAGTGTTTATTATATGAATGAATGATTATGTCCCACTTTCACAATAAACTTCTGGTTGGATTTGCTCATAAAACTGAATTCTGGGGAGAAAAACAAAACATACAGGATTCCCCAAACGCCACCTTGAAATACTGCCAAGCGAGTATACCTGAGATGTGTATTGGTCTGCATGGAGCCAGAAGAGGAAGTCTGGAAAAACACAAAGCAATTCATCCAACTTCTGCTTGGTATAATTTATAAGGGACATAAGAAGGGGCATTAGTTTTAATGTGTTCAGCCTTGGCTCACACACTAGCCATTTACAGCAGGTTGGATGTCTAACATGCGTTTCGGCAAGCTGTGCAGCAAGCAGTGTGTTTCAATTTCACTCGTCTAGACAGGGTTTTCAGTTGCCCCGTTCTGGCAGGCAATGTGAGATTTCGTACCTTGATCTTATCGTTGTGTGCTGAGTTTACTTCAGAGGGAACACCTGCAGCCTGAGAGAGTGGATTCTCAGTGTGAGCTGCAAATGCAGAGCACCTCTGAGGATTTGGACCTCTGTCCTTGACAGGGGTTGGTAGCAGCGGCGCCGCCTGATGTGCTGTGCTTTTGCAATATCACAGTGGATTTCAACACTTTGGAATGGTGGATTCCCAGCGGACGCTTGGATCCTTTCAGGTAATTTGTGGGTTGACCGCTGTAGACCAGCCTTGCTTTTTTTGCTGCCTTCTGAGGAACCCAAATGGAAATCATCTGCTCTAATTTGCCAGGAAATTCACTAAGAACACCAGACTTTACATATCGTCCTCCCATTGGCGAGCAGCTCTCAGAGATGACAATTACAGTAGATTTAAAGCAGTGGTTTGAGCGGGTGGCTAGTTCGCACAAACTTTCACCAAAATAGTCACACTGGTTGCAGTTCTCGCTGAGTGAAGTGTTGGTGCAGGTGAGTGGATGCGAATAGTCCTACTATTGACACTATTATTGTTTGTACCAGAACAGTGCCTCGGGTCAAACAAGAACAGCTCTCCCTTGTACCAGGCATGCTAGGAACTCCTAGAAACGGACAGTTCCTGCAGTAAAAAGCTTACATCTAAACAAAGCTGTCTTTTCAAAATTTGGTTTGCAAGTCTTTTTTATTATTATTGTTATTATTTTTATTGCAGATCCACACATATTTACAGGTATAAGTAGATCTGGTTTTATTACAGTGTGAATGCGTGCGTCATTCACCCCTAGCAGTATATGGTGTACAAAGCTCTGTGGGAACCACCCATAATGTTTAGTGCACAGTGACCAGTCGGTTTGTTTAAGTTCAGGAGGCAAGTAATTACCAGGGCCATGAGATACCGACAATCTGAACCTCTATAAAAGAGATTTTTGTCTTCCTGTTGGTTGTATTATTCATGTCATTAAATGAGTGTCTGTCCTCTAACCTTTGCCAAATTGCATAATTCTGTGCATCGTCGTATCGCCTGGTACATAGGAGTACTCCAGGGACTTCCTAGCTTTTTATAAATAATTTTCATGCTCACATACAATAAAAGTATCCCTCGAATTTGCTAGTAATTGATAGGTTACAAAAACCTTCCCTCCTGAAAATGTTTAAACAGCAATTCTCCTGTCAAATGCAAGCCTATTTCAACACAACAGCTCTGTAATAACACACGTGATGGACATGCTCGCAGTGATTGTGGTCCACCCAGTCACGTATTGTCTTTGACAGCAGCCACTACGAAAGGCTTCATGGCAAAGGCTCCCAAACCCTTCCCAGTGCAGCTCACCTCTCCAACAGATAATCTGTGGATGTGAAGTTATCGGATGAGTTTTCTCTTGGGCGGGCTGACGACTGTGCTCTTGACTGCTGGCACCTCACTTGCCATTGTCGCCTCTCATCAAGAGCTGTTGCACCAGGGGATGCTGCCGGAAACCCAGCCGCAGGGACACGCCGGGAAAACATGGGCTCCTCAGAGCACATCATCCCTTCCCCAGCCGCACTCGATTAGAGGCCAGCTTCAACTTTTAAGCATGAAGGTTTACACTTTCTCCGAATATTTTGCTAGCATCAAATAAAACAGCCCTCTACATTCCTTCTAAATTATGAACCTCGGCAATACCCACTATGATGAGTTACACAGTTTAATGGATTGTGGACATTACATAAAATGTCATTTTTTTTTGTTGGTCCTAACCTGGCTGTGCAAATGCGGAAACTGGAAACGAAATCTGCCACTACCTTTTAAATTACCGAGAAAAAAGCGAGTATAAATGGTACTATTTGACACGGCATCCATATTGCACGCAGCATTACTGAGCCGTTAAGCGGTTTAGAGGTCTTAGAAGGGAGTTCATTTTTTCATTAGGTTTGTTGTTGTTGGTAAACAATTGTTCTGTTTCGTGGATGACGGGAGGATGCTCAGCATCCCGCTCGGCGTGGCACGAGCGAGGCGCCGCTTTTCCTGGGCTTCCATTCCCCGGCCTATCCCAGTCCCCAGTTACCTCAGCGAAGCCGGAGGAGAAGGAGAAACACCAGTGGGACCCACCGGCGGCGAGGCGTGGGGTTGCCCGCTCTTCCCTTGCTGGTTGCACAAGACGTGAGTGAAGGCGCTCAACCAGTTCAGAGCCCATCTCCCGAGGGGAGAGGCGGCCACCAGGGCGGGGGATGAGAGAAAGGGCCATTTAACCCCACATTTTTCCCCTCATGTTTTCCCTCATTTCCCACGGAATCGCAGGTATGCCCTTCTCGGGCAGCGCTGCCCCCGTCCCCCGTGAGGAGAAGCGGGGCCGGGGGCGCGGCGGCCCCTCTGAAGCGAAG
>VYZM01010837.1:108580-190371 GCA_013398915.1 Dromas ardeola | reverse complement strand
TTTTTTTTTTTTAAGAAACTTTGTAAAAAAGGTGTGTCTCTTTTTGTGGACTTCAGCATGTCTGCTAGATTTGTGCCTGTTACTAATTGAGCTCCAGAAGCTCGTTGCAGTGACTAAAATCTGAACTGGAAGTACACTCGGTCACGTACATTCTTGGTCTCGCTCTGTTGAAATCAGTAGGGTAATTTGAGGAGGGGGATTACCATTCATTGCTTGTAACGTGAATGGCAGGATGTGCTGTTCAGAAAAGCCAGGAAGGCTCAGCAAAAGATCACTGCGCAGCTTTCAGGTTTGCTGCTGCCTGGGGGAGATGGCCGACTCTACCGCTAAGCTTCTACAGCTCTCTACAAAAGAGAGCCCTGCTTTTTTTTCTTTGGTTGGCAGATCTCAAGATGTTGAGCAGCCTGCACTAGGAGGAGTGGCTCTTTTATGAGCGAGAGGCTTGCTGGAAGTTTCCCTGTAACACAGAACTGGTATAGAGGCTGTTGCTATTTCACCCATTTTATGCCAGCATTTAGACAGCGCTGTCCTGGTGGAAAGTTAGTTTGTGACGTTACTGTCTTCTGTGGGGAGAACCGGGGCTGAGGACAGAGAAACTAGCGAGGACTGCTCACCACAGTCTGAAAGCCCTGTCAAGGACAGCAGGGAACATCTTCAAGACGTGACGGACCATGGGATCAAGTGTTGCTTCTGCACCTTCATATCCTGCAAAGCTGGGGAAAACGCATGTGACTTGCTGCAGTGTATTAATGTTTATTTGGTAGAGTTGTGGTGGATCAGCAAATGTAATGACCAACAGGGCAAGTTGTGTGTGTGTGTGTGTTTTTGTTTTCGGTTTTTTGTTTTTTGTTGTTTTTTTTTTGGGGTTGTGGTTTTTTTTTTTCTTAATTTGCATCCCCATAGCTGAGAAGTCAAGGTACCATGGGAGGAGAGCGAGCCGATGTCAGTGGTGCAGGGAAACGTGATTTAGCGTGCCGAGTGGCCCCGGGTCATACTGCACCGGGGTTGATGCCCTTACCATTCAGGATTCTTGGAAAGGTCCTGCCAGCCACCACCACCGCTCTGTGGGGCGTGTGCCAGCTCCCTTCTGCCTCTTTTCCCTGGACAATAGACATTTTTTTATGAAAAAAATGCTGCTCGTTGCAAATTGATCACTTTTCCCCCATTTGGTCTTGAAATTTGCTGGAATGCTGCTGTGGTGCGTGGTCCTGGCTGAAGCTTGCATGAGGGTGAATCCTCTACAGGGGCAGCTGCCCCCACTTTCTCGGAGGCGTAGGAAGACAGTGCTGCTGCTTCTGCTCTTGTCTTGCTTGGTATTTGCATCTGTAGCCATTTTCACTTTGGAGGCAGTGGGAAAGTATGAGGTTTAAAAAGGGATAAGCCTGAAGTGTGTCTCTCCCTTGTCTGCTAGAATTACCACTTGTTTCGGGGGTAAGAGCTCTTGCACTTTTCGAAGTGTGTTGGAGTTTCCCTGAAATTCTTGTTCCCGAGACTGAGAGATTGCATGACTTTCTCACTGGATGAAAAATTTAAAAGGAAAAATTGCTTTCACTCTCATTGAGGAGGAGAAGAGTAATAACCGGGGCTTAAAAAAAGATGAATAACAAATGAATATCCAATGCTTCTAAAACTCCAGATTTCTAATTTAATGATACTAAGAATGGGGATGTCGAGTGCTTGGAACTATCACTAAATGGCTTTTGCTTCTTGGATTTCTATTGCTTAAAGAAATGCTGAACAAAATAAAATCTGTTTCTCCTTTTGAAAAATTTATCTTAAAGCGCGCACAGAAGTGGATTTGGGTTTTGTAAGATTTTGTTTACAAAGATGCCATGTGTGGCACAATAAATGTTTCCTGAAGAAAGCTGGGATTAAGCTAAATCATAGGGGTTTTTTGAGAATACATAATTGTATCCCCAAATATAATTATTTTATACTCCTATTATTGTATAATGTTTTTCTTAAGCCTAAAGATGAACAGCGTTTGCAAGTGATAATCACAAATAATATTTTTTTTCTCTTATAAGTAAGTTGTAAATATTTATGTACAGATGTCTATGTGTATTTTATGGGTGAGATTTCTGGTGGTGTTAACCCAAAGGTAAGGCAAGAATTTTGTAAACAAAAAAATTGCCTTATTCTTTATTTGTGTATGACAATAAACATGTATCTGAGTAAAATTCCGTAATTGCATGTGAATGTAGACAGTTTGGATAATTTTTAAAAGAAAATGTTTTTTTTTTTCCTCAACCTCCTGCAGATACCCATGGTGTATTGCCAACAGTACATTTCAGATGGTACGGGGCAGATATTTCTCAATGATAAAGCTGTGATACTGCTATATTTACATGGGAGTGGTCCTTTCATCCCAGTCTTTGTCTGTTTTGACTGTTCGAATATGAGGTTTTGGGATTGGCAGGTCTCTCTTACCATGTCTGGAACCTCTTGGGGTTCTGTTGTACCACAGCACTACTGTAATACAATTAGTGCATATTGAGAGCAGGCTTTGGTTTTGCTCTGTCTGTGCAAGCACCTAAAATAAGACTGAATGGCTTTGCTAGCCATTTCAGGGATGGGCATTATTAATAGTAAAGTAGAAACTGCTTTTTAAAAAAAGTTTCTGAAACTTGCCAAGTGGAATCCAACTTTTTAATCAAAATACTAAGGGTGTGTATGTTTTTTCCATAAATATGAATGTCTGTTTGACCTTCTATGAACAAAAAAAAAGAGGGATTATTTTTGGCCTCTAAAACAATCAGAAAAAAACGATTTTTGGATGACAATATAATGATTTCATTTTACAAGTCCTTGGGTTTCAACTTCACGGTGCTTCAGCTGTCTCGGAGTGCATTATGGTCAGTGTTTTTATACATGGGGAAAACAAAGAGACAAATAAATGTAGGTCAGACTTTTCAGACGTGTCTGCTACTGTTGGTTCATGCTTAATTTGCAGTTCCTTCTCAGCTGGTGTATGCACCTGTGGTTCATTCTGGAGCATCTTACGTTGGACACCAAGAATTAGTTGCATGTCCTGATAGTATTAACTGAAGTGCCTTGCCCTAATGTTCATGGTAAATCACTGGTAGGAGGTTGAGCAGAAATGAATTTGCTTTGGCTGCCGGGCTGCATTTTCCCTCCTGATTTTGATGGCTATTCGTTTTCTTAATGATTGTAAATCTCATTAAAAATTGGTGAAAGTGTGGGAGAGTGACTGACAGCAGAACGTGGCCCAGGGTGTTAACGCTGCTTTTACTACCCTTCAATCTTCCTGCAAAGAAAATATCTGTCGGGGAACCAGGTGCCAATCAGTTCAAGTCTCTTGCTTTCTGCCACGTGCATGCTTTGTATATTCTCCTAATAGTCCCTCCTGACAACCTACCACTTTGCTTTTGCTTTAGAGGCTGTTAAGATTGATTTCAGAAGCACGGAGTCAGTCGGGGAAACCTCAACTGCACTGAAATTTTCAGGATTAGAGTGATCTTGCACAATTACTGTAGAAGCAGGGTGTTGCAATCCGTTTTTGAAAAAAGATCAGCAGTTCTCTCTCCCTTCTCATACCTTGGATTTAATACATGAACTTTTTGATGTTGGGCTCTTAAACTTAGGAATCACTTGAGAAGAACATGGTTGTAGAGATATCTCAAAACATCCCATTTCTCTCTAGTACAGTGTAAGCTGGAAGAAGATAGGAAACTGAAAGTAGAAAGTTATGTGGACTCTTAAACAGTGGATGTATGAGCCACTGGTGTAAGCTGCTGCAATTCTGCAGGTATTTTTCTGGGCTATGCAGTTATTCTAGTTGAGGACTAAGTGTCGAGTTGCGAGTTGTTCCTGGCAGCTTGAGAAGCAGATGCTTAACGAGAGATGCCTTTGCCATGGCTGTTACAATGCCAGGCAGAGCACTGTATCTCAGCGGTGGAGAGCTGTGAGAGCGTGCCTGCCTTGGATGCACCGGCTCCACGATGCTCTGACTGTAGCTATGGTGTCCTGTCACCTGAACAGTTTGCTTAGTATCTTGGCTCTGAGAGAGAAAGTGGGAGGAGGGGACCAAAACTGTGAAAGGCCCAGTGGTTCTTTGAAGAACAGCATTTACTTTTGCAGCAGAGGAGGTTTCCATCTACTTTGGTGGACTGTGCTGAATAAGATCCATCCGTGGGCTTGTCTTACTGCTCAGTAGTGCAATGCCCATAGTTTGAGTACCTGTTGATTCCTTGTGGAAGATGAATCATATTCGATGAAGCCATCGTGTTCTTTATCCAACAGTAATGTAGAACAGAGAGGTTTATCTGGATGCCTGGAGAAAGAGAAAACAATGTCACGTTACAGATGTTGTTCAGTCATTGTTTAAACCAGAAGAAAATCTATGCAATTGCTGTAAACTTCTGCCTTTAGTAAATAGGTTATAGTAGCATGATTATGGAACTGAAAAGGAGCTTCAGCTTATTCTTTCAGTGCAGTAATACTGATACTTCTTCACATATTTCTTGCAAAAGGAATAGCAACTCCAGCTGTGTAGTAAGGGCTCAAAGTAGTATTCCTGATTGGTTTTACTATGAAATGCAGCCAGTTTTCTTTCCCAGTATATGGAAGTGAGGCGCATTGATGAAGATTATACAAGTGCAAATTATTAGTCATTGTTTAGTTTTTCTTTCAACTCTTCAAGGTTCTTTCAGATCCTTCAGTGTTGTTGTGTTGTTTGTTTGTTCCTTTTTATTTTTTTTCTCACTGCTATTATGGTGACTTTTGGGGAAAGTTTTTAAATTTTTCACTAAAAAATAGCCTGACATCCAGAGGCACAGAACAGGCTCTTCCTCCTCTCCCAGAAAAGCAAGAGGCTTGAGTGGAGTCCTGGCACTGAAAATCCCATCTACTTTGCAACCAAATAATGTTGACGTTGAAGAAAACATAAAACTTGTGCTGGCACAGAACTTTGCTGCTGAAGGTGAAAGTACGGACACAGTCAACATGTCTCATCTGACTGAAAACACGTTTTTCTAAGGTTAGATAATTCATCTTTTGTGATTGCTGTGAATGAAACGGGAAATAAAGCTGGGAAAGCTTGAAATGAAATGAAATGTGCAGGACCAGACGTGTACTTTGGTATTAAATATTGACATACCCGTTCTAGGTAACCACTTTGCCTTTGGAGCACAGCATTTGCCTGAAGACTGTAACGTTTTCTTGCTCTCGTGTTTATGGTGAAAAAATTATTGCCATTAAGAAATATTGCTAATTGCTTTTCTCTTAACACTAACTTAGGCTTCTTTTGGTGCTGCGTCACTGCCTCCCTTGAAATTAATCTTCTTTGATTTATTGTAAGTTATTTCAAATGTCCCCAGTGACTTGGATTGACTAATGTACTTTAAATCTGGTGAAATCAAATCTGTTATGGGAGTTGACTGTGTATAAAGCTGTTCCCTTGTGGCGACAGGCGACATGGGAAAGTACTGAGCCCTCCTTGGTGCTTGCCCAAACACAGGAGCAATCCTTTGTTCCGTTAAACCTGCCGACTGGTGGGTAGGTTGGTTGGTTTTAAACCTGGGATGAGCTGGGATTGAGGCAGCACTAACTATATGCATTACCTATATATTCTGCAGGCTGTATGCATTTATGGTACTACAGCGTGGCCCGAAGGGGGAAGAGAAAGAAAGGAAGTGATGATACGAAAAATTTAAACAAAGCAGCTTCAAGTTAGAGGTCGGATCTGTGTGCTCCATCTGAAAAGGGAAGTCTCCGAGTTAGTGGCTGCAGCGTGCTTGTGATAGGAGCTTTTTGACTCATCTTGAAGGGATGTAGTCCACAGTGCAGCCCTTAATATGAGGTGAAGATGGCCTTCTGGGGCAGCCCACAGCATGCCAGGCCTATGCCGTTGTATCTTCCCTTTTGAATGCAGTTTAAAAATAATGGAAATGTTTAAATTTGGTGGATTATATGTTTCTTAATGCCTCTTCGTTTATCGTACCTGCTTTAACTGAGATAAAGATGCAGTGCTGTGTTACATTATCTAGCTTTAACGTCAAGGGTTTGGGAGGTTGTGTCTCTTTACTTGTCGGATTTTCTTAGCAGAACTAGGAGAGAAAAACTGTGCATCTTCTTGCCTGTACAGTCTGTACCTGGAGATCTTTTGAGAGCTGCTGTCTTGAGACCCTTGTGTCTGATCTAAGGCTCTTGCTGTGCTTGGATTTCACGTTACCCAATTTTTTTTTTCCTCTTGCGTTTGTAAGAAAAGCCTGTACAAACAATGCTCTGCTGTTTCCAAACACTGTGAAGTTTTCCCCTTTGCTTCCTGTTTTTGTAGCGTGTTTGTGTAAAGACCTTGTCTTCTTTGCACTGGAGTTAGTGTTAATGTAAATGCATTCAGCATTGACTGCTGTGTTTTCCAGCACGTAGGGACCTGAGTTTCTCTTCAGCAAGCATTATTACTCTTTATTTATGGTAAGACTAGATTAAAAAAGACTTGTGCATGTAGAAGTGAAAGCACAGGCAGTGTTAAATTATGCAGTCATGAGCTTGTTATTTCCCCTCCCCCCAAGTGTGCAAGCCAGTTAGTAACCTAGTGATCTATACATGAGGCTTTAATTGGATATATGCCCAGAGTGCAGATTAATATGGAAAAGCTACAAACTTTATTTGACCACACGAGGACCGTCTGCATGATCCCATGTGGAATGTGTGAGGGATTCTCAAAACAAAGAAATACCTTCATGTATTTGGGCAGATCTAGATGTAAACCACAGGATACAGAGGTGATGTCTCTGTGTTAAAGTCAATAGACTGTTGATTAAATAGGACTTCCTCAGCCTAGCGTTCACTTCATGTTTCTTAGGAATGCTTTAGGTGGGGCAGAGGTGCATCTGTGGCCTCTGTGTAATTTACCCGACTTACTAAGTTTTAGTTTTGAAACTATTGAAGTTTGCTTTTTACGATTTGATATAATCTTGGCTGCCTTTGGGAGTTTAGGGGGGGAGGCAAATCTCCCTGTAGTGAAACGAAAGCAAGCAGATGTCGTGACTGCAGCTGGCTAGAGATGAATCATTTCATATAAACTTGCCTGGAGAACATGATCTTATTCCTCTATAAACCTATACTCCAGAGGGAAGGGAGAATCCCCATTAGTCAATGACACCCTCCTGGCCTAAAATTCCAGCGTTTCTAGTTTGCGAATCACATGAAGCACATACAGACTGCTAGCTGTACGCTGCAAAGGCTTTTTCAAGTTTGAAAACACTTGTAACACAGATTTTTTTTTTTTTGTCTATTCTGGGAATTTTTTTTTCTAAATTAAAATTACAGTAACCCTAAGTGTGTAAAAACAGCCACAGTCACACCCGTATGTCCCCCAAACCAGTTTAATGATAAAATATCTTTTGAATTGGCGTAGTATTGCATTAAAGAGTTTGGTGGCTTAGGAGAGCCCTGTTGCAGGCTGTTCCTGACCCTTCATATGATGGAGAGCAGTAAGGCATAACACCTATCTCAAAACTCTCTTCCCTCTTCTGCTTCCCCATGACTTTCTGGAAAGGGCTGACATATTCAGAAATGAGAGTGGTGGCCCTGGCTCTCACTGTGGAAAGGTGCTGAGCTTGGTCGTACATCTGGGCCCCACAGTGATTGATGGATGTTGGCTTCTTCAGCCTTTGCTGTCCTATTTCCTCCCACAGCTTAGGGTCCTGTGCCGGGATAGCTTTGCAGTTGATTTGTAACATAGCTCAGTGCTGGAGATGTGCTGCTTGCAAGCCTTCTGCAGTTCAGGCTGTCTTGGTACTGTTTTTTATTTTCTTTGCCGTGCTCTGCATGGTTGTATGGCACACTCTTTGGTTGTTCCCTGAAGGTGGTGGGATGGATATGTTATCTCATGTAGCATAAGCCCTAATCAGCATGAAGAGTGGAGAGCTGGCGGTAACTATGCTTGAATAGTTGCAGAAAATAAGGTAACCCTAATTAAAGTTTTGTGCAAGTAGTTTCAGTGTTTGATTCCAACCATTTGCCTGACTAACGAAGACAGGGAATAGTCCTCAGCTCTCTGCCCGCAGCAAGAATATGGGAATTGAAGTGAGTCATTCTCAGGGACATGGCAGTGGGAATGAGGCACTGCTGTGGTTGCAGATAATTCCCTGGAAGTCTCCATTGTGCAGAATGCATTAATTGAAGAGATTCATGAGCTGCTTAATGTCACATCACTTCATTTCCTTATCAGGGAACTGGAAGTCTCACCTGTATAGCAAAAAACAGGAGCTTTCTGGTTTTGAGTAAATCTTAACCCTTGTAAAAAGAGATTGTATATGTTGCCTGGCATATTGTCCTGTAATGAACCTGTTGCCATGCAGTGTGAGTTTTTTCTTGCCATCCTATAGGCTGCGGGGAAAGAGACAGCGGTGTAACGGCGTGCATTTCTAAGTGCGCAGAAGTGAGCAGTGGAGGCAAGGAGGGAACTGTTTGCCCATTTTTTCAGTGGAGTGCAGTAGAAGGGTGGATACTTCCGTTTGTAACTGATCACCATCTGCGATGATTGCATTGATCTCAGAAGAACTGGCATATCTTTATATTCAAGAAACAGGACGTGGCATAGGATACCCCTGCAGAGAGCGGGAAATACAACGTGATACTGTGTGGTCTTTGCCTGTTCTGGCGTGGATGGGAGCTTATGTGTCTCTGGGGAACATACTCCTGCAGATAGTAGTGTGTTCCTAGTAGGCAGATCTGATGCATTGTGTAGGCAGCAGAAAATAAACAGTGCAGCCCACCATTAGCAGATTTACACTGGAGAAGGGAATGTGCTGCACTTATGGAAATCAGCCTTGCTGTGTGTGATATCTCAGTTTTCAGAATCAGATGTACCCTAACTCTGCATTTCCCCGAGTGCCTGTATTTCTGACTGTCTTGCCTGTTGCAGATCCAGGTGAGAGCTAGTACAGGATGAGTCCTGTGACATTTCCCATGGTTTATCACATGGCTTCTGAAGGCACTGCTTCAGCCTGAGTTTTTATCCCTGTATTAGTTTTATGACATGGGAAACATTGCACAGAAAAAGACAGTTTAACACTTTAATAGCTATTTATTTAAAAAAAGGGGGGTTCAGTTTTCTCCTTTTTTTTTTTTTTTCCCCTTTACTAGAAATTAGCCAAAATCAAGATTGCCGCATCTTGGTTGAATTTCAAAGTGTAAAGCACCTTCTGAAGGTGATTGTATCTTGGAGCTTTTGATCTGATCCTTGACCGAGGAGAGCTTGTCAGAGAGAGGAGATGCCCTTTCCTGTGGCTTTATGTGCCACTGTTGTCCTGAGTTTTGGGAGAATTGGTAAGACCTCAGGGCTGGACTTGGACACCTTTTGTCTTTCTAGCATCTAATTCCACCAGGAGGTCCCAGTTGTTTCAGTTGCATGACTCAAGCTCACATCTACCACGAACAGCCCTAATGCGCTAGCTGCGCTCTTTGTCTGTGGCAAGCTGGTTAAGTAGTAAGTACCTTTTAGATCCACTAATAACTGAGTTTTCCTTCATCTATGCCTTTGGGAACATTTCAGTACTTTGCCTGGCAAGTGTATCACTGCTCTGAATCGTGTGTGGAAAAATGTCTGAAGCAAATTAAACAAAATGACTTGTGAGTAAAAGATCAAGTCAAAACACTGTCGAGATGAAAATCATTGAGTTGATGGGTGCAGTCTATATGTGACTGGGAAACCTTTAATGATGGCAGAAGAAAAAATTGACCATAGTAGACAAAGTTGCACTTGAGGTTTCTGTGACTTAAAAAAAATAAACTCTTTATTCCTGTGATTTATTATTTCTGTGGTCACATGACAACGAGCTGTTGCACACACAAGGAGTCTTAGTGGAAGATCTGACAGGTTGCCTATTTCATCGAAGTCTGGCTTGAGACTAAATCTCAAAAAATTAAGGTGGAGGGAGTGGGAGTGAAAAAAATAAAATTATTCTTCTGGCATTATATTTGTGGCTTGGCACGTCTAGATCCTGGGAGTCCATTCCATTGTTTTTGCTCATAGCATCTTTCTCTCTTGTTGGGAATCACTAAGAGTGATCTGGCATCTGTACCATACTAGTAAAAACAATCTTAACTACTTATAATTAATGCATTGTGTAAGCTGGCAGTCACTGAGTTGAGGGGATGGAATAACAAACATCAGGACAATGTGAATTCTGCATTGACTGGCAACGTATGTCAGAGAAAGAGCTGCTTTATTTATGTGGTGCTGAATTGCTTTGGAGTGTGGACCTTTAAATAAGCAGTGCTTTAAGACAGTGTGTCGGTTGCTTGAGCTGAGGCCTATGTCTTAGCTGAAAAAATGGCATGATTTTATATCATCATGTGTATTGTGACATGAAATCCTTAGGAAGAGAAAGTGCTGTCATGTTTTTGCTGTTGTATCTATTTGATTTTACTAGGTGGGAAAATAAACCATTGACCTGAACTGGTTACACTGAAATAACCTTCCTGTGCCCTATTGCCCCTTTTTTTTTTTTTTTTTTTTTTTGAGGGTGGCTTAGTGTAAAACCAAAAAAGCCAGATTGAATCCAGCAAGTGAAAGAATGATGGTTTTCAAATGGTGACACTTGTTTTTGAGTTTTGGTCATTTTTTATCAAGAGTTAATCCACAGCAAGATATTTGAACAAAACAAGCTACTTGGAGTAATTTTTATAGAGAGAATTTTTTGGGGAACACTTCATTGATTCAGATTTCTATGGCCCCTCTTTGGGCTGTCTCTTTAGGATGTATATGTATGTCTAATTCAGTCGAGAACTAGATAGGACAGTATTCCATTTGCTTTGATTCTTTTATTTGTTGAACATTCCTTTCCACATTGAACTCTTACAAAATGCCTCTGTTTCCCTATGGAAAGAGGACCGTTTTAGGGAGACTTGATGTTATGGGCAGTATATCCGAGATAACTATAGATGCTAGAGGAAGAGAAAGCAGCCTCAGGAACAATAGGGAGGTTTTAAAAAGCTGTTTAATATGTACCAAGCTGCTACTTTTTTTTTTTTTTCGTTGTCATAGAAATGTGCCAGTCCGTGTCTCTCTCAGATGAGCTCACTAAATGAATGGCTGTGCAGGATGAGTCTGGTTTCAATGAAGATGTTTATACTTGAAGAACACAGATGGACTTAAACCACAGCCCAGACTCTAAACACCCCTGAGCTCCTGGGGGAGGGGAGTGATAGGAAATGAAATCTGGATTTTATAGCTCAGGCCTGCATCTGTCCTCCTTGATTTGGCTTTCTGAGTTATTATGGGAAAGTAGAAGAGGAATATTATCTGCAGTAAAGAGGGTTTGTTTGTTGTTGGGGGGGAGGATGATTTTATATTTGGCCCAGCTCCATTGGGTTGGAAGAACTTTCCTGCCTAGATGTCTTTGCAGGACCGTCATGGCTGAGGTTAATTGGTTGCAGAGATGTTACGCTAATGTGCAGTCTTTAGCAGGTAATTATTCTGTCATTTCTGTACTTCTGTTACTCTGTCTTTTGAAATAAAATATTTTGAATGAGAGCTGACAATCCTATCTCCCGCACTGCATATAAAATGCTCTAATACAGGTTTGGTAGAACTTTACACTTAAATTTTGCTGGTGCGAATGACTGCAGATGGTAGAAACGCCATCAGGCCTATGAAATACTGAAGAATTTGCGGACGACACCACTAATAATCTTCAATGAGGTGTGTCATTGAGTGTTGAACAAATGTAGTGCTGTTAACAAACACAGTGTACTATCTTGAACGGGGTGGCGTTTTGTGTGGGCAAAAATGTCCTTTGCAGGATTTAGTCTCTGGATTGTTTGCTTATGAGCATAATTCTGTGAATTCTCTTTACTTCCAAGAAACCCATTAATTCTTTGTTTTCATCTACATTTGACGCTGTCAGAATGCCTCAAAGGAGCTTAGGTGTAAAATGACAATAGCTACACTATCTCCTGGGTTTTCAGGTATCCGAATGATTTGTTTATTTGGCTGTCTTGCTTTCCTTGGTTTTCTATTCCTGGAGCTAGACTGACGGAAATGATGCATGTTGCTGAATGCAGAATGGTCCTTGCTCTGCCAAGGCATGTACTTGGAAGAATGGGATACTCTGTCCTATTAATTGGTATAAATAATCAAGAATATGGAATAAATGGAATAAACTGTCTGGGTTTGTGTTGTTTGGTTGTTCTTTTTGTGTGTGTGTGGGTGGTTTATTTTTAAATATTCCCAACAAGTGGAAGGGTGGAAGGTAGCATCTTTTTAAATGAAATCTAGCCTTGCCAGAAGTTTTCACTGCTGGAGAATACTTTAAGGACTTTCCACTCAAACCTTTTTGAGTATATTTGAGCCTCGACTTTGGTCATAGTGTTGAATTCAGCTGTGCAGACTCTTCTTTTGATACTCTACTCTACTCACTTGTTATTCACTCTTAAGTGTCCTGCGTGAACTTGTATTGGTAGACAGGTTGGGCTAGAATTGCCTCGCCTTTTAATGAAAAATATTTATTTTAAGGTAAGATGAATTCTTCACATTCAACAAGCTTTGGGAAGTGCAGTTTCTATGCAGAGAAATTCCTCTTCTGCTAGCATGACCCGTGTTTTGTAGGATCTTAAAAGGTCCCAGCACCGTTAAAGACTTTGCTCCGTCAAGTGCTCTCATCCTCAGAGGGGGAAGAGGGGCTCATTTGTTACAGTTGGTGGAGGTGCAATCTCATGCAGGTGAGGACACTACGTGTGTGTCATGTCCTGTGGATCTCAGCACTTCGCTGCTATGCAACTCCAGCCAGTTAGGAAAGCTGCAGGTGAGGAAAGCGTCAAATAAAAATAAAATGGTTGATTTAACTGAAGTAAGTAGAAAGCCAGAGTTAAGGTGCCCGTTTCCTGCTTCTCACCAAGGGGAGAAGCTTGGCATGGTCAACTTGGCAAGGACCATGGGGCCAGGAGCTCCTGTGCTGCTCCAGCTCTGCCAGTGACCGAGCCCTGCCTGTTTTCCCACTCAAGAGATGGTGTTAATAGGTTTTCTTACTGTAGATATTTATTTTAAGGGTTAATCAATCAGGCATCATCAACTGGAATTTTTAAGACAAATTAATTTCTAGAACTACTCAGGTTTTCTGATAGACCTCTCTGAATAATTTGTCCTGTATTTCTTCTAGTTTTGTAATAAATAACAAAAATTGACAATAGCTTTTTCTTTTCCCAAATCCTCTCCTTCATTCCTTTTTGTAAGAGCCTTCTGGGAAAGGGAGCGCACAACTGATTACATTGTATTTAAGGAAATATAAAGTGATTGGCATGACTGCTGCCAAATGCGTGGAATTAAGATGGAAATAATTAAATGACCATTTAAAAATGTGTTGGGGTTTTTTGTTTTTTTTTTCCCCATTTATATCCTAGAACCCAGACCACAATGCTTTAGACAAAAGGAAGATTTTTGGGTCATGCCACTGTTTTCAATATACTCTAGATAGGTTGAAACGGTGTGTCAGAGCAGGAATACCAAACGATCAGAGGGGCCATGTTTTTATAGGACCAGTTTGCCATCCTGCTTGCGTGAGAAGTTTGCAGTGATGCAATAATATTAAAAATTACCACTTTCACTGTAGGAGCGTTCACTTTTCATCTGAAGTCATTAAAATTGTCTCGTTTTTACTTTTGTAATTGGCTTAGGCTGCCCTTCTTGGGGGAGAGGAGGCTTTGGGTTTTTGTCGGTTTTGTTTTTGTTTTACTTTTAATTTGAAACACAGTTTTAACATTTGGATTGTTTGAAACAAAAACAAGAGAAGTCCCAACATGAGTAGAGAATATTTTTAAAGGACTTTATGGCTCTAAGTTCCTAACACAGTCCAGATGTCTCCTATCTCTGCTCTTTCTGTAGCATTTTCTGGCGCAGTGTCGTTGGATTTTGAACTTGGTCCAAGCTGTGTGCCAAGTCCTGAAATAAAGTAAATCAGTGAGTTGTTCTTGGACGTTTCTCCTTAATCCAAACCAACCCAAATCAAACTTTAGCTCTGACCTCAGGACTGCACATTCAAATATTTTCCTTTGCCTCCTCAGTTTCAAAGTAGCAAAAGCAGGAGATTACCACTTTGCAGTATTTAAACAGAGGCTTGTGCGACAGAGGCGCGCAGCTGAAGCAACTGCGTTACTTGGGACCCGGTGCCTGTTAAAGCACCAGCGATGTTTGCCAGCGCTGTGATTCTTCATCGTGACTCCTATTGTTGGGACCACACTGGGAAAGGATTTATTTGGGGGCATGCATCATGTCAACAATTAGATAGCAACCAAAGGAAATATTCTGTAGTGCTCTTTTGCAAATGTTTCTGTCTAGTTGTAACAGTAACCCCCAAAACATCAGAACTAAGTTCTAGGATAAACTGACTGTCATTTATCTTTCCTTAAGCAAGCCCTTGTCTCCATTGTATTTAAGCACTCCATTGAAGTTGTCCTAGCATGCAAATAAACTGTTACTGAATGGGCCACCTTTTTTTGTTTAACATTCTAGTGACAGCACAGCAGCTAATGTGTGTGAGGGAAAGTATTGGGAAGGTAGTGTTATTTTTATCAACGGTTTATTTGCTGGAATGAAGGAGACTTAACAGTGTGTGACACAAATCCTTTGCAGAATATCAGCAAGTTTGAGATCTGTTGGTTTAATTCTAAGCTCTTATCTCCTGATTGGCCAGGTTCAGATAAATTTAATTAAACTGTATCTGTTGTTCAACCCTTTGTTAGACCCAGCTTCCACGGAAATTGGTTTGAAGCTTTCCTTTGGCTTAGCGGGCTTTGCACTGGGTCCTCAAATGTGTGTGATCTACCGGGTGTTTTGGTGTAGCTGATCATCCTTGGTACAGACAGTGGTCAAAACAGGTAGGATGCAGGAGTCTGGAGGCATTTCAGACAGCACTGTCTTGCAGCGTGTCGTGATGGAACGACAGTTTCTATCATGCTTTGTGTTGGCCTCAGTTCATATTTTTGGGATTCCCACTACAATTCTATATGCATATTTGGCCGCTCAGGGAATACTAATATAAAGCTTTTCTGTAGAGTAAAAGAAAGCTCCTTTTTTAACAAGGGACTAGCAATGACCCTATTTGGTAGAAACACGTCTAGGAAGGTTTACTTGCCTGACTGTATTACATATTAGCTGGGCTAGTAGGATTTTATTAATTAGTTTTGTTCCCTCTGGTCTCCAAGCCAGTACGTGTCTTTCTGACTGGATTCTGTATAAACATGAAATGGGTAACTAATAGATCCTGCCTTGGGGCCAGAGAGCACAAAATTTACCCTTCGGAAGTAGCCAGAACAGCCATGTGCATAAAAATAATCAGTTATTTTCCTGATGAATTCTCTAATTTGAGCTAAGTGTTCACCACCACGTTCACATGCTTCGTGGTAGCAGTTGGACATGCCATTACGAAGTTGTTATGCGACAACAAATACCAGGGAAAGCAGTAAATGAGTTCTTTTACAGAGAAATGTCATAAAAAAGAAAGATTTCCACCCTGGTATGTCTTGTAATTATTTCATCACTTAGCAGAGCTTTCGTATACACATGACTTTGTTTCCTGTGAGATGCCATGTTTGGTGCTTATCTCTTGGTCATTCAGGACTGTTTTGCTTTTGGTGTGGAGCATCAGGCATGGACTGACCAGTCATCCTAAGCTTCCCTTGGTTGTGCACTGCGCAGGGATTTTTTTCCCCGAGTGTGGACCTCATCTGAACTCCGTGTCAGAGCCTCTCTGCTCTGTCTGTTGGCTCCTTGCACAGGGGCTGGACCTGGTTGTTTTGAAGAGTGACCTTTCCATCAGGGCTGACCCGCTGAGCTTGCTGGCATGGGATCAGGAAAACAATTCCTGACTCAGTCCGGTCTTCTGCTGCTGGTAAAGTGTTGTAGCACCCTCAGCCTAAACACTGTGGTCTGCGTGATATACCCCACATCAGAAATTACCTGGGTATGTGAAACTAGGTTCCTGTCTTTGTCGCATCAGGAAGGATGTAAAGGTAAAGGTGGATTTTGTGCTCTGCCCTGGAGGAACTGGGAATCAGCCTGCCAGAGCAGGAGGTACATATTAGAGTCGCGGGAGGTTTTCTTTCTGCTGCTCGGAGCTTCCCGCTGGAAACAGTTTAGCAGAGATGCTGGGAGAAAGGCTGCAGCGGGCACAACCTTTCTATGTGTGTTTGCAGAAAGATTAAAAACTGCTCAGGAGATCTTATGGCCTTCGAAAAAGGGATGGTTGGAGATAAAGCCCTGTCAGGGGACAATGATAAAAGAACTGAGGCTGAAAATGAAAGAGCTGCTGGGTGATAAGAGGAAGCTCCTGTGTTTTGAGAGCTGGACTTCAGCTAGATAAAAATCTTAAAAGCCCTGTGCAGATTGGCAGAGTAATGGCCTTGCCTAGGTTTCGCTTAATTTTCCTTCTGCCACCCAGGCTGTAGGAAGCAGTTTTCATGCTTCCCTGGCAGCAAGATTTTTGAATGTGGGAAACCTGATAGTGTGTCTGCTTAACTACCAGACTTTGGCCTGGTGCCCTTTCTGGTTTCCTTATGGAGTAAGTGCAGTGATGGGAAGAATGTGCTTCTTACACATGTAGTCATCTTGGTGATAGTAAACTGTAACACTGATACCCTGTTTAGCCTACCTCTGCCCGCAGAGCCATTGCCATGGTACGTGGGGGTCACCGACAGGATAACAAGAAGTCTGCTTCAGGTTTTGAGTGCAAAAGAGAAACTAGAAGTGAAATTAATTTTTTTTGGTCTGATTTTTTCTTTTTTTTTTTTTAGAAACTGTAGATGTTTGTTTTAAACTGTCAACCTAGTACATGTTAATCTAATTTACTCCGTTGAGACTTTTGCAGCAACTGTTAACGTGCAAACAGAAAGCCCCCACTATATGCTAGCAGCAGTTTTCACAAATTAGTCCATTTTAACTGCACTTAATGTTGCCAGTTTGCCTGCAAAATACAAAGAGAATTTGCATGGGTGTTTAAAAAAAAAAACTCTGCTACAACCATTTGCAGTTGCAAATAGATGTATATGAAAGAACCACATGAATTTTGGAGGGTTCCCCTTAAAATTTTACACTTGTAAAATTGCTTTAGTATCATTTTGCATGATGTTGAGGTCAATGGAAGGGAATTTAAATAACGCAAGCAAGAACAGCTACCCACTAGGAAGCCCTGGTCTATATATGCGACTGATGGCTTGCCGAATTGAATTTGTAAAGCCTGCCAAACAAAAGTGAAATGTTTTGAATTACAGAAATGTAAACTGAAAATATTAAGGCAATGAGTTTGTACTGGAGAAAAAAGACTCTTCTGAAATTATGAGAGAATGGTTTTATTTTATTTGAGTTCTAATGTTTATATTTTATTTGTTTTCATTTGGAGTATGTGTTTAGAAAATCAGCTTGCTGGACATGTGTGCTAATTTCAGACTTTGCTTTCCGGCAGTCCCAAGTGGAAATGAAACTGTAGGTGTCAAGCACGCTAAAAATGATTTTGAGATCCTGAGGAATCAACAGCTAGGACTCATAGGTCTTGATACCACAAAATACTGCATACTCTGAAATCCTGTTGGAAATTGAGTGCTCTGCAATGTGCAGAATTGGAGCCAAGAAGCTATCAAGCCAGGTAGACGTGCACTAGGAAGTGATTTGGCAAAGACTCATTTCATCATGACAGAGCTATTTGTGATGGTAAATGCTTACAGGATCCTTATGCCTTGGTCCTGAGCTACAGCCATGCACAACTGCAGTGTAGAAGCCTGATGCAAAGCCTAATTAAATTGGGAGATGTTTGAACTGGCTACTCTGGCCTTTGGATTAAATCTTGAGACTTGAGTTCTGAAGAAGACTTTTACTTAGTGTGTAAGAAACATACACACTAAAGAGCGTAATTTCTAACAGTTGTTATTATTGGAGAGTGCTTTGGTTTTCTGCTGGGAAGTGTAATTTACAAGGAAGAATATTTCTAAAATATTTTAGAAGTTTTGTATATAGTACATGTCAAGTGGCAAACTGCTTGTTGTTGTGGTGTCATACAAAGGGGTGCTTATTAGTACTCATTAAGGTTGTCTGATGTAGTTCTGCCACTTCTTAGGATACCCATTGTGGACTGTTACCTCAGTGAATCTGATAAATCACGATGTGGTTTCTCATGGTACGCTTCATAATTGGGCAGTATTACCTGCCTATCTTTGTCGGGGAAGTGGAGCCATATACTCTTGCCCAAAACCAAATCCAAAGTCTGTGGCAGGACAAGAAGTGGAAGAAGAAGTCCAAGCTAAAGAATGGAACTGGATGAATATTGGAAAAAAAAATATTGTCTTGTATACAGGCATTTCTAACACTGAAACAATCTTCTCTTAACATGGCAAGCCAGTTGGTATTCCAGACACCTTTGGTGATTAAGGTTTTTCCAAATGAAATTGTATTTGAGTTGTACAAAGATAAAAATAAAAAAAAGCTGAAGAGCTGTTCTTAAAAGAATATTCCCTCCTGGAAACGCTCAAGAAATTTTACAGAATTGTTCCAACACCCCTCCCCCCATCATGAATGTTTTTTGAGAAATTATGTTTCTAATACTTGGTGACAGGTTTATATCTTCAAATCCTTGTACAAACATGAAATAAAGCATTTAACTATGTGCTACTGGAAAATAAGGTTCAATGTTCAACAGCAGTGCCTCGTTCAGCCTTTTCTCTTTCCAGTTTCATTCAACAAAGAATTTCTAATAAAAGGGTATTTCTTTGTCACAGGTGACTTGTTCTGTGGTGGTGAAGGTGTTTGCTGATCCTCTGTCTGTGTCTTATGTGGCATTATTAATCTGTTTTCCCAGTCATATGTATGAATATATAATAAAGGCCAGGAAAATAGGTCAACATCAGTCAGTATCTCTATCCCCAATACTGCTAAAACACCTCACTTGTCAGCTCCTACATTTTATAACTTTCTTGTTGCGGCTTGTTCATTGTTTCTTAATCTTTGGAGGTCAGAGATGAATTTTAGAAAGCAGGTTTTCAGCTTGCCTGATGAATGTGCTATTATTAATTTCCATATGGTACTAGACAGGCTTTTCTTCCATTTCATTAGAATTGTTGTTGACTGTTCGCTAAAGAGTTGTACTGGTAAATCTGCGTTTCTGTCCCTCGGGGAATGAATTGGAAACCCCCTAGTAACAGCTAAGGGAAAATTAACAGTATACCTTCCCAATGTTGAAGGGAGAGTAAGAAAGCAAGTGTTGCCGATTTACCTGAAATTACCTAGTCAGGAGGGACAAGAATGAAAGCGAAGAGAGTAATTCTGGTTGGAAAAGTTGCTTTAACTCACAGGATGAATGTGATGTCGTGTGTGATGTTTTCTCCATTTCAGTGAGTCAGATTTTTTTGTTCGGTTTGTCTGTGTCTTTCAAACGGCAGGAGAGGAATGTTAAACACTGGGACTGGAACCTTCTGAAAACGAAGCCATTTTTTCCTAGGCATGTGGGAGACTTGCTCTGACCAGAATTGCAGACATTCAACAGCACTGTATTATTTAAAGAATTGAGGGCATTCATTCTCTTCCACCCTAAGCAGGGTTTTGCTGTACTTGTGGTCATCCCGAGCAAATCCTTGTGTCTTTATTTGTGTGTGTTTTACTGCATTAGGCCAGTAGCATTCAATAAACAATGTTAACTTTATGTAGCTGCTAAATACACTGACCTTTAGTATCGGTTTGCACAAGCCATGCACAATGTGAGTACCACTGAAATACCATGGCTGATTTAAGCAAGTTGCTGTGCTGCAATCAAAATATGACATTTCTATTACTGAACAGATGCTTCACCAGCGAGAGCACCGCTACTTCCCAGAACTAGTTCTCTCTTTCTGTTTTTCGATGCTTTGCTGTGCATTTCTCTTTCAGTCTCAGTTTCCTCACCTGCAAAATAGAAATAAAAATTCTATGTCCTCAGAAATAAGCAGGTTAATATTTGCTGAGTGCTTTGAAGCTGTATGGTCCCATGATATGCTGTACGGGGTCAATGTGACTATTGCTAAATCACACTCTAGTCAGAATTACAGTCATTAATAGCTCTGAGTCTGGGGAAAGAGTCACTGCAAATACTGTAACAGCTACTTCAACTGTTTCCTTTTGAGCAAACAAAACCTCTTGACGTTTCTGCTGAGCAAGTTATAATGGCTTAACTTATTAAAATGCTGCAGAGTGTGTTGTTCCTTACTGGCCACAGTAGCCTTTTTTTTTTCATTGAACTAACTGATTAGTGAAATTCCACCAAAAATGATGGCAGTTCCTCAGCTCAGTGGATTTGGAGAATGGCTTTCTTGCTGTTACTCAAGTTTGTGCCCTGAGAACATGCAGGCTACAGTAATTCAGCAACAGGAGAAAAGGGGAACCTAGAATCAGTGACGCACATTCAGTAATTCTACTTCCCATTCCCAGTGACTTGGCTTTGGGTTTTCAGCACAGTAATCAGCTTTATGGAGGGGAATGCCCTGTTTTAACAGAATTTAACTCTGTATTTCTCAGTGGGTTGATGCTACTGTCCCAGGTATCTTTTGAGAGATCAGGAATGGGGAGAGACTGATTTCTGGTGGGATACATTCAAACAGCTGTACTAGGGGTTCACGATTTCATCATGGCAAATACCACAGAAGAGGTATTTTTGGCTTCAGGGCCTCCCTGTGCGGTATGCCTTGTGCCTGCTTGAGATGAGAAGAGTGAGACTACATTTACATTCTACAAGGTGAATGGGAAAAATAGGAAAGGGGGAAGCCACGAGATCTGAAGAGTTCTTGGCTATAAAAATTACTTAACGTAAACTTTTAATATCTTGGATTTGCCATCTGTAAAATGGAGGCAATTTCTCCATTCTTAATCACTTAATAATAGTGAATGAATAATGGAAAAACAAAAGCAAAACCAGCTCCCAAAAGAAACAGTAGAGCAAAGTGAGGTTGTAGGAGCTATTAAACTTTTTCTTGGGTATGAACTCGTTAGAAATTCTTCAGTCAGTCCTTCCTTTTGTTTTTTACAAAACAGAAAGTGTTTCCATAGGGAAAATGAAAGAAAATATTGCAAATAAAAATACAGCACTGGAAGAGAGACCTGAAATATTCTACTTCAGTTAAAATCTGTGTGAAAGTGTGGGATTATGTTCTCCTCTGTGGACAACTGAGAAAACAAGACTGGTTGCCAGTTGAACGTATGTTTGGATAAGTGTATGCTTGCAAGTGAGAGATGTCAGGAGAGAGGAAGTGGGTAAGTCCTTTCATGTAATTCTCATTTTGTACGTCTCAGCTTTCTGCTTTGTGAACTGTTGTGAGAGATGTGCAAGGTGAAAGGTTTATTAGTCAAAAGATTCAGGAAGTAGATTCAAACTGAGAGACTAACTCTAACCTTACTCATAGCCATCTCTTTTTTTCACTGACTTAAAAGAAAAAGAAATAAACCCCAACAACCAGACCCCCTCCTTAGTCTTAGCTAGAATGAAGTGCAGTAGGCTGCTCCATTTTGTTTTGCTTTTTCTCCAACTGGAGCTCTAATGGTGCTCAGGCATTTAATTAGGAGGACTCCTCTCCTAGATTCACATTGGGACTGTGATGAGCTTGGAGATAGAGGGGGGAATTTCTCATTTATTCGTTTCAGTAGCTGATCATAATCAGGCCCACATATATTGTTTCTAGGATCAGTGCTGCGGTTTTTTTTTTTATTATTTTCTATCTTATTTTGTTATGTTTTGATGATTCTGATTCAATAGATAAATGAAAATAGAAGAGTTGCTGGTGCTGATCTGAACGTATACAGCTAAGGCTCCTGTTGATGCTGGGTTTCTCTTACACATTGTCTGGGCTCGAGAACTGTAAAAGTTCCTAAGGATGCTATTTCGTGGTTTGGTTTAAGCCTGACTTAATCTGTACTGGAAACAGCAGGTTTATCTCCCCCAAGATAGCCATCCAGTCCCATCCGACATGTACACCTGTTTTACTTGTGCAGCTGCATAATTGCATTAAGGATCAACCTGCAGATCTCTTTTATTATTTTATTTATTGTAGGGTTGATTTTTAGCCCTCAGTTCAAACTGCAAAATTTATGTCTCTCAGATTCTCTTGGGAGTGGGTAGGAGTTGAGGGTACTCAGCCCTTACGGGAAGCCCTGTGTGTTTTGCAGGATTGACCACAAAGTGCTGTGGTGGTTTGCACAGTGAACATATTTAGATCAGCCTGAGATATTTTGGGTAGAAGATTATTTGGGGAAAAGTGGGGGAGTTCCTGCTTTTTTGGTACAGAAAAAATTCAAATAATTTCTTATAACTTCAGGCTGTGAAGGTTTTGTTTTAGCAGTTTGCATGTGATGGGGCGTATCCTATGAGGAAAGAAATGGTGTTTATCTAAGATGTATGGCAGTGAATGACAGGACAAAGGTTAGGTGTGTGTTGAAAAGGCTGGGCATTGATTTCCTAAAGATGTTTTTTGAAAGCTATAGCTATCAAGGAGTGGAGACCTCCCTCTACACAGCCAGGCATGTTTTGATCAAAAGACACTGAAAAAGATATGTTCGCCTCACTCTTAATCTCTTAACGCAGAGATGATAATACTGTCAGCTTTCTCATACTTTACGGAAATAAAGTGTTATTTTAAAGTCTGGCTCAGTGATTTTGCATGGACTTCACCCCGTATTTAAGATAATTGCTGCAGTACATTTCTGCCTGAGAATAAATTGATTTCTGAATGGCATAATTATTTCTTCACTGCTTATCAAACTGGTCTCTCCAGCCAGTTTGTTTAAAGATCAGATCCTTTACGCTCATGGGGGCACTGCGGGAAGGTTTGTTCATGGATTGGTAAACAATTAAAAAAGCCAAAATCAGAAAACACTAGGCTTTATGAAATAGAGCCTGGTAGGTATTTATTTTGACTGTCAGGTTTGATTAAGCTTTGTGTTCCCTCAATTTTTAAGAATAATGCATGGTCTTAAGTGGTAACTTAAGAGCATTTAACATACCTCTAGCAGTTCTGTCCTCAGCACCCGCATGAGCTAGGAGCTACTCGCTGAAGAAAAAAAATGATGCGTCGTTCCTGCTAAAAAGCCCCGGTATCCCTCTGCGTTGTCCATGCATGTTCGTTCCTGGCTTACTGAGCTGCCTTGGATAAAAACAAAAGCAAGGGAGAAGCAAGAAGCGGATCTGTTGACAGCTATGACAGAGATCAAATTCCAAGCCAGGCCATGGGATTCCTGAGAAGGGGCTACTTAAACAGGACTCTCCTTTGATTAATTGGAGATAGGGTGACACCTTGGACGTCAGAACTGTATTTGAGCTTGGAATCAGACACAGAGGGTCAAAGAGATGAGATGCTTAAGGGCTGAAATGTGATCCCTGCCGCTTCCCTCCCTCCCTTTCTGGCTGTTGTACAGACCTGCAGGTCCTGCTCATGTGGCTTCATTTTACCTTCAGCGCTAGCTCTGCTAATCATGAGTTCAGAAACTTGCAGCAGAATTGGTTGCTTTTCTGCACTACCCGATGTTTTCTGGCATTGCCACCCTAGAAATCAAACTTCTTTACAGCCTGGTAGCCCCCTTGGTTCAGGCTTTGGAAACTTCCACCCATTGCCCAACTAGACTTTGAAGACTTGCTTATTTCAGCCCAAGGAAGCTTCTCATCAAGTGCAATGTTTTCTGAGTGGTTAATCACTTTTACTTATCTTCCTTGATAGCAAATCTTCTATATTTTTTTTTTCAAGTGCAGATTGCCAATATTAAAAAAAAAAGAAAGGAAGGTAGGTCTGTGGAAATCAAGATTTACTGCCTTCGGTGCCTTGTTAATGGGTACTGTGGAGAAATGCAAGGAAATAGCCTACAGTGTAAATGTAAATTGAGTTTAAAAATTAAAAATCTCTGTGTTTTCTTGGTATCTCCACTAGAACAATACTTGGTCTCTTCTTCCCTTCACTCTTTCCTTGCGCTGTGGACAGGTTTACTTTAGCCAGACCGCTGACCCGAGATGCAAGACTTGGGATGGAGTACAGCTTACTTGGCTTCAACAATATAAAGTTTGTTGTAAAGGCGTCCAATTAGACCAGTCTGCTAAAATCCTTTTGTTGTCAGCTGAATTCAGTGGCTGCTGAGAGTAATTCATGCTCTGCAGGTTTAATCATTTAGTGTCCAAAGGGCAGTCATGTAGCTGGGACTTAAATCAGGTGTTTATGGAGCATGGATACTCTCGTCAGTGCAGGTTACAGCCATTGTGTAGGGTCTTGGTCATAGTCCTGAGTGTGTGTCACCTGCAGATTTAGATGCTACAGGGCTTTTTTAACTGGATCTGTGTGTTGAGTTCTGTTTGTCCCCAGTGCAGGCACATCAGGCATGTGGGTACAGGTTTGAAATCACTTGAGTGTCTGTAAATGCTTGGGGGTAGCGGGCAGCAGCTGGTTTGGTCAGTGGTTGCTTGCATCCCACACTGAACTCCAAGCATCCTGGGGAGACCACCTGACAGAGCTAAGGTTTTTAAGATATGCAGGACCATTCTTTGTAAGGCAAGTATACTTTAAAAGTATTTAAAGAGGCAGATTGAAACTGTATGAAAACATCCAGAGATAAGGAAATTACTAATTAACAAAGCTTTTAAACTGTATCCCATTTTGAGTCTGCCTACTTTCATAGTGACCAGAAACTTTCAGTATGTAAAGACTTTTCAGCTTTTACCAACACTGTTGTTTGGGAATGTTTTTCCAGTTTTTGGTATTGTGATTATAAGGGTGCCCCAAAAGTATTGCCTGTCACTGAGCACCTCAGCAGGCTGGTAGCTAGCCCGATGAATTTTCTCCTGGACAGACCTGAGAAATATTAACAGGGACACTATGAGATGACGATCGTCCTTTGGCAGGTGTTTCTCCCCATAAGCTGCTGGTTGGACTCCTTTTTGAGTGTTGTTTTTCTGAGTTCAAATTAATAATACCTAAAACATCCTACAGGATTTCTCTTAAGCAAACACGTGAAGGCTAACTGTTGGGGGAGCATAAATTATTACATGTTGCTGTTTTGGAGCAGTGTCTTGGGAGTCTTGGCTATGTTTTTGTTAACAGAAGAATTATAAATCCAGTTCTACACTAAACTTAGTCAAAAGGTTGTGAGGTGATTTAGTATAGTGAATAGTGCTGCTTCCTTAACTTAGTGTCGTTAAATGGTGGGGTGCTTTCAGTAAATTCAAGTGACCTTGGTTTTAGAGCATAATTCTCAATTGAGATGATCCGGCATTGAAAACTGTCAAAGACAAAACACCTCTTGGGGAAAAAAGAGGCAAGCAGTGTTTGTGTTACAGCCAGAAGGTCTCTCTGTGGTAGTGTGGCCTTTACAAAAGAAATAATTACGCAAAAACACACGCTAAGAACAACATGGTTGAGGAATTTGATTCATTACCTGAGCATAATGACCAAAGTTTGAACCCAATGTGCAACGAAGAGGCCATTTAAAACAATTATGTACTTTAAATGGGGAGACGTAAAAGGCAGCAGAAGCCTAACTTTTCTTGTAGTTTACCTATGGCCAAAGGCCTTTTCGCCTTTCTGCATGCCATAAATGAGGTATCATGGGGGTTGCACGGGGTTCTTCCAGTCGCTACCAATCTTTAAAAGCCCATTCCAAACCCTCAGACTTTTATCAGCCGGTTTACAGCCTTCGTTAAGGTAGGGTTTGAATCTAACCAGCGAAAGGATGAGGTCCTGCCTGCGATGTGATGTAACTCTGCTGTTCTTGGATGTTATGACAGATGACCAAGGACCTTAGCAGGAGGCTGTATTTGTGTGTATTGACCATGGGAACAGATTATCAACTCTGTAAGCTTGTTTGTTCTGTTTTGGAGGAGCCTTGCTGAACAACATAAAGTTGTCTGGTTCTGGACTTTGGTTTTCTTTTTTTTTTTTCTCCTTTCTCCCTTTCTTTTCCTTCATGGCTTTTGAGACTGGCCTTAGAATAAGCCTCGAGTGGCTGCTCTTTTTGTGGCTGGATCATTATTTGTAAAAATGAGCAGTACTGCAGAGTTACCATGGAAGCCATGCAAATGGGATTTCTGGAGCACAAGTTACGATGACAGGGAGACAGGACTTTTTAAAATAAAACCCACTTTTTAGCTGCTCTTCCTTGTTTGTAAATGACATATGTTTTTGTTCACGTAAATGATCTACATACATAATCCATTTATGTATGTTCCGTACATCGAGCAATCTATTTTACAGACAGCTAAAAATCTAACTTAGTCATTAAATGTTGGTTGTTTTTTTTTTTGACTGTTGGGAAGATCTCAAAACTGGAGTTGTTTCATAATCCCCCAGCCTCCCACAAAATTATTTTGCTAAAACTTTGACTTTCTCTAATGCATGGTTTTCAGGTTTGGCAGCACAGTAGTACTTTTGTTGCTCAACTCATACAACAATAGATTAACATGAGGCAGAACGCGAGGCAGACCTGTGCGCTAGAAATAACTAAGTTAGTTGTCTCTGGAGCCTTTGAGATTTGCATACACTTCTGAGAGAGGGTCACTTGTCTTCAGGGCAGTCCCGTAAAGGAGACTGTTTCATCAGTTTCTATCTGTATTCCCGGTATCCCGGTGCGTCTCAGGCTTGGGACTGGTGGCTGTACAGATGCAGAGCTCAGGGAAAGCCTCTGTCAGGAGCTTTGCAGTCAGGAGGGTAAGTGATACCTTGGTCACTTCAGGCCAAGGGTCACAGAGGGGTTTTTTCCCTAATCCCTTGTAATGGATCAGTCTGATACAATGGCCTTGTAGTATTTTCACTGTTATTTTAGTCTTGCTTCTCCTTCGCATGACACTTTTTGACACCACTGAAGACAGTTTTTCTTCAGCTGCTCACACTCACTTCCAGGGTCTAGTCTGAATGCTCAGCGTTTGTTTCATGTATTATATTTATGGTAAGACATGAAAATATCTCGAAGACAGTAGTGCTGTTGGAAGAACATGCTTGCCCTTTTCTTCCCTTCATCTTGGAACAGCAATAGACCTTGGGTGGGCGTCTTCCCATTTTTAGGTCAGGTATTGTGGTAATTACACAATTTAGGTGTATCCTAGATGAAAATAATGTCTTACCTAATATAGAACAGTTCAGGAAACAATATGATGCTGACATTGCATTTTTTCCACTTGTGTTTTGAGGTTGGTTGTTTCCTTCTGGAAGAATACATGTCCTTGGATAAGGTTGTTTGTGCCACATAAATAACCAAACGTTTCAACTTCTTGGGTAATTCTCTGATCAGAACAGAAGATAGTCCAGATTATTCCTTTTTTACTGGAAAAGCCACACCAACTTACATCACTGTAGGATGCAGTTAATAGTCAGTAAACCAGCCTGTGAAATGAAAACAGGGTAATTTTTCTGTATGAGGAGTAAACACGATTGCCTAATCCTTTTCAGGCATACCATATTCCTGTATTGTAGTGGTTACTAACCAGCTTTTACCTGACGTCTCAGAATGTGATTCATAGATATTGACCTGTATGGGAACTTGGCAGGCAGTTGAAAAACAAACAAACAACATTGCCTGGGCCCCCACCCCAACCCTCTCACATTTGTCTCTCCACCATCCAAATCCTGACTTCTTGGAGCTGGCGCTCACTGAGCAGTGTGGCCTCCTCTTAAATTAGCCTTTTGTACAAGTGATGCTCACACGGAGTGGAATTGGGTCCCAAAAAGCTCCAGCCTTGGTGATTGCCTTTAACTCCAGCTCATACTCCTCAGGCTCTGAAGGGTCTATAACAGACACACATGTTCATTGTTTCCTGTTTGATTTAATTTTAGATGAACCAGAAATGGGGTATGATTTCAATGAAAAACAATGCCAGAGGGGTGAAGAAAGAGTTGTTGAGATGCATAATGAAAAACAATATTGTATCAAGTCCTCAATACATAAGAAGAATTAGTCATGTTTCCTCAAAAATAGGCAGTGACTCCGTTCACATTTCTAATTAATCAATTTTAGGTTAATGAGTTATTAATTCTGCTTGAACATGAAACCTTTGAGTGGGTGTTTACTTTCGATCACTTGCAGTTGATCTCTTAGGACATAAGTAACATTCATATATCTTGCAATAACTTTGTGTGTTCAGCTGAGTGATACACTAGGAATTTTTGATTTGCAGCTGACCTGGTACGTAGTCTTCAGAATGGTGTTTATTTTCTCTTTCCGCCTTAGTTTCTTTCCCTGTAAAACAGTATTAATCTTTAACTCTTTGCACAAGAATAGATTATAAAAGTATTACTCATCCAGTGTTCTTGCAGTGGGCGTGTCTTCAGTGCAATAGTCACTTAAATGCGTACGCTCATGTCGTCGTACTGGGATGGAGAAAGGAGTGACTGTGGTGTGAGACATCAGGAGCCGTGCGAGGGAACTGGCCGAGCAGCGAGCCTGGCTCAGCAGGAAGTGGTTGATGAGTTACTAGCGTTACGGGGTGAAGATGAAACTTGAGTTACAGTTTGAGCTGGTTGCGAATATCATAAAGAAAAGTCTTTACAGGTGGAACTGTAGAATTATTTATTTTTACTCTGCAGAGCTTGGCTTGTCCCTGTTTTCAACAACAGAGTCCTAACCTGAAATTTAATAATGCAGCCAGCTATTCCTAAGTTAATTTCAAGGAGGAAAAGGCAATTAAAAAAAAAAAAAAAAAAAAAAAAAAAAAAAAGCAGCAGCAATTAATAATAATTTGTGTTAAAAGCAGCTTCTCTTGGTCAATATTGACATACTCATTTGAAACCTGCCACTCCAAACAAGAAGCCCCATGCTGGGAGTAGAAATATAAAAGCAAAATGGTCACTTTCCATGTGCTGTCTAAACTCTTTCAGTAGCCGTGGCCTGGTCCTTTGACTGCGTGGTACCCAATTTCCAGGTTGTGCCAGGGTTATTGTAGTTCTGCCCTTGAAGATGGTTTTACTGCAGAAAAAGGAATAAGGACCTTAGCACTGGAGTATGATAAAAGTAAGTTTAAACCTGAAAGCTTACTTTTTTGGGACCTTGCTTTTTATTGCCTGCTTTTAAAAAAGAAAAACCAAAAAAAAACCAAAAAAAAACAAAAAAAAAAAACAAAAAAAAAAACCCCAAAACTATTTTAATGTGGTTTAAGGGATTTCATAGTGGAACTGCACTACATGATAGTTCTTTCTCTCCAGAGTAGCTGTGAGTTGCTGGAGGCTGGAAAAGTATTACAGGGGAAATCACTATGTTTCCCTATTCTTAGATTCTTCACTAGAGGTACCTTGATGGACAGTGCTGAAGGAAGACAACGAGATGGATGTTTGAGCTCATCAGTAGGGCTTTCTAATGTTCCCTCTCTGCCAGTGAGTAATGGTGGGCAATTCTAGCAGTGGGTGGTGGGAAAATTGTCATCTAAAAAAGAGCATTTAGTTTGGTCAGGGTGTTCTTGTGGACCGAGGGAGTCCTCCACTCTGAGGACATTCGTACATAGATAAGTTATTGCAAGGCAAGCAGCAGTGAGAAAGTACAGTTAATTAACTCCTCCTGCATGATCTCATTTGTGCACTAATAAGAACTTTGTAAAAGGCAGGAAGTTGGGCAGAACAAAGCTGGAACCTGAATCTCCGTGTTTTCTCTTGAAAACCCTGTCTTTACAGCCCAGGAGGGCTTGCTTCTGTTCTTTTCATCAGGGTCTGAGAGAGGGAAGCCTAGATTGCATGTGTGTTTGCTTTTCCTTTTATCTTAGTTTATTTGTATTTATTGGGAACACAAAAAGGTTGCCACAGAATAGTTTGAAAATGAAAAGTGGGATTGTTTGCGGTGAAAATAACATTGCTTGTACCTCTGAATTAAAATTTCTTGGGTGAATCAAAATTCTTCTGCAGGGTAAGAACAAGAAACAAACAAACAAAATCCTTAGGTAAGTGCTGTGGTTCTACAGGGAGGAGAAAGGAGAACTACAGGGAGGTACTGGCTCATAACTCAAAATTCAGTTTTAACTTGGAGATTCTTCTGCTAGTAAAACAGTCGCCAAACTTTTGATCCAGATGGAGTCCTGACAGTAATTACTTGTACGTATGGTACAATCATTGCTACTACTCTCACAGCTATTCTTGAAGCGAGTTGGGTGTTTTTGTGTTAGATATCTATTACTGCTCCCTCTGCTTTCTAGGCATAGCATAACACTATTTTGTGGGAGTATTGATCTCTACTGGCATTGATACTGCCTATCTGGCTTCTAGTACATCTCAGGATCCAGCAAAGTTGGTTGTTATTTTTGACAACTGAATTACAGCTTTTGGAGTTTTTTTCTTTTTATTTATACTCTCTCCGTGTAACTACCCAGAACACGTTAAGGCATCAAGGGTGTAAGTGAATTAACTGATTTCACAGGAGAACTACCAGCATGTTCTCGCATCTGTGCATCTCAGCTCACATGTGATGGAGGTTTTGTTCTCTCTAGGAATGCCTCTTCTGCACGCAGGTGCCTCTTGGGGAGAGGTGACTGTGCTATGACCAATCAAGTCCTGGATTGGTGCTATGTGCGTTATGTGTCCCTTTGTGAATCTGTCCCCAAGTATTTGTGCCATCTGAAAATTCAAACAAAACGTCAGATAACCGTGGTTCCACAGCAACTATCGATATTCTTGTTGGAGGACTTAGATCAGAGGCCAAAGAACAAACAAGCGATGGAGGTTCAAATATCACTGCTTCTTGGATGCAAGACTCAGTCCAGACATGAGTGAAGGACGTGAGCAGTATTGCTATTTATGTAGGGGCTGCTCTGTGGTGAAATAGGGTGGTGACTTCATCGTGACGCCTTTCACCTGCTCGTATCTGTTGTTCAAGTTCACCTTTGAAACCAAGTCACTAGTCTAAATTCTGTTGTGACAACTGGAGTGCAAACAGGCTTTGTTAATCTGTGTTCAGTAGGGATGCCGGGCAGCTCTTTGATGTCTACAGCGATTGTTTAACAGCTTCTCTCTTACTTCTCCAAAGTGTGGCACAAGTCAAACGCAGCAGAGTTCATAGATAGTTCAGGAGCTGAGGCGGCCAGAGGAAGAGCCTACCATCACAAGTGTTTTAAATGCCATCCCTGCCCAGTGTTACCAGTGGAGCTTGTCCCATGGAGAGAGTACCAACCTTTTGCCTTGGACTGCATGGGTGACCAGTTAGGCCAAAAGCTGCTAATGCTCTGGGACTGTGTCTAGAAGGTGGGGATGCAGCAGTGGAAGCCAAAGAAAGTGAATGAAAAGCAGTAGTTAAGAAATATTCCAGAAACCGAGCTGAGTTCAGAGCTCTCTTCTTTCCTCCCCCTTCCCTGCCCTCACAGAAGAAACATAAAAGAAGGGTTTTATACAACCCTAGGGCAAAATAGTTGCATGAAAAGAGAGTTAAAAAACCTGTCAGTAATTTAAAATGTATTTAATTAAATGCTGTGCAGAGTAATGTGCTGGAATAGAGCCATTTTGAGCAGAAACACAGAATACCACAGTCATACCTGGACCTATAAAAAGTTGGTTGTGTTGTAGATATTCAGGTGATGCCAAAGTGTGGCAGTCTGTCACTTGTACCTGCCATTGAAATTGTTTGCAAAAGTTCCTTTAAATTTCATTGAACATCCCAGAACGTAAAGTTTTATGAGGATTGAGCTATCAAAACTGTTACACTTCATGCCGTTACCCATATTCTGCTTGTTATTCTTTGCCTTCCAGTAACCTACCCTTGCAGCTTGCGGGCTACAAGGTCTTTTACCGCCTTGAACTCGAAGCATTATATTTGAGCTAATTTTACAGCCTGGGCCAAAATACACGGAACTCTGCATCCATTACCAGTTTATCTTGATCATCATAAACAGTAAAATGCGTGCCGGTTGTGCCCTCTGACAGCCCTTTATATATATGACCGAAGTTTATGCATCTAAGTGCTGCCACTGAAGTCAAGAAGAACATCCTGTTTAATAACTTGGGTCCTCATTTTTTTGAGTTGATTTGATCAGCATGACCACCTGACAGTTTTATTCTTTAGTTTCTGCAGTGTATATCAGATTTCTAATATTTGGGTATTATTGTGGAGATACAGTTTTCTTCTGTTACCACGTATTTAATCTTCTGTTGTTTGATATAAAAATGCAAAACTGATAATTACAGTAGCAATTGATCCGATAGTTCAGATTTAAAATAACAGATCTTAAAATACTGCTGATCTCCCCTTCACCCCTGTTTATCTTTATTTTGGAAAAATACTTCTAAGTATTAGTATCTGATTTATGCAGTGGAGAGGTTATTTGTTTTAAATCCAAACACTAAAATGAGTTTACAGAGTTATGTGCCAGCAGAAATTGAAACACTGGTTTGCTGCTGGAGTGGTATTTGCAGCTAATTGAATTGTGGATACTAAGAAATGAGTAGCTCAGCTTGACTTCTTGGCACTGCAGAATTTTTACCCTGGTTAGTAATTTTGAAGGCTTGCTTGCAAACAATGGTTTAATGGGCACGCTCACAAAATTGTGTGGGTAGTGATGTCAGAAAAATTTACCAGCTGCATGTTACCCAGAAGCCTAAATCTTCTGCCTCAGAAATGTAAGGAGAATGGGAATGAGAACTGAAGTGATCTATGGTCTTTGTAAGAATGCCAGCTAGGAGAAACTGAAGGAGATACTAATTTGATTTTTTTGCTAACAGAAAGCTAATGGTAGAAAATGGAGTGATTTGATCTATTTTTAATAGTTCTCTAAATCTTGACCAGTACATTATGTTGCATGAAAGGGACATTTGAAATTATTTGGCTTGCCGTTATGTTCTATAAATTTGAGTAAGTACACTAGCAGTTAGCTAACACAAATAAAATAGATAATACAGGAGTATAGGCTAGTAAAAGCATTGCCAAAGGAAAAAAGAAAGAAAAAGGAAAAACTAGAAGTAAATATCTTTAAAGGTACTGGGAGCTATTATCTTCAAACCTCATGAACTGCTTTCCTTGTCCCCCTGTTCAGAAGTGTCTTGCCTCAAAGGTAATTTGTTTCATGCTCATCCAACATTAATGGTATTCATTTTTAATTAATTTAACAGTAGCATTGTCCATCTGTCAGTGCAAACCTAATCTGTTAAACAGATAAAATCAACATGTCTACAAGTTCATTGTAGGTCGGCAGGCAACAGTTGCATATATGCATTCAGGGTTCTCTGTTAAATAATGCAAAGACTTTTATACAAATACACAAGTGCAGAGACTTTTGAAACAGAATGTGCCTCCATGTGCTAATACGGAATGGCAGGTGAAATGTCCTAGCTCGTGGTTCAGGCGTACCTAAAGCTGGTAATCCCCTTGGCCAAAATCTGAAGTCAGTCTCTTATACAAATGCCCAGTTTTTCAGTAAAGCAGAGCCCTTTGGAGGTGCTGATGAAGAATGTTACAGAATGCTCAACGTTTGTCAAATTTGGCCTCTAGTTCAATATCCTTATTTGGAAACCCCATCTCCTCCATGTGCACCGCCCCCCAAGTTTGGATCACAAAAGGCATTTTGAATGGAGACAATTGCTGGATGTGCTTTGCTTTTGCACTTTCCAAAGTTGGCTGTGTAGTTGTGAATAGAGGAGCGTGTATATATATCTGCGAGAGCGCTCAGCTTTTAATGAAAATATTACTAGAGATTGAGAACTGCTCCCTGTTGAAATAGTTCAAAGTAGGATAAGTGTTTTAAAACTATTCCAGTTTCCTGTTTTGGGTGCTAAAATGTGCTTTTGAACAACAGTTAAATTTAACAGTGTGTTTTTGGTTTGGACAGAGATAAGCATCAAGCTTAAGGAGAGCAGTTTCCTTTGCTACACTTGAAACAGCATCTAAACTGTCTTTGTGAAATACCATTTTGTTTTGTACACAGGTACCTGGCTGGTGGGAGCCAGAGCAGGGCTGTCCCTCAAAAGTGGGCAGATAGGGGCTTAGATTCCACAGGAATTTTTACTTTTGCAATAACATGCTCTGACAGCAGTTCAAAGCGGGCTCTTGCGTCTCACGACACTGCTCCAGGTTTGAACTGTGTTGACGAACCCAGTGGTACTTGGATAGAGAGTTTGCTTGTCGTTATCACTTGAGTAGCACAGGCCCTGTGTTCTCAGCTGTTGTTGGGCTTGGAAAGGATAAAACACTGAAATAGGTCATTGCTGCTTGAAATTCTTTCACAGCCAGGGCTGACCATAGAGCAAAGCAACTGCTTTTCCACATTTTGTGTGGACGCTGTGCTCTGGTTTTGGCTTTGACGCGCTTTGCATCATTTACCTAAGCAAAGCTCCTCACAGCTGTGAGAAGTAGCAGGCTGCCAGTGCAGAACGGCCTGGGATACCCTGGTTCTAATTCCTGTCTCTGCTTCTGCGTGAAGCTGAGCTTGGTGTGTTTGCATTTCTTCCCAGTCTTTGAATTGAGATTCTTTAAAAAAGACAAAATACTGTAGAACTGGGGAGTTTTTCAATATTTTGAGTAGTGTGAATGTGAAGCTGAAATTACTCATTGACCTCACTGCATCAGACTGTTCGGTTTGGGTAAGCGGTGAAAAATTTTAGGTAACTTTCAATGGAAGATGTAAAATACGAAGTTAGTTGTAATAAATGTTGCCCAAAATACTTGCTTTAATTTGTGTCTTGTCAGAGTTCCTGAGCAATTAGTGGAAACCAGTGCATGCTTCTGTCAGACCTAGGTGGTTACCTTTTCGGTAGGGTCTGCAATGCTGCCAGTAGCATTGTTGCCATCGGGAGTTGGTACCTGCTCATCAGTTTTGAATTTCTGGTCCTGCACATGTAGAAATCCAGTGTATATGTATTTGGCTGTTCATTCTTCTCTAAATCTGTGCTCAGGGGAAAATACCCTTGGTCATTCTTAGCACAGTGCCGGGATGGATGCTGCAGGTCACAGCCCTTTCTTGGCTAACCAATTGAGTATGTCTCGTGAAGCCAAATCAAACGCTTGAAAATCAAGTGCTTTATAAAAAAATACTAGACTATAAATGGAAACAAATCCTCTATAGAATAAATCTGTGCAAAGAAATGAGATTGAGTTTAAATGCAAAGCAGAATCAAGTACTAGAAAAGGAAATGTATGAATCTAGGGGGTCTTCTCCTCTCTAGAGGAGGGTACCGTGATAGGAATGAAGTGTTTCTGAGCTGGTGGAGAAGGCCATTGCTGCACTGACAAAAGCCATCAGCTGAAAAGTTGTCTCTGTGTAAGTGCTGGCTGAAGCTCCTCAGGCCTCCTGTCCGGTCATTCCCACCCCCACGCCATCCTTTGCTTGGGTGGTCCAGCTGTTTACAGGCAGCCTGGTGAGTGAGGTCAAGAAATTCATCGGCACTGAAAAAAAGGAGGGGAGGGATTATTTTTGGCCTGGATCAGTTCTCTGATCCCATTTACCTTCCAGGCCTGCAAATGGTTGAACTAGCCCAGTGAGAGGGCAATGCTGCAGCAGAAAAGGGACGCAGGAGGAGGGAAAGGGTTAGATCACGACTCTGCCCAAGAGAAATAGTCCATTTCCACCAACTGTAGGTTAAATAAGGAACTTCAAGGTTGGCTTCTCAGCCAGAGATTTATTTTATGTTGTGCTGGCTCACATAAGCTATAGAAGCGGCTCCATCGCATTCATTTCCCAAGCACCAAATTCTCTTTAAAAATAAAACCAATTTGATCAGCCCAGTGAATTTCATTGCTAAGCTTTTCGGCAGGGATAGGGCGTTGGCTGTCTAGCACTGATCCAGTTCTGGCTGCGTTCAACCTTATGAGCTTCAGTGTAGGTATATGTTCTTGCCATGCTGTTCCTGTAAAGATTATAGATTAACTAGAGGTATGTGATAACTACAGTTTTATTATTGGGAATTTTTAGAACTAAAACTTTGCTTGAATTCTCCCTTTAAAAAAAAGAAAAAAAAGGGGTGGAGGGGGGGAAGAACAAGTCATCCCAGGGATGACTGAAAACTGAAGCAGGGGGTTTCTGCTCCTTGCTCCGTCACTTCTTCAGCCTTTTGCCACTGGGACCCAGATAAGGATGAAAGACATGGAACTGGCAAGGCACCTACCAGTCTGCTCCAGAAAGGCATGACTCTTCAATTGCATGCTGAAACACCAGGTACATTAAAATGTATGTCTCCTCCCAGCACCGTTCTGCTGGGAAAGGTATGGTGCAATCTGTGTGCGTGTGAGAAGGGTGTTTTTTTTTTTTTTTTTTTCTCTCTTTGTCAGGTAATATATTAAATTTTGGAGGCAACACTGCAATTAGAGAGGATTAGCTTGTTGATGTCAGATCAGCATTCAGGGTTGCTGTTTTGTCAAGCCTTGAGTTATGAAAGTAAAACGTAAAGGTGGGTCGATGACCTGGTATCCCAGGGAACATGTCAGGCTAAGGATTCCTCTGTGGACTGCAGAGGAGAAAAGCAGATTCTGCTGGCCTCTGTAGCGACAAATCATAGTGCCATTTGTAGATTCATCCTCAAATACCCTATACAATGCCCAAGACTAGCTGTCGTGTTGTGCTAGGTTTTAAAATCTCAGATTTTCTTAACAGGGGTACTGCCAGACACTGCTAACTAGCTTTATTTCTTTTTCTAGAGGAATGTACTTCCAGTTTCTGGAGTGGTGGTAACTGTACAGGACTAACTTCATCAGGAGGAGTTGCTTTCCATCATTCATTGTTTGCAAACTGATTGCTCATTGTTGCAAACTCCACTGAGATTGCCTACGCTGAGACCAGCAAAGTTTCACTAATATGCAAGTCTGACACAAATAATACCATATTTGAGCTCGCTGACTTGCGAACATGGATGCTGTATTGCCTTTCCAAGCCTGGTGCCATGTAGCACACAAGGGTTTGGAAGTTTTCACCATAAATAGGTAAATGGTTGGCCAATAAAAGCATGTTGACAAGGGAATTTTTTCTTGTTGCCTTTCCCCAAATGGCTGTTCTGAGCCAGTTAGGAAGGATCTGCAGATATTTATGGAGTTTGGGCCCCAAACTGACCCATATTTTTCATCAGCCAGTATAAATAGCTGTAGTTGTGTGAAAAGAGAATGTGTTCTGGGTCTCTCCCTACTCCAGGGTCCGTGATGAGGTAACATTGTAAAGTTTAGTCCACGGAGAAGTGGTTTTACTTACTTTGTAAAAGTGCTCTGCTAAGGTGAAATGGTTTGCCTGGTGGCAGTAGACCTGTGGTGGGAAGAGACCTCACACGGGAACCTTCAGAGAAAGACAGCTCAATTTATCTGGCTTTTACTCTCACCGTCTGTCACTGAGCTGAGAAATTGGCATCTGTATTTTTTGCTTTCAGTGCCAGCATCGGCTGCCAGGAACTGCTGCCTTGCTGGGTAGGGCTCTCTGATGAGTGGAAAACCAAAGGAGCACAGAAGAGTTGTTAATTACTGCAGATAGACAAATCGGCTTCTGAAGGGCCACCCATGGCCTAAGCGCACTAGTAAAGATATGCTTGGGCAGGGAGTATTTTACTGTGTCTTTGACCCTATCTAGGCACGTGAACAAACTTTTCAAGTCTTTTTGACACACTAACGCATATGTCTGATTCATCTCCTGGGAACTCTGGGGAACCTTTCCCTTGAAGTATGAACAGAAAATTTGTTTTCCGTATTCCAGTATGTGCTGGACTATAGACGTATTCACAATCTTTTCAGCACTGTACGAAGTTTTCAGTTTTCGAGAGAGTGGGAGAGGCAAAGAGAACGGACTTGATGTGAATGCTGCAATGTGGTGTGGCATTCTGACATTCTCATAAAATGGCTTTTGATAAAAGTCTGGGCTGACGAAGGTCACAACCTGCGTAATAGATCTCCCAGCAAACTCATGTAGCGGGACTATTAAACTCCTCCATCAGCTTCATTCAGAATACCACTCTGGTCGCTTTCAATCCAGTCCCTTCCTCCTGCTCTGCTTTCTTCATGTCACACACCATTAACCAGTTCAGGGCAGGTGGAGATGAAGATGAATTCAGCCAATGCACTGTGGGTCTGCCATGTTCAGGGAAGGTTCTTGGATTTGCACAAAGATTGCACATGAGCAACAAGTTACACTTTTTTCGGGAATGGTACTTCTGTTTCAGTGTATGATTTATGTTCAACTCCAGCAAATACTAACTGCAAAGTGCCAAGCAAAGAGTAGAGAAGATTGAAAGGCATGAACAGAAATGCATGGTGTTCTCTATGGTTGCTGAAAACACCATTTGCTCAAGTTTGTCAGGAAATTTGGTGATTGTCATTTTTGTTGGTCATTAAAGTGTTAGTGTTTTAGAAGTAGGCATGTTTTCCAGCAAATACAATGGTAAAGTGCATTTGCCGTGGGAGAAAAAAGTACTTTTATGACAGTTGGGAACATACTGAATTCAGTCCTTTAAAGTATAACAAATTGTCATGAGGTGTTTTTTACAAAACTAGGTCGATTTAATGTTTAATACTTTATTTTCACGTAAGTGTCCAGTGGTGATTTTTGTAAATTATACTTTGTAAAGTACACTTCTGATTCAAAAGAATGTGTGCCACTTCCACTGACTGCTGTCTGGTTCCGAACATTACTCTAGACGAAGTAAATTAGAAATAAATTTGGGAAGAATTATCTACTGTTTCGCACACACCTGGGGGGTGTGGCCTTTATTATGATGTGCGTTATCAATACAGGAGTTGGGTGGAGACTGTCATCATTGAATGTTTAGTGTATAAATAGCAATTACAAATAGAACTTCAACATTTAGTAATTTCTAACAATATTTGACTGAGTGATCTGTGCTTTTATGATTGTAAGGCAGCAAATTCTGCTGAAGATCCTCTCTTCTTCCAGAATCCTTTGTGCATATGTGTGTGTGCGTGTATATATATATATGTGCATGAGTACTTGGCCTGTGTAAGTAGGAGAGAAAATTGCTTGCAGAGATCTAATCTTATATTCTTGGTGTAAATATTCTTGTACTCTCGCTTCCTTCATTGTTTTGCGAACAGCTGCCATCCTCTGAAAAGGGAGCACTGAAGCATGAAGGGAGATGGGAGGAGGGGGAATCTCCCATGCTGTGTGCAAATGTACCATAATTATTTAACGTTCATTTTTGGTTCGGTTGTGAGTGCAAATCTTGTAACTCTTCACATCTGTTTTGGGCATTTTCATCCAAGGATGTGACAAAACTTTAATGAATAGCTCCTTTTACAGTTAAGTTTTAATAGCCTGGTTTAATTGAGGGGAAACTGATACGCTGGAAGATAAGCTCTGAAAGCGACGGGCTGGTTGGGTGACTCCAGTTCTGGGTGACGGGGTTAAGATACTTGTGAGCCTTTTTCAGAGGAGATGCATAAGCCTGATTGTGACGGGGATTTCAGGAATCAGTACCCTAGATGGCTAGGTCCCGTTGGCTGAAATAAGCATGAGTGTGTCTAGTCACCAAGAATTAATGGGAAATTCCAAAAATACTTGAATGCAAGAGACTTGGTCATATCTCAAGTGTTTGCTAGATCAGAGAGCGGAACACGGCTCTGTGCGTTAAATACAAATGAGTCTTTCTACTTTCTGTTTGAGTTTTCAATCTTTGTTTTAGAAGATTGAATGAACAAGGTAATCAATTTAACTAGCCGTTTACCCTGAGGTATTTTCTTTATTCCTCATATATATACACGCTCTACTTCCCTTTTATCCCCCTTTTCTTTTTCAGGCTAATGGTATTTTTTCTGACCAAAGTTAATTTAGGAGTTGTGGTGAAGTTCTGGTTAATTGCAGGCCTAGAAATCTGATAGCCTGAGCTGAGATGTCTAATCTGTCTTTCACACTTGTTGCTCATTTGATTGCTCTCCGTCAACGCCTTGCAGTTCCTACTGGGATTTTTGACACGTGGAATTTGAACTCGTTTATCTTTTGCACAGAAAACTTAGTTAACGTTTTGCTGGAGGCTGACAGCAAGGAGAACAACAAAAATAATCTCCAATCAACAACTTTTACAACAAGTTGGACAGGAAGCAACACCCATGCTGTGCATTTACTGTCTAGCCCTCAGACCAGGCACGCAGCCATTTCCAATCACCCAGCAATCGATTTTTGTTAGAGGCAGCAGCTGCGCGCAAGTGGGAACCCTGGTACGTGTCTCTGCCTCCTGGTGCGGGTCTCTATTGCTTTGTTTACTTATGGTCAGTACTGACCTTCAGATAATTTCTCCCCTCTTGACACTGACCTCTTAGGACGACGGCAATTCATAATACAAGCATCCCAAAAATGTAGAGCTAGACGTAAAAGCGTATCACCCATGTTTCAGGCCTGAATCTTTTCTGGGGAAAGGGGTCATTTCTTAGGACAATCAGTGGGATTAGACCATTGACCTGTGGACCTCTGCTCCGTGCACACTGCGGTGCCTGTTGTCGTAGGTGAGGTGGTGGTGAAGACTCCTTCTTGGTGAGTCTTTCTTTAGGTTTCTATTAATTTATTTAATTTATCTTCGCTGTGGTGCTCCTGCCTGTGGGTACTTTGTACTTTTAAAAACCGAAGCAAACACGTCGTGTTAGCTACAGTAGATAAAGCAACTGTGCAAATATAAAGTGACCACACTTTTGAGGCCCTTTGTTGGAACAGCGCGTTTGTGAATGATTCCCGTGTTCCTCAGCAACCAGCCCTGGCGTGGGAGGTCCGCCTTTCGGTTCTGCTTGCGGGCCCAGCTCTTCCTTTCTGGCTCAGGCTTCCTGGCCACGGCTGGAGAAGGAGAGGTCTCCGCCCTCTGTTTTTTTTACTCCTCTCCTTTCTCAGATAAAGAGATTTCTCTGGGATACCTATTGGTGACCAATCTTTGTAGATCAGATTTGGATAGTGGGGAAGCACCCCGTCCTTGTGGTGTGCACCATTGAATCTGCTAGTTTGGACATGTGTGAGGATGGTCCGAGTTGGTTCCTCACTGTAGCTGTAGGCTCAGGTGCTGGCCCTTCCTGGTTTTGTAGTTTTGCTTTTCAGACTTGTCTTTCTGGCATAGAGGTAAAAGGTCTCGCAGAGACAGGAGCCCTGGGTGTAGGCTCTGCTGTGAGGATTTGCATGAATGCAAGAAGCCCTTTTTGATGTATCCTTTTCCTTGAATTAAAATCAATGTTCATGACATCAGGTAGCTTTCTTAGGTAGTTAATAAGGGTGTGACCGCAATGTTCCTGCAAACTTCCCAGATAGTGTACTGGTGCTGTGCCTCCGTCCGCGTCAGCCAGTCACTGGTGTAAATGGCAGCAGGTCAATGTGTCCCTCGCCTTGTCCTGTCCTGAGTCAGGAGGAGACGTTGTGAGAGCACTCCTTTGGCTGCCGACGAAGCAGAGCACCACCTCCATTGCCTGCTGACTCCTGGGACCAAGCCACAGTGGACTGCACCGCAGGCTCCGGCACACAGAGGGAAGCTGCTGAGCTCCTGTGGGGCAGCAGAGGCTTCTTGATGTTCCAGCCCTCTGGAGCATCTGGTCTTGTGTGGTGCTTTCGGATAGCAGCCTGGTGCCTTTTCATCTCCTCCACAAGGAATGTAGAAGTGCACCACAGTCACACACCCGATAATGTGTTGGTTACCCATGTTTGCAAGAGCTGCAAATTTTTTGTTGTTGTTTCTTGTATAAATACTAACAGATGTAACCAGTGAACTCCATGAAAGAACGGCATGAGGAAGGGAGCATTTGCATTTAAAACCCATCTAGATATATCAATACAAATAAACATTTTAACAAGAGGCAGGCCATAAACAGTATTGGGAGAGCGCTCCGTCCTTTAAAGACTCTGCGTTTTTATTTTCCCTATTTTGTTCTCTGACAGATGCCAAATGTACAAAAGGAGGATTTCAGTGGTGGTTTGTGCAGCTGGTGTATACAACTGCATCTCCAACAGGTTATTTTTCATTTCCCCAGTGCCAGCCCTTTGAGGAAAGCCTTGTTATGTCACCTTCATTTTAGTTTAATGTTCTTTAGAGTTTAATGGTGTTGAAACAGGGAGGAGAAAATGAGTGCAGTCTTACACAGTTATACAACTTTTTGTGGAACAGGAGTTACAAAGGATGTGATTCAGTTACCTGTACATGAGAGCCAGAGGCCATTTATATACTTAAAGATATCTAGGACATACACAGGCTGGCAGATGCGACAACCTGCAGTAGACCTGAGCCCACTGGATCCTGCTGTGTCCCAAACGGCACTACACATCTGGGCTGTTGGGGGAAAAAAAGTTTTGGGAAAAGTTCTTGGAGCATCTTGGTCACCTGTGGGCAAGGCGTCCGTTCAGCCTTCTTACTTATTTGCTGTGTAAGAGGAGATGACTGTTTTGTGCCTTAGTTTTCCAGTCAAAAAAGCAGGGGTGATACCATAACTCATCAGAGTTGCTACCAGGAAAGTTCATTTGGATCAGAAGCAAGACAGACCTTTTTCTGTTTGTTCTGGATTTATATACTCTCTGTCCTTCCAGTGAGGGGAAATTAGGTTTGCTCTGATTGTTTGAAGTGGTTGGCAGGATTTGCACCTCGTTGCAAATCATAAAATAAATTCCCTTGTGGTTATGTTGCTGCTTTTTACTTAAATGGTCTTCTGCTGCCATTTAACCAATAAATTCCGGTAACAGCTGACATATTTGAGATAGAGGAGGAAAAAAACCCCAACCCTTAACATTTAGGGATCCAACAGAGACTTCTACATAGCCTTTTCATTTTGAGTATATCATCTTGATGCAGTTGGAGATCATCCAGACTAGCATTAACCCTTTGCACAGTAGGAAAGATTCTGCAATTATCTGTGTCCATTTTCCTATATTTTCACCATATCGCTAGCTGGTAAAACGTCCTTAGCTATGGTTTTGTCTGTCTAAGAGACAAGAAAGAGTTCTGGATGAGCATTGCTTCATCGTTTGTCCCATCCCCCCTAGCAAATTCAACCTACTGAAATGAATAACTTCTGGGAGGATTCACTGAGATTTACTTACTTTCTTTGTGTTTTACATTGTTGTCTAGAAACATAGTTTGTACCATGCCGCCAGTGCTAAGACCAGGTTTAAAAAAAGAAAGTTACTGCTCCATTTCTTGTGCCTTGTCCTTCTGCAGTTTGGGGCGCTGGAGGGGAGGAAGTGATGGGGGTGACCATCTCTTCTACAGAAGCGTGGGTGAAGCCACAGTTGCCCCTGCGAGTGCTGCCTTTCTTGGTCACCTCCTGAGCAGAAGCTGCCAGTCCCTGTCATACCTCCAGCGACCCACCAGAGCCCTTTGTAAACATACCAACTCCCTCTGTGCAAAGGTATGAAGGCAGAGGAGACCTGAGTGCTGGGCAGAATGAGACGTCAGATTCCCCCAGCCATGCACTGCTCCCCTTCCTCCTGTCCTCCCTTTCCAGGAAACCAAGGCTGCCTGTGTTTATCTGCACCCTTCTCACACAGTGAAAAAGCCCTGGGCTTCAGTTTCCACTTCAAAGGTGGTGTTGGCTGCCGCGTTGGAGATGGAGCCTGATAATTTTGGTTATGAGTGGCTGGTATGTTCCTACAGCTGGAATTCCTGCTGGTGGAGGCGCTTCACAGGCAGCCGTGCTGGGTGAGGTCATCTGCGTGTAGCGAGGGCAGCGGGCTGGGAAAAAAGCTTTCCTTGCAGTGCTCTGCCCTTGTGGCAAGACCACCTCTAAGAGATCTCGTGCCAGTCACTGCTAGGCTTCTCCACAGATGCTCTTTGAAAAGGTGCCAGCTGCTCCCAACTGTGATGGTGGTTTTTGTGCTGTGTCTACTTGTAATGGAAATCAGGGAAACCTGTGGGATTTGGCTCTATAAGAAGAGAAAGGAAGAAACGTGTATGGTGCGTTATCACTGCGTGCCACTGTAAAGCCAAGAGCTTGTGTATGTCTTTCAAGAGAAACCATTTGGGCCAGTCTAACTGGTATGTGCAACCATATTCTTAGATTTACGGTGAGGTAGCGCTGGAAGAAACCGACAACTTGGGATTTGGGTTTTGGGTGTTGTATGCAGTGGCTTGTGCAATAGTACAGCTACTCAGAGGATCTCTTGAAGTGTAACTGTGCTTGCTCATTCAGTGGTTAGAATACAGGAAGTTTGTGTCGGTGTGTGTGGGGTGTATTTTTTTTTTTTAAAAAGATTTTGGTAAAGTAATAGATAGGTCATAGGAAATGACGCAGCTGCTAGCTAATCCCTAGATTTGTCCTCTGCTTTCTTCTAAACTGCAGCATTTACTTTAAAAAGTTATTATGCAACTATGCAAACCAAAGTGCAAATATATGTCTTACATTTTGGAATCAAAACCACCCTGTCTTATTTTGAACCTTTGAGAAAAGTGATGTAGAGTTTTAATTACACTTTACAGCCACATAAATTGCAGAGATAATTGTATACATCAGCGTCGTCTGACCTAGTTCTGCTGCTGTGCCTTTCATCTGTGGATCTCCAAGTGCCTTACAAAGAAAATTCCTTCATATTAGAAGATGGGGGAACCTGCGGCACAGAGGAGCGAAGCGAATATCCAGCCTGACAGTGACTGAACTCCAAGGGAGGGGAAGCAAGGTCTTCTGAGTCCCAGAGGACTAAGTGGCACTTATCCTTTGTACAAGTGCCCGCTGTTACTGACTACCAACACACCCTTACACAGCTACACGCTGTGTAATTGCACACCCATCTTTTTCTAGAAGATTTGTCTTGCATTTCTTCTGCTAACTGAAGGAATGTCGTATGTAATTTCCTCCTGAGCCTCTCAGATTTTGGTACAGTTTGTGGTTCTGGAGGTTGCTGTTGCCTGTAAGTTAGGTGTGTATTTTCTGTTGGGTTTTATATCTTCTTTGGTGCCTGTGACACGTCCCATTTTCTTCAGAGCTGGCAGTAGGATAGTAGGGGAGCAAACAGTTGTGTTGCATTTAATTTTCTGACGCCTTTTTTTCAGTAAGCGGCTGGTGAAATAGTGGTTTCACTGACATACAGATACGTGACGTAGGTAAATAATCCCACATATGGTTAGCCAAGGCTTTGCTTGTCTAAGTGGAGAGCGGTTTTTAGCTGCAACGCTGTTTTACAGTGTGTAAGCTGATCTTTTTCTGAAATTGAAATCAAAAGGGGACTTTCTGATAGGGATCAGTGGCAGTTGCACATTGCTCTGAAATGTATCTGTTTTAGTCCTGATGAAAGATGTTTGTTTATCTGCTTCCAGAATCAAATCTTTCTGTTTATCTACAGAGCTGGAGTATCAACATTGCAGTCTCCCACTACTACACATCCCATCCCTCGCTCACTGCGGTCAGCGTTGCAAGGTCAGAGGTGCTTTAACACTCCTGACCCAATTTTTCCTTTGGCCTTTGTTCCGACTTTGCTCGTCACCGACAGTCCCCGCCAAGCGCAGTTGTGCTGGGTAGTGGTTATTACCAGTCTCTTTCCTACAGAGGCAAATATGCGGTGGCTTTGTATTTGCTGTGTTCCAAGACTTTAGCACAAAGAAATTAAGTGGGATAGACAAAGAGATTTCGAGGCGGAATGACGTTGCTTTCCTTCTGTTCATTGATAGCCAGCTGTCACTTCGCAAAGCTCCCGTGTTGTGTTCAGAACAAGAGCAGGAAAGCAAATGCTGTCTCCTCTCCTAGGGGGTGTGTTTCTCCCTTATTTCTCCACCACTTCATGTAATTCACAGTGAAATGTCCTTCGTGCTCATGCTGTGTGAAACACCCATGGTCAGTACTGCTGGGCATGTTGGTGGTTGGGATGTGCATTTCCTATGGTCCAAGGATGGAGGAGCTTGCACTTCATCAAAAGCTGGCACCAGTACAATTTATGGACAATTGCTGTTGAATTAGATGAACTATTAACATCGTTTGAAGTCATTTGCGCTTAAGTCTGTTGACTATTTGGTCAAAACAAGAGGTTCTGTTTGCTGGCCTAAGGTTCTAAGTGGTCTACAGGAATATTAGCAGTAGTGGCTTGTGTGTATGGGATGAGCTGGGTGCTCTGTGTTCATGGTATTGCTGGTATCTGCACTTTAATACCCCGACTGTGCTCTGATAGCGTGCCACGCTCTTATGGAGAGCTGATCCCAGGAGCCCTTGTGATTTTTTTACAGAAATGTTCTTTTTGTTGGTGAGTGGGCAATATGAGTCGAGAAGCTTGGGGTTAGCAGTGTCTGTACGGATGCAGAACTTGTAGGCTGGACGGCTGCTTTGTAAAAATGGCACGCAGTGTAAGCTTGTACCATACCACGTTATGAGTGGTGCTGTCCTCGCTTTTGCCAAGTTAATTTAGGCAGTTTAAGAAAACAAACGAAGCTCAGCTGTTGCGTGCTACTTTGCGATAAGGCATCTTACATGTGAAATGATTTTTATTTTGACAGCTTCTTCAAATTTGGGGCTATGCCTCTTTCACTATATTATACAAAATAAAGACAAAACGGCTGTCTCTTTGTGACAGCAAATGGGTCTGGGTAGTTTATTTTTTGTATTTGACATACTCTGTTTCCTTTGTCTGAGAAGGCAGATTCTGTGGCTGAGACATTTCAAAATGAGCTAAGCAAGAAAGTCTGTGGGTAACTGGTGATACAGTCTGAGGCATGGCCTAAAGGAAGGCGTATGAAATCTGGAAACCCTCAAGAGTCTTAAAGGTCAAAGCAACCTGTTGAAATGGGCAGGATAGATTGCTGGAGGCTGGGGCAAAGCTGCCAGAAATGCAGTAACGTGCTGGTCAAACTTAGCAGCCGATTGGCTCCTCTCCCTTGTCATGCAATCAAAACGCTTCTGATTTTTCAGGTTTGGTTGTTTGAAAGGTCTACCTCTCCCCCGGGACGTGTTTAGCTGCAGATGTTTGTGAGATTACAGTAGCGGTCTGGGTACATTCCCTGACATTGCGCTTGCTGGAGTAACCCTTGCTGAGACCCGCTCAGGCAGCACGGCTCGCTGCAGGCAAGGTCAGGCTTTATCTTATTTGCACGGCTGGCCAAAGATCAGGCTGCTTTTAACACCAAACCTGGAATGGGGGGCTTGCTCTCTGCAGATTTTTCTCCGCTTTCTCAGGGAATAAGGAGCAGAGAGTCCACTTGCCGACGTCTGTCTGCTGAAGCAATTAGGGAGTGCTCGCTGCAGGGCTCGGCTCTCCCCTCGCCGGTACTGGAAGGCCGTGTGAGGGAGGGAGGGAGGAAGCTCTTCGTTTGAAAGTGGTTTCATAATCTTCGGTGGGAAGGCAGACCACATCACTGCAGAGAAACGTCTTCGAAAGTCGTGCATCGCAACACTGATACGAAGCAATACAGACAAAGTCTCCCTCCACCCGTGGCTGCTTTGTTGGCGGCGGAGCTGATATTGCTGGAATGTGGAGACTTGTTGGGTGTGTAAAACATAGGGGACTTCTCCCTGGAGGAGGACTTGCCTCTGGGGCTGGGCGCTGGATGGAGTCCCCTGTGTGTCACTGAGACTGGTGGTAACTGTTGGCCGCGGGCTCGTGGGTGCCCAAGCTTTCCAAGGAAGTCAAAAGCTGAATGCCCAGAGCCAGCTGCTGTGAACACCCCAAAGGAGACACAAGGGGTCTCTTGTCCCGAACCAGATTGTCAGCCATACAGGCTTCGGCTGCATTAAGTGGATAACGAAAAAAATCCACCGTGCTTTCAGGAGGAAACAAATTGCAGCCATATATAGAAATTATCTGACTTCTTTTTTTTCCCTCCACATAAGCATTTGTGAAAAAGTCGTTCTTTTTGTGTTGCGTATTCTTTACCTAAGCTTTTTTCTTTGCAGTTCAGAGTCTCAAAAACAAAATATATGTGTCATCAGAGCTTACTGTCCAGAAATCAACATTATGCTACCTGCTCTCATTGGTTTTGTGGAACACAGCACAAAAAGTTGAGGAATAACACGAATGAGAGTTAGTGAATCAAAGTGGTGAAGACAAAATACTGCTCCCAAGAATGACTGGTGTCAGTTGTAAAAAATCATTTTTCCCTCATGTTGAAAAAGAGAAATACATGGCAGAATTCAGGGAAAAAAAAAAAAAAGCTTTTATTTAACAAAAATAAAGCTACTGTTTAAGTGTTAGTTTTAAATGGGAAGCAAAGCATGAAACCACAGGCCATTTGTGTGTGCGCAGTGTTGCAAAAGACACAAAAATGACTGCCAAGCACAGCAAACCCAAGCTTAAGAAGCGAGCATTCAGAAAGACTGTCCAAAAATGTACAGTGAAATCTGAAAAGCATTCTGAGCTTTTTTCCCCCCTATTTTTAAGCATGTAGAGAGTGGTTGTTAAACTCCGCTCATGTGTATTTAAGGCCACTGTCTGAAACTCACACCCTTGTGTACGGGCACATTCTGGTTAGAAGTGGAAGCGTTTACTGGAATACCTTCAGAGAGCCCAGGTCCTGACTGGGTGTTGCTGAAATTTTCCCTGCTGATTTTTAAACAGTTGATCATCTGCACAAATTAGGTTCTGTAGTTACTTGTCTCTTGACATTGTAGACATCAAACTTCAAAGGCTTGCTTGTCTGCCAGATAAAATATTGGCATCCTTTTATTTCTAATAGTCCCCAAAATGAAAGTGTGTTACAGGTTCTGAGCTGGAAGGAGTAAGTCTTGATCGTGTTAGAATACAACTGGAATGAGAAATCTCATTTGCTCTTTGAGAATAATTTATAAAGAAGTTGAGTGGAGCAGGAAAGATGACTCTGGTTTTCTGTTTTGCAGTATTGAAATAATTAGCCCATAATTGAAAAGGGAGCCTGATTCTGCAGACAAATAATTTGTTATTTAGCATAATACAAACACACTGTTTTAACAAGAAGATTAAAACATCTAGCAAGGGACTATTTTCACTTCTGCTCCTTGTCACCATATGGCGGTTTTACTCTTCAGTTTTCTGTGAATATGAGTTGTGCACAAGTTATGAAGTGCAGTGTTGTAGAATGAGAGCACAAAAGACCTGCCATGATGTTTGCCAGATCAGTGCTTTCAGTTTTTCAGTCTTCTTGCCCTGTTCAGGAATTTAAGGCTTATTTTTGAACGGTGGCTGTAGGAAGAAAGCTGCCCTGGATTACCTTCTTCTGATAGAAGAGATATTGTTGCATGTTTTTGATGAATTTTTGCCAACATCTGAGAAGGCATCATTTCTGACCAGTCCTGCTGGATTAGCAAATTTAATGTTCCATTTGCTGGAGATGTACGTTGCTACAAAAAAAGAGCAACATGACAAATTTTTTATTTGGTTGGGATTTTTGCGCTTTTTTTTTGGTCTCTGCTTTTACCATTTCTGATGGATGGTGCTAAACTCGTCTCTGAATATTGTTTTGGATAAATGTAGTGAAAGAAGAGACTTGTAAAAACTGACAGGTTCACTTGGTAAGGTTTTGTATTTTGTGAACTGCAGAATCTTGGTGAGAGCAGCAGAGTGACTGTGTGTCCTCAGCTGTGATTGCCCTTAGCTTTGGGTCTCCAGTGCATTATACAGCACTAATTTATATTAAAAAACAAAACAAAAGAAACACAAACAAAATTATAAGAAAAACCTGCAAAATTTTATAGGGTATTTCTAAGAATTTTATAAAGTATAGATTTCTTTAGCATGGAGTTAATTTTGTCTCGAGCGCTCCAGTGAATCTGGGCTCTAGGGAGAGGGCCAGGACTGCTGTTAATGCTGTGAGAGATGGTGGCTTCTACTACTGCTGCTGTTTGGCAGTTCTGTAAATCCCAGTTTAAATTCTGCTAAAACCCACTTGATCTCAAAACTTTGAATTCCTACATTCTATAAGATTTTTCTGTTAGGATCAAAACATGAGCACAGAGGAATCTGGGTAGCGCTGGATGTTAGCAGGATATGCACGAGCCTGGCCAGCTGAGCAAGTCAGATCAGAAGTGCAGCTTTTGCCACATGAATGTCTTGTTTTCTGGGCAGTGATGTGGCTGGCCTTGGTTCTGGCGACACAGTGCAATGCCAGGACTGGAACACAGTACAGAAACCAGGGCACCTGATTTTGGGTCTTAGCATCTGATTCACTGGGGGATGGATTTTCCTGGACTTGGTTCGTTTGCTCATGGGAACTGAGGAAGCAAAGACTCGTGTCATCTTATTAAATTCTCAGGTGTCGTGTATGGTTTAAATGATATCCCCAGAGCATTTTGGGGGCATTCAGGAGAAAAAGAAAGATGCAGGAGCGTATGCTACCTTATTTTCCATAATGCCGTTGCATGTGGCTATACTAGATTTACTCTACTTTCGTATTTACATAACTCAGAGGGATGTCTTTTAGCCTCTTGAATTCTGTCTGTAGTCTGAATTCACACCTTTGATGCTTTCCTTTGTGGAGAGCATTAGGCTTGGTTACAACTCAAGACAAAAGTGTCAGCCTCTGATTTGTCACATAGAACATCACCCGAGTCATCTCCATCCTCAGCCTGGTTCAGTCTCAGCCTTCTTAAAGGTTGAGATGGTTGAGCTGCTGATTTCTGGCTCCAATTAACGTAGGTGCATATTAATGAATGTCATTAATTGATTAAAATGGTTCATGAGATGACTAAGATCTCAAGGAGTCCAAACTTTAAGTATAATGGTGTGGAAACTGCTGATCATCTGTGTCTGACTTGGGCAGCGGCTGGAGTCATCTCTGGGAATGGTCTGATAACTTGTGTCCAAGAGTCCTGTAGAATTGTCATTTCAAAGGCATTTTAATTAGGTTTTGTGGAGAGCAATTGTGTGTTGTAGATTATTAGGGGAAAAAATTTCTATAAAGCTTCAGTCACTGTGGATTTTCTTTTTTCCCCTAGACCTTCAGCAACAGTGAACTGCATCAGAATACTCAGAACAGGTTTGAATGCTGTTAAGAGGACCAACAAAGTCAAGGATAGCGGAGACTAGTGAAATACATGATTTTTTTGGTGTTTGTATGCCTTGAACACTGTTTTTTGGCAGTAAAAATGTCATCTTCAGCTCATCTCTTCTAACATTTTAATGGTCTGACATGGCTATTTATGCTTTTGTGTCTGGTAAGGCTGATGGACAGTTCTCATAACGTTCCTTGTCAATAGCTCTGTGTATTTTTTGTGGCAGTGTTGAGAGCCTGTGGTACTTAGTTCTCAGGAAGGACAATACAGTTGCCACTCTTCTTTGTCCTAGTATGATTTTTTTCCTGCTAGGAAAACAGAATGGGCACAGAGTTAGTCAAGGACTGTAGTTTTTAACGCCTGAAAAGAAACATTGTGATTGTCTAGTCTGACGTCTTTAAAACCTCATCCAGTGAGTTTTGCATTGACTTGTAATTTGCAGTTCACTAGCTTTTCATTCTGTTCATGAAAGTGTAAGGGAATGGATGACAAGTTTAGGGGCTGAATCTCAGTTCTTTACTCATGTGATGAAGGTTGTTGCAACCACTGGTTGCTTGTCTCAAAATCCATCTGTAGGATCTGGACTTCTAAATGAAGTGCACCCGACAGTTTTCTAATGACTTGCTTAAGCTGCTCTTAGTTACTGAAGGACAGAGTTATGTCGCATGTTCTTCACATGAGTAAAGCCTAGTGCAGCCACTGAAATAACCAGTTTGGTGCTTCATGACTCATCCTTTGTTCTTGAAAGCACCGAGGCTTGTCTTCGTCCTCAAGACAGTACTCTATGCAATGTTATTGAATCTTCTGCAGCATCTGCAGCTGTATATTTAGAGTCGGATATAATACTTCTAGACTGATAGCAATATATTTAATCTAACGCTAAGACTACTGCTAGGATTACATGTGCAGGCCGTGTTTTAAGAGGCGCTGTTAGAATTCAGTGGCATCTACGGTACATCTGCTGCCATCAAGGCATTACTGCTGCGTCGCTGCCTCTTGCAGGGGTCACAGCAGCAGGCTGGAATGCTGGGTTTCCAGCTCTGTGTAATAACCTCCTGAATGAATGATATACTGGAAAGTAACTGAAAATATTGATGAAAATACTAATAAAAATAAAAGAATAGAGGGGCTGGTGACTAGGTATGTCTTCCTTGTAACTGGGCATGTAGAGACAGTGTCTTAGATGAGATAAAAAAGAAAATGGGAGACAAGACAAGAATTTCAGAGGTGTGGTTTGTCTGGCACTGGTGTGTTTGGCTGAGCTCGTGATGCTCTGATATGCACAAGATACACTTATAGGCAGTTGCACCTTTGAAAATATGACACTCTTTCTTCATGGCTAATCCTTGCATCACAGGAATGGCTCTGAATGCACAGCAAAGCCTTTGATCCGTGCTTTGAGAGAGGTATTGGCAGAAAATTATTAAGATTGGCTGTGGAGGTGTTAGGATGTGAGTCAAACTGAAACTTTATATCAGTACTTTGGATCTGAGTCTGACTTCTTTTCTTTTGCAAAGAACAGGATTTGAGGTTAAGGTTCTGAACTTAAATCTGAAGCAGAGAAGCATATTCCTCAGTTGTTCTCTGAACTTTTGAGTTGGGTTTAGCGATCTAAAATCTTGCGAAACGTTGGAGTATATGGAAATAATCTGCTACAGTGTTTACAGCATTGAATTTGGTTTTGGTTTCTGTTTTATTCATATCCAGTAAGAGCTGGTAATTTGTTGCAAAGAAACAAGAACAGAGTTTGATTTGGAATTCAAAGATACATATTTTTGAATTACATATTTTTCAGAAACAGCAAAAAGGTCTTTCTCAGCAGGATGCAGGCTAGAGAAAAAGGCAGAGATTACTTTATTATGCAAACTTTGTATTTCCTTTCCAATAGTAATAATAATACTTCCCTAAAATGCCTTGATAACATCTAGTTGAAGTTTGCTGATCACTTGGGCCTTTTTCAGAATTTAACATGGATGCTGTTCCTCATTTTAAGATGCTTTATACTGAACCTGTTTGTTTGTCTCTTGGTAAATGATTGATAAACAATCTCTATAATGAGCATTCTTCTTTCAATGTTATCTGGGAAGATGTAAGTAGGAAAATGAAGCTGTTACATTCTTGATGCTCAATTTTTCCTACTAATTCTGTTCTGGTTGTTTTTCTGATAAGCCAGATTTTTCTCTGTAGTTCCGAACATAATAGTGCCACGAGATTCTGTCAATGCCGTAGCAACGTGTAGCCAAAGCAGTTAGAAGAAAGCTGATATTAACAATTAGTTTATATATACCTTTTGTTCAGCCATGTTTAGTGAGAGTGGAGTTTATCAAATAAAATGTGAAGAGAATGAAAGATGAGAAACAAATCTGTGCACAGGTCAGCGCGAGTGGCTGGCTATAATTCAGGGCTGTTGTGCCAGGGGTGCCCTGCTCTTAGGGGCGGCAGGATGGTTTGTGTGGAAGGCAGAGCTGTCACCAGCTGGAGGGAGCCTGACTTGTGGATCAGAGGGAGCAGGACTGTTCCTCGGTCACCGTTACGATTGTGCGCTCTGCAGCGTCGTCGTCATACCGTGATGTGGTGGTATTTGTGGATTTTAATTACATAGAGGAGGGCAGGAAGGGTTATCCTTTCTTCCATTCCTGCCTTGGGTAAAGCTGATGCAAGCAGAAGTGGGTAAAACCCATGGTGTTTGTTCAGGTATATAGTTCAAACATACCTTTAATTTGGGAGCTTTTGTATTCTGCTGAATCCAAGACACCATAGAGGGAAGGCAACTCATGTTTTCATCAACGTTTGGAGTCCACATTGTAACACTCAGTGGTAATTGTAAGTCCATGGTGGTTTGGATTCAGATTTGCCATTAAATGTTAAAGTACTTTGGTGTTATTGCCTTCCTGATAGCTTTCTGTTGGAAAATCTGTGGCTAGCTTAACTTCGGGCAAATGGTTCACTGAAGACCATTCAGATTTCCTTGGTAGAAATTTCTTGGACTAATAGTAATAACCGTTTGATCATTGAGGTCAAAACTCTGAAATGACACGCTTCTCTTGCCCTTTCCTGCCTGAGTGGAAAACTCAGTCTACAAAGCTGTGTTTGCAATATTTAAGGTTTTATAGGAACGACCTATTTCCTTTAGAGATAGTAAATAAATTAATAAACTGATCTTGACAGAGGGCAAGGATGTTGCTGCAGAATTATGCACAGGGAAGCTGACTTGACAATGTAATTGAGCTTGAAAACCAAAGCATAATTGCCAGGGGTGGGAGTGAAACCTGCCGCCATTGTGCTGACACAACCTGAAGGTCTACCTTGTCTAAAAGGATGGAATTATTTTAAAGCAGATTTTGATGTGAAACTGGTAGGGAGCGGGGGAGTCAACCTAGTCTAGTATGCAAAGCTGCTTTGTTGCGAGGGTGTTTTTTCACTGAATGTATAACTCTCAAGTGATATTGTATAAGCCATCTTTATGTCGACAGGTAGTATGCTACATAAATTTTCCCGTTAAGCAGTAGCATTGTGGCCATCTTTATGGTCTGAGAATATAAATAAGGCCAAGAAAATAGGCAGAGGAAATCCAGAAAGCTGTCTGATTTCTCCTGCAGCCTGGGAAGCACTTGTGTTGCTTCTCACCTTCAGATGTGCATCACTAGCTGCTGGCTGGGTAAGTAGCTGTTTTTTTTCCAAAACTGCATCACCTCTGCACACATCTGCATGGTCTGGTGTGTTATGTTGTGGGAGCCTCTGACTGGTCTCTTGAAACCGTAGCAGGGAAGGCATGAACCTCTGTTTCTTTGCCCATGTGTGAGCCCTGTGTCAGAGGATACGGGGGAAATAAGTGAGTGTGTCTTGTTGAGGGCTGAATCATCCCGTTGGAACTGAAAATACTACTGGAGGACTAAGATGGTTTAGTTTTCAAAAAAACAGTGCGAGGGAGCAGTGTGTAATGCATTAGCATCTGATAAACAAGGCCTCTCTGGAAACGCCATCTCTTCAGAGCCGCGTGCATCGCAATCCCCGGGGAGAATATTGCAATTCCTTGGAATTCTTCTCCAGCCTTTCAGGAGCCGCCCAGATAAAAGGGTTTGCCAGTTTCACAGCGCCTGACTGTAGGGTTGCTCTTTCTTCTGCTTTTCAAAGTGTGTCTGTTGAGATGATGATAACAACACCTTTCATAAGCAGGTGCCCATGCTTCACTTTAGGCACTCTTTATTTAGTTAGCTTGAAAGATTACTTGTTAGGCTAATAAATGTTGTACTGGAACAAGAAGTTTGCTAGTTGGGTATGCCAGTTTCATACCACTTCATTCTCTGTGAGCACAATGCCTTTATGATTTTAGCTAAATATTTAATTCTTCTTTTTTTTTTTTAAACCAAAGTATCACTTCAAATACTTCATTGTGTCCTTTTGCATAGTAAGGGAGCTTATGAAGGTAATTTAGGTTCTGACTGGTGCTCTGTGTCCTCTCCATTATGCATTTACCAGTCAACTGACACTTTTATCAAATATTTACTCTGATATTTCACTGCAGTTGCCCTCTCCTCCTCCATTCCCTCACCATCTCCCTTCCATGGAGGTATGGCACATACTTCAGTTACCCTCTATTTAAATAGCAACGCTCCCTTCCAGTACAAACAGTCAGTCAGTCATTAAACAATGAGGAAGACCAACAGTGGAGGAGGTTAGGGGTGGGGCCAGGAGGTGCAAGCACAATTTTGCAGAAGACTTCCTGCTGAAGAGAAGAAAGGGACGCTTTCCGTTAGTGTCAGGGTGTCAGTCTGTAGTGCTGAGAGAGACACAAAACCAAGGGGCAATCACTGCTGCAGACACGAGAGCTGGGTCTCATTTAAAATTGCGTAGAGCCATCCAAATTATTGTTGAAGGGAAGACCGTGAAACAAAACACTGGCACTTTAACCGTGTTTTCCCACCTCCTCCTGTAGCAGAAGGTGATTCCAAGTTGCTGTGACTCATCCTCAGGAGGTCCCTTTTATTTTTTGGCCTGACATCAGCAAGAGTTTAGTGAGACTATCCTTAACAGAATATCTGTAGCTTTTTTGAAGGCTCTGCTACATCCTTTCTCTTACATAATGTACAGCAGAGGGCTGTAGTAATACTTTGCTGGGAACTCAAGACCTGATCATTTTTTCTCTGAAAAAGATCAGAATAGGGCGTTCCCTGTTGGGAATTCAGAAGTGTAGTTGGGTTACTGCACTCACTGTCCTGTACTTGTTCATCAGATTGAGATTGGATGTAACATCCTGGGAACTGCAGGGTTAAAAATGCATGCAAAAGAAAACCAAAAAAATTGTTAATGGAAACCATTTGGTAACTACTGTGTCTGAGGGTTTCATGGCTCTACAGGTAAAAGGCATGGACATGATAGTGCTGGAGAAGGCTTGTTTAAACGAAGAACAAGAACTTAATATATTAACATATTTATGCTATGTTTAGTTTTGCAACAATTTAACTTCTAGATCTTGTAGATAAAATATAGTAAGAAATGAGCTGGGATGTACATTAGGAAGGTGGTGAGAACTGTCAGGATTGGGGAGTCCATGAGTCAAATTCTACATTTCTAGTGGGACATGGGATTCTTGATAGTTCAGCTTCTTACCCATTCAGTATTTTATACTTGCATCACCTTTCAGATTAGACTTCACATGCTCAGGTGATAGAGGTGAATGTATTGCTTCCCTTGCAGCTGCCTTCAGCCTTTTCAGTTTATAAAACCATAAAATTTTCCATGGGAGGTGCAGATCCTCGCACAGCGGATGTGACCCTACTGATAACAAATGCGGTTTCCTTCTTCACCTTTTGTTGACCTACTAGAGATAATGAACCACAGGGCTTTGGAGATCTGTAGACCAGAAGTAAAAACCACTGTAAGTGCAAGGACAATATGCAATAGAAACATGCTATTGCCATTACCTAAACCAGTTCTGAAAACACAACTGAACAGAGGTCTCCTGTTTGTAGTATGTTAGTTTGGCCACGTTTCCAGTTATTTAACAGACTGATTATTTTCCAGGTGCCAACCTTGTATTTGAAATCAGCTGACGGTCTTTCATTTCCAGCTGTCAGGGCTGCCCCTGGTTAAAGTAGTCGTTAAAGGGTGGCGTTTGAGTTTAGCATACATTGTGTCTGGCTTGGTCTGAAATCCTTACACCCGACCATTCCTCCTCTCTCTGGCTTATCAGCATTTGGTACATTTCATGGTGTGGACACGGCTGATTTATTGAAAGAGAATTGAGAAGAGAGCACCTTGTCTCAAGAATGGTTTGGAGATGCGCTTTTATTTTCTGTCACATCATCGTTGCTATGTGACTTAACAAAGATGTGTTTAGCAGTCACTAGATGTTGCATGTTCTGGGCAAAAGTTTGGGATTTTCCAGTATTCCTCTAACAGCTGTTCTACGGAAGTATGCATGCATATAGTCTTCTGCAGTAAGTCGCTGCTACTCTTGTTGCAGCTTCTGTGGGAAGGTGTGTACCTGCTGTATTTTGGCTTGTGGTGTCCCTCCCTTCCTGGAGTAATTTCAAGGAAGGTGGATAAACAATCTACCCTTCTCGTCAAGATTATCGACTGTTTCCTCCCCAGGAGGGATGTCATGGAGTGCAGTGATGAATGCCAAGGGATGGAGAACATGAACCCTGCTAAGGAATGGTCCTTCTTATGAGTCGGTTATGCAGTTTTGGAGGAGGAGGAGGGTGTGTTTGGAGCTGATTCACATGGTTGGAGTCAGGAAGTCTGGGATCTTTTCCCACATCTCTCAGGCTTCTCATGTCACCAAAGGCATGATCAGGAGCGTGATGCAGCTACCACCGTAACTGAGATTTTTCTTCTTTTAGGTTGGTAAGTGAGGGATGGTGATTCTTCTGCTCAGGTTCCCTGTGTTCGTTGGGAGGGGTTGAAGGCTGCAGTGCAGGCTTGGAGAATTGCTGCTCCAAGCAGAGGTGCTTGCTCCACCTGGCAGGCGAGTTGGGCCAGTGTCTGTGGGTCTTGCTGAGTCTGGCAGATTGCGTCAAACACAGCTCCCTCCCCTTCCAGACTCCCATCACTGGCCTGGGAGCGGCTTTCCTGCCTGTGGGTGGTGATCTGGCGGTTTGGCCACCTTCTCGGTGGCAAGCTGTGGTCAGCCTCCAGCTCGTCAGTGTGGTAGGTGCATCTTGCAGCACATTCTCATCCCTGTTAGTAGAGGTTTGAAAGCAGGAGACAAGGTTTCTTATATAGACCTGACCTCAGAGTGTGCTTTTTGGACACCAGGACCACAACCAATTAAACGTTTAGTGCTACTGTGAGTCCCAGTGGAGTTCTTTTTGTCATGCTAAACTAGACAGAAAGAAAGGGTTTGATTTCTTATGGGCTACTTAGGTAGGGTCATCTTGATGATGGGCATCTTCAGAAAGTCTTTTAGATACGTGTCTTATCTTACTCCCAGAAATTCAAATAGTTCTGTTGGTAAAATAAACTGATCACTCACAAGTGATCCTTCAGCTGGGTTTGACAGTAAAAGAGAAAGATCTCATTTAAAAAAAAAATATAATTCTGTATGCTTTTCAGCTAACATAATTAATAAATTTTTCCTGCTTATTTGACTCTCTTGATATGGTACATATCCCATAATATGACCTTATTTTCCCTTCTTAATAATGAACTTCTGTTCTGTGCTTTAAACTTATTTCGGATCTGAATTAATTTGAAGTTCTTTCCTCTGCTGGTATTTGCCGCACTGATTTCACAGCTTTTGTAGCTCATATGTCTTAATGTTGAGACCAGCTTTTTCTTGCCAACTCTTTGAACAGTTTTGGCCAGTCCGTTTTCTATAGCTCCTCAGGGCTGATACTTCAGCCCCACTGCAGATTGGAAAGGTTTTTTCCTGCACAGTCTCGGGTAATCTCTTTCTTACTGGCAGCACTTACGTTTTCATCAGTTTTGTAAGGTTAATTAATGCAACAGCCCCCAGTCCCTGTTGTCTTAAATATTTAGAGGAAAGATATTTATGCACATTTTTGCTGCAAAGCTAGATTTCGTTGAATTTCTCAGTTAGATTCCCAGCTGGTGTAAATCAGTGAAGTTCCACTGAAGTCTTTTGGATAATCAGCTCAACTGAGGACCTGGCCTTTCTTAATTAAATCATGTCTGAAGTTGGCACTGAAGTTGAGCTACTTTGCACTGAGCATATGACAGTTGATGCTGTATTTTTGTGTAGAGAAATATGGGATATATTTCTATCTTTTATCTTTGTGTAGCTGTAAAGAAAGACAGGTGAGTGTGTGTACATTTATACACACACACACGGATGTTTATACACACAGTCACCCCCACACAAATAAATGTGGTAGGAAAACCCCTCCCTTTTTTCCTGTCATTAATTATGCACTAATACACTCTGGGCTTCAGCTGGCATGGATGGGTAGAGCCTCACAGAAACAAACTTTGTCACAGTGGCCCAAATGTTCAGTGTATCAAAAAAGCTCCAAAACCAACCAACCAAACCCCCCTGCGCAGGCTACCAAACTTGGAGACAATTGGGAACAAAGCAGCTCCAAGCAGAAATAATTTAGATTCTCCCCACTGAGAGGTCCCTTCCCCACAGGTCTCTGGATTAAGCACCCTTTTCACCTGCGTTAGTCCTCCTCCTGATGCACGGGGCAAGTGACGTCTCTTCTCACGGCCCAACATGTGAAACCTCCTACTTACCGGGAGGAGTAGGAAGGCAATGGTGGTGATGGAGATGCTGGAGGTCTGGGAAGTATGATGGATTAGATGAGAAAGTTGTTCCAAGGGAGCTCAGAAATTCCTTTGTGCAGCTTTGGGGCTGAGTTGTGTGTCTCCCTGCTGTTAGTCTTTCTCTCTGTTTTCTTATCATGTTAATCTCTGTCAGATTAACATTGACTTTTTTCAAGTCATTATGACAAGTGAGCATGGCAGTACATTCTTCCATATCAAGAGTGAGGCAGATTGTACTGCGCTGCATATTATGGCATAGTGCTACTAATTGCTTAACTTGATAAATGTCTTCTGATAGGTTATATACTTAATGAACAAAGATGTTAATTGCTCTTATCTGAAATAGCTACATTTGCAGAGGCGGTCTCTGGAGCCATGGATGTCTCCTAACAGAGATTTATTTCAAATCATCCATTGTTTTCAGCAGTTTCAGAGTCCATTACCCTTCAGTGTGCCGACTGAATAGTCTCCACCCCCATCAAAGTTTTGAGAGCAATCAACTCTTCCTACATGTTATTCAGCAGCACCAAATCTTATTTGGGTATGGAAAACTTAGAAGTAATACAGTATGCTCATCATCCTGGGCTACGGCGGCATGGCTCATTCTTAAGAGCAGCCAAGATATAAATATGCACCTGACGGTGGAAGGGCAAGGGTCTGGAATAGCCCCGTTTCTCCCCACCATCTGGAGTATTTAATTGGGAAAATCATTCTTCATTGTTGTTGTGTTGGTGGGAGTTGCCAGTCTAAATATGTTTTAATGCAAATAACCATCCCTATTTGTAGAATTCATCGTTTCTAGACGCTTTCTTTGGAAAATACACAGCTGAAGATTTAGTACGTTATTATATGAGTAAGTGCATACAAGCCTCATATTAACAATGGACGTCATGTTTATTCTTTCCCTTTTAGAATTTCCCATGGAAACAAGTGGACAGATTTTTGCATTATTGAGTAGTCTGCTGCTGCGGACTTTTCCCAGAAACACTACATAAGCCTACATGTTCTTCCAGTTTTGGGAGCACTGGATTCCCCTAAGATTTGATTTGTAGTAGGTTTTGGTGTGTGGCTATTCTGGTACAAAGTTGTTTCAAAGCTGTATGATTAATAAATCTTTATGGAACTGAAAAAAGATACAATTCTCACTGGGGTTAAAACATACCTGATTTCCCAATGGAGAACTTGCATGTTTCGTTACCAGGCTAAAGGCTAATGTGAAGAGAAAACTGTTTCCTTGACTTAGATTTTTTTTTTTTTTTTTAATATATTTCATTTTCATTTATGAGTCTCTTACAGTTTTTCAGAACATGTTCAACAGCAAACAGCCAGAAGTTAAAAACGTAACTGTAAATCTGTAAGCTGACACATGTAGGTTCTCTGGCCAAAGTTTCCTAAGTCAGGATTAATTTTGTAGAGTGAATGAGAAAAGTGCATTATCTTGCTTCGTTTGATAGATTTCAGACTTTGCCAAGAAATATAAATCTCCTTTCCAAAATGACAGCTATAAAAATAACAATTATTATTTTCTTAAATAAAGGCATTTTCAGCTGAACTTGATGTATTGCTGCTCAAAGATGCTGTGGCTTTAGACTGTCTCATACCAATAATTAGACTGAAATATTCATGTTCTTACTGCTCCCTCCTTCCCCATGATATGCTGCCCCCTAAGTTATGTTAACATACTGGTTTCTGTTTCACGTTAGAAATGGGGCCGAGGGAGCTAAAAAGTAATCTGGCAAAAGCTGGACGGGTTCCCTGACCTGCCTGTCACCACGGCCAGACAAATATTTGTATGGGCAGAGGCAAAGTGGGTGGATGGAGGTGGGAATGCTGCTTAAGACGAGTATTGATGCCAGATGCTTCGTGGTGACCCACTGGGGATCGGTGTCATTTTAGGTATTTTCAAATCTCTGAATCCACATTTCTGGTCTTGCGTGTTGTTCTAATTTGAATTTCCCATGGAGTGACCTGGGGGTGAGGATAGAGCTTCTGGGGGGTGTGTGTGCAAGCAGGGCCAGCTGGAACATGAGAACGTGAACGCTTGCACTGCTTATTTATCGACCACAAAGATTCACCTTGATCGACGTTCGCATACCTGAATGTCAAAATAGCCTGTGTTTTAAGAGGAACCAGTGACTCAGGCTGTGGTTTTACCTCAGGCCATTTCCTGATAAACGGCTGAACTGTGCTTGGTCTTGTGAAAACACAACCAGGGAACACTGCTCTGTCCTCGCATCTGCATGTGCGCAGGGATTAGGGAAAGGACACCTTTGTATGGGGCTGACCTTCACCTCATCGGTGCCATGGTCTCTCGGTGAGGAGCACCGTAGCCTTCTGAGGTCCGGGAAGCCTTGTGTCTGAGGACAGCCCCGTTTCAGTGCTTCTTCAGAGCATTCCTGCACAGCCCTCGCGTGGGAGTGTGGTCTTCGGTGTTTGACGGCATCTAGAAGCACAGTTTCAGGGAGCTCTGCACAGCCATAAATCACTTTGCTTTAGGCTCTTTCAATTGCAAAACAGAGGCGAAGACGCCGATAGCTGGTGTTTTCAGAACTGAAAATATTTCACTTCCTATAACATGGTGTTTTTAATGAAAAGAGAAACAATGCATATAACATTGCTTGTAGGGATTAAAGTAGATTTGGGCTATTCATTTTTTGAGCAAGATAGCAAACAACTGTAGTAAAGGTACAGTGTGTGAGGTATGACTGGACAGAAGGCATGGAAGTGGGATCATATGAGTGCTATGTAAAGTACCTCATTGGCATTATGCTTTCGTTTGGAGAGTTAATCATCGGTGTAATTCCATGCTATGGTTTAGGTAGTCTTCCCACCCTTTGCATACTGCAGAACTCTGTGTTCCTCCATTCTCCTTAATGAAAAAGACTGTTCTATGAGAAGAAGTTATGCCTGAGATGAAATAACTTGTGTATGGCTGCAGAGCTGTGATTGAACCGCATCAGTTACCTTTAATGCTGTTTAAATGGACGGTTTAAGGTATAGAAGAGGCTTCTCTGGGGAACAGATTCTGTGAGAATTCTTCAAATCCTCTTTGAAGTTAATGGAGGGTATTAAGGGCAGTCAGCAACTTCTTAAGAGAGAAATTTAAATTGTTTTGATTCATTTCATTTTATATTTGCCTCGGCTGGTTCTGGATTTCTCCCTTCTCCTGTCTTTCAGAGCATGTTTTTGATAACTTTGCCTCCTGAGCATACTAGATTTTATGCTGTCTGTTTTCATATTTTTCCCTGAGTGTTGTAATACTGATTAGCGAAGGATCTTGGGCCTTTGGCTTCCTGTGAGAACGAGATAATTACTCTCCAGTAGGCAACGCATGACGTACAGTATCAGCATTAAGCCACTGGGATTCCAGTCACTAGTGTAGAACAATATTGTGGGTAAATGAATAAGCAGAAGTTTATCATACTTCCTGCATAACAAGGTTTTCGTTAAAGAGACAGCGAAAATTGTTTTCGGCGAGGGCTAGTGTAAAACGAACGCTGCTGCAACAAATGCTACTGAATAATATATTAAAGTTCATTTCCCTGGCTTGCTGGGTTTTTCTTGCTGAAAGGGCAACTGGGTTTTTGTGGCACCAAAGGTGGATGACAGGGCCATCGTTGCATTTTGTCAGATGACGTTTATGGCCTTATGAACAAGTATGAAGTGTATAACTTCAAAGTAGCATTTCCAGCTGCACCACCTACTTAACTTATGGAAGAAAGTTGTACCAGTAAGAAGTAGAGACGTTCCAAATGCAATTTGCTTATTTCACACTCGCCCCCAGGAATCCTGTGTTGTGATTTTAAGAGTTGGCCCTGTTTGACCTTGAAATAGATGTGGTTTCTCCCTTGCCTTCTTTATTTCAAGACTGTCAGTTAAAAATAACTTATGTATTGTCACAGTGGGAGTAAGTTTGAGGAGTTTAAGTTATATGTAAACCAGTAATAGTGAGAAAATAATTCATAAATATAATGAGCTCTATTCTCTTGCAAGACATGGCTAACCCAAGGGTTTATCCACATGGTGGGATTAATCAGCATTTTTGTATGAAAATAGTTTCTCTGCCATAGCAGTACTGATCAGTTTGCTTACGCTATAGCAAAGTGAAATAAATGACGTCTTTGAGGACCTCCGTTAAGTACTCAAATTACTTTAGCAACATGAAGACTTGCATAAAGTACGGTGTATGTACTCATACTCGATAGGTATGCAGCTATATCTCTGTGTGTTTACTTACGTTTGCACATAATTTTATGTGTGCTTGCGTATATACATTTATATTTCAGCTTGTCTCAGAGATAATTGTACTTTTGTAATGCCGAAGAATTATGGGTATACTAATGAGGAGTTTCATGTTTTAAGTTTGTTTGCTCACTACTATCAATTTATGTTGTACGTGTAATTGCAAAGCACAGTTACTTATTTATGTTTTAATGGTGACTTTTACTTTAAACTGGGCATCAGCAGTCTGTGCAGGAAACCAGTACTTATGTATAGGCTGAGATGAGTAGGTTGGTTCCTCTTGAGTCTAAAAGCTGAGCGCTGAATCTTTGGAGCCCAAGAACCACTGTCAAATGTAGCAGTCTTGATTTTGATGATGTGCTTGATCAACCTTGCCGCTGGGGAGAACAAGAATGCGTGGAATGAAACTACCTTAATACAGTACACTGCTGTTCTGTCTGTATCATTGAATTGCTTCTTCATACATTGACAGCATGTGCATGGCCAGACCCCTTTGTAGCTCAGTTCAACTCGATATTAGGTTCCATTGATTTTTGGATCCAGAACAAATGTAGTTTGGCATTTTTGTATTTCAGGCACCTAGGTCTGACCCGGTTTTGTTTTTGTGTAAGTCGTCTTAACACTTGAACAAGTTGGGTGAAGGCGGCTGGATGGGTCTCTCCATTGTCTATAGGAAATTTGGCCTGTGTAGGAATTTTGCTTTCCAATTAGATATTTTGCAGGTATTTTCAACACCAAGAGTAATTTTGGTAGTGCTGTTCTTACTTTGAAATTGTGAAACTTCTGATGACTAAGTAAACATTTTTTTCCTCTCCTTTGTTTTCTTGCAGCCAACTGGGTACATGGAAAACTCCATTTCCTACAGTGCTATTGAAGACGTTCAACTGCTCTCCTGGGAGAATGCCCCTAAGTACTGTTTACAGCTCACAATCCCAGGGGGTACTGTCTTACTGCAGGTACAGTAAACACAGAAGTACAACTTTCTTTCTCTCTTACTATGAATCTCCTTTGACTTCTGTTTGCTATGCATGAAATCTTAATTAGATGGACTCAGAAAAGGCAGTGCTGTCAAATTATCTAACCACCAGAAAATTTGCTCAGGGTGATAGCTTTGAAACTCTTCGTGTTGTTGACAGTCAGAATGGAAATTTTGGGCCACAGTGATTCAATCTTCTTGCTGACTTTGTGCATCAAAACAGTGCTCTGTGGAACAGCATATTGTTGCACAATTGTATTTTTACATATAATCCTATTCCTGCATGAAACAAGTAAAAAATTCCATCCTTCAATTCATATAGGAAACCCATAACTTGCACTGGAGCTGACAGGTATCTTTTTTTTTAAAAAGGTATTTGGTCTTCACTGGAAGATTTCAGTATATTTGCATGGATATCTACATATGCTAGTTCTCTAAGTGTTGTTTTCAAAGAGAAGACACTGTGTTTATGTTATTCCACATTTCTTCATCCACTTGTGAGGCTTTGTAGGACTCCTTAGGTCATTCCAAGTTTTAGTGACAGAAAAGCACTCCACAGCACTGAGCTTTGGAACTGCTTTAGAAAAGCAACTGAAAACCCAGCTGCTTGGCCCTCAAAGAACTTTGAACAGTCATAACTTGAAAAAGACTGAATTGACTCCAACTTAACTCTTACCATAGTTCTCAACATTGTTTCAAAGACAATTTGTTACCTGTTACCTTTTGGGAATTAATTTTATAGTTGAACATATAGCCATGACTATTGTGTAGATACTTTTCATGCAGGTAGGATTGTAAACAGACCGAGTGAGCAATTTCTGCAGAAAATGTGAAGAAAAGATCAGTTTAAACTGTGGATAACTCATGAAAAATTAAAAAGGATATCTTTTCAAGAAAACGTATGAACAGCTTAAAAGAATTGATCATAATCGAGCTTGTGTGTTTGAGTGTACACACACACACACTTTGACTGTACCACTTTTGCACAAAATGTAGTCCAATAGATAAAAAGATGGGAACATACTGAATGATACACTAGTGACTGTGATGATGATGTCTATTGGATCATTTGTTCATGAAAATCATGGTACACAGTGCACTGATCTATGGTGCAGAGTCTGGCGTTTAGAATGGAATAGGCTGTTTCAGTTGGAAGGGCCCTATAGTGACATCTGGTCCAACCGCCTGACCGATTCCGGGCTGACCAAAACTTAAAGCATGTTGTTAAGGGCATTGCCCAAATGCCTTTTAAACACTGACAGGCTTGGGGCATCGACCACCTCTTTAGGAAGCCTGTTCCAGCGTTTGACTGCTCTCGGTAAAGAAATGCTTCCTAATGTCCAGTCTAAACCTCCCCTGGCGCAGCTTTGAACCATTTCCACACATCCTCTCACTGGATACCAGGGAGAAGAGCACAGCACCAGCTTCTCCACTTCCCCCTCCTTAGGAAGCTGTAGAGAGCAATGAGGCCGCCCCTCAGCCTCCTTTCCTCCAAACTAGACAAAGCCGAAGTCCTTAGCTGCTCCTCGTAGGACATTCCTTCCAGAAGGAGTTTTCGTTATTTCTTGGTGGTGAATTGTTTGCTGAAGCCCCTGTAGGGCCACAAAGTATGTGGCACCATCTGTATCCAGGGCAGGTTTAATCAAAGCTCTTCTGAAACAGCTCTACCTGCAGATCATGAGAAAAATAACCCAAGTGCTGTCATTCAGTAACCCAAGGCTGGATGCTGAGCTGGCCCATGTTTCCATACTATAGACTTCTGTAGAGGTGTGGAACAGCAAAGTTGACTCTGAGTTGGGAAGCCAGTATGACAAACACTGGGATTGCTAATATTAGGTCCAGCTAGGTCCAGCTCGCCTTTGCCTTCATTTCAGACAGGCTGATGGGTCCGGCCATGTGCGGAGTTCTTTACCAGCAGCCCAGAGAACACAGTACTTGACTTCAGCCCTTCACATGGCTCCTGTGCCTTGGGTTTGGGATGATTTTGGAATGTCATAAAAATATAATGAGGTTTTGATGATTTTCAACATAGCAAATACACTTCCACTCTGAAATGGTTAGAGGTGTACATGGAAACATTCATGGCCCCATCCTTTGTGGAGTGTATTTCTGGAGCTCCCTTTCATTTACTTCACTGTTGTAATCCTGGAGGTCTGCAGCCCTGTAAAAGGGGGCTGCAGCTGTTCCCCCATTTTAATCTGAAAGTGGTGCAGCTAAGTAAGTTTGGGATGACCTGAGAACGTCTAACTTTGTGGACTCTCCTGGTGCATACGTGGCATTTGTGTGTCTGTTCACATGTGCTTGAAGCACAGGCCTGTGTCCCATTGCACACAGCGTACGTACATGCCTGTGCTTGGTGCCTGGCAAATTTCTGTGGCTCAAATTGACTTACTGATTTTAGGCGTTACCGGGGAGTGTAGGGAGTCTGAATTTCAGACAGGCTGCTGCAAGTCCACCCAAGTCCTGGTTCTGTGGTTTGAAAAGCCTCTACTGTGCATGACACTGGGGAAGGCAAGAGGATGAGACACGGTTTCCCAACAGCTACATTAGGGTCCTTGTTATTGATGAAATTTTCCTTGCCTAATCCGTTAATTGAATTAATTAGAAAAAAACCTCATTTGTCAAGTTGGATGATTTTGATTTTTTTCTTGTGATAATTTTGACTTGGCTTTTCCTTAAATTTCCTTAGTGGTGCTGGCATTTATGTTTATATCTGTTTCAACAGTTAGAATAGTTGCATCTGCGTTTCCAAATTCTGTTTCTGTGTATTTAGTCTATAGTTTATGGTAGCTGCCTTTATGGGCCTGCTTAATAGGAAACAAGATAAAGTTTGAACCCAAAGCTGCCTGCTGAGTTTAAAGGAAATTGATAGGGCGTGCAGCCTTTAATCTGCAGCAGCCTGCCATTTATTTCTTTAAAAAAAAAAAAAACAAAACACAACAAACCAAACACACAGATAATTACATTTGTGAGAAAGTAACATCTTAGCGTAGATGCTTTGGTATTTTCTTCGAAAAGATCGGTGTCTTTATGTAACCTCATAGGAACTGATAAAGAAGTGGAGGGAGCTGGGCTTCTGTTGTGTTTATTGCTGACTGGCTGAGCAGACTGGATCAGATTACATTATAACTCTATGGGAATTTCAACATAATTGAAAATACAAACTTTAGAAATGTTTTTAGTATGACTTGGTCCTTGGTAGTGCCTCAGTTCATCAAATTGGGCCAGATCGGAGGGAGTATAAAAATAGATTTCCCTTATACAGCTGTAATGTGTATTCACAAGTCCAAAACAGTACTAAAAGCTATGTTTAGTATACTTAAGAAATCAAGATGAAAAACTGTATTTATCAAGTAGGTTCAGCAGAAATTCTCTGGTGTATGTGACAGAGTCTAGGAACCCAAAAGACATGTTCACTGAGGTGCTGGGAAACGGAGATGCTGAGAAATCAGCCCTTGCATACTTCAGCTATTTCCAGATTTCCAAGAGACTTCAATACATTTACGGGAAATTGGGACTTAATGATCTTTTAGAAAATCATTCTGCCCTGCTAGTCTGAGCAGCAGCATGCTCTGATGGAATGTCCAACTCTGCTATCAGGAAGTGTATGATAGTGGAACAAGTAAAACTAGTCCAAAACATGTTCCCAGTGCACTTTTGGTGAAAACTGTTGTGTTGTTTTGTTTTGGTTTGGTTGTTTTTGGTTTTTTTTTTTCTCCAAAGACTTGATCTAACTGAAATTTATATATAGAAGAATGTTTAAATGAACCTCTTCGACTACCTCCCCCATTTTATTTAATATTTCTGATTAATTTAAATTTTATATTTTTATATGTGTTTTTGCACATACTGTATTGTAAATTCTTTAATACTATGGGATGATATTGACATGGTTTGACATAACCCGAAGCATTTTAGTACTTCTGATTCACAGGCTTTCCTGATTTTTCATTTTGCAGAAATATTTTTAAATTCCAACTTTTGCTTCACTTGATTTGAAGCAGAAGCAAACTTTGGACAACTGGCGTTCCCCTCAGATGCAAATTACTTTCCAGCAGTCCTTGTGGGAGGATGTCAGCATGGGGCGTTAGAGCGTCCTTCGTGTATTTGTCTGTGTTAGGCATGACAAATGCCACCAGAGAGTCCCAGTCCATGTTCAAGTTCTCAGTGCCCCGTCTGCTGTCACCAAGGTCTATTTCTGGCTCATTACTGCACAGTGATGAGTCAGAGAAGGAAGAGTGCCATTACCTTTCCTTACATCATCCTGATGTCCTCCCGTAGCAATACTGACCCACCCCTACCTATTTTAACACATGAAATCTGACAAGCAGTGCCGGAGGTGATGCAGCTCCTCTGAGGAAATTGGGTCACGGTAACAGGAGGTGTCTACCTGGGTTTCAGAGGAGCATTTGGTTCTCAGGGGGCGAACAGCTTAATCTGGGCTGGGATTGCATCGAAAAGTCGTCTTCGTGCCTGTGCTTCCCACTCAGTGTTTGTTGTATAAGCACAACTGTCTGAGCACAGGCGTGCTTCACCACCCAGCATTTGGGGATTCTCATCGTCCCTTCTGGGAGTCATGGAGAGTCGGTTTTGTAGACATGCTGGGGACTTGTGTTTTCTTTCCTCCTGCCAAACGATGTGGTCCCTGGTCCTTCTGATGAGCAGCAGTCAACTCTCGCAGATGATTATTATTTTTCTTTCCTACAGTTGGGACAGCAGGTGTGAAAGAAGGTGTTGCCGAAGCTGGCTCATAGGCCACAAGCTCTTTAGGCCAGGAAATAGGAGCTAAATTTAGCCTTTGAAGAAGTGTGAGCTCTTTACTGTCAGTAATAGCTGGGCCTCCTCGTGCTGGGCTAAACTTCTGCTCTTCTGCTTTCCGCTTGTAAAGCACAATGCGCGATTATGGTATTGTCTGCATGATTATGAAGAGGATGCTGCTATTGATAGTGAAATAACTGGAATAACCTTCTGAAAGAGGTCGAAAGAAACTTAAGAGCATAATTTCACAAGCTGCTTAGCACCAAATGTAGGAAGAGTCCCAGGAAAAAGGCTTTGGTATTTTAGTCATGACAGTACTCCCTGCTTTCCCCTGGTGTCCTTTCTTTCGGGTGGGTCCTAAATGCCTTAAAGCCGCCACTTCCACCCCTATCACTAGTGGTGTTTTATTCATTTCTTGGCAATCAAGTGTAGTCAGAAGGAAAAACAAACAGAACAGGAAGCCTTGATAAGCACAACAGTCACACGTCCAGCTCGGTGCTTGAGTACGCCGTTGTGCCAGGGAGTCCCCACGGTAAATGTTTCCACTGGATTTTTTAGTAACATTTTATTTTAGTCTCCTTGGAGAAACCAGGCTTTTGTTTTAAGTGTGAGTCCAGCCGATGTTGCTGGTGTGGAGAGGTCACGCAAGGAGCAGAATCCAGCAGAGATGGGGAATATTTTCAGGAGGAAAATGGCATTTCTCGCGATTACCAGCAACTCTGTACCTTGAGTTGAGCCAGAAGAGTGGCAGATTTTGCTTGCAGGCTTGCCCGTGCTGTGTAGGAGCAATGCTGGCATGTGCATCAGCAATGGAAAGGTTTTGTACAGGCCGCAGGGTGCCTGCTGTGGGGGTTTGGCTTCTGCAGCCCTGAGCCGCTCTGCTCCGCTCTTCCTCTGGCTGACAATAAATTGGTGCAGAGAAGCCCGCAATATTTTACAAGTCCCAGTAATGAATATCAGCTGGAGGAAAGCATAACAAAACCCCATCCTGCTGACCAGAGAGCAAGCGAGGGAGAGAAAGAGAAATGTAGATTAAAACCAGGAAGAGTTAAAAACTGAGCTGGGATCGTCAAATTCCACTTACTGCCACATCTTTTCAGATGGCAAAATCCCCTTAGGAGGGTATGTGTGAAGGATGCTGTTGTAAGGAAAAATCTGGGAACTTTTTGCGACATGGACAAGCCTGTTCTTGTATTCTTCCGAGTAACGCACATGCCAGTAAAAAGGGGTGCTGTAGTGCTAACTTACCGTTAAAGGAGCTTGGTAGCATGGCGTGTGTGGTGTGGTAGAAATGACAAATTTTCTGTTTATGCTGGTTGCTGCAGACATATTGGTATCAGCGGAGCTGTGAGTCTTTATATTAGCTAAATGTCTTCACCATCATTTCTGGAGTGGTCGGTTTCTTGGGGAGTTTCAGGTGTTCTGGTTCTCAGCAGCACGCAGGTTCCTATTTTGTCTCCTCCTTGTCTGGGTGGAAGTGACTGCAGGGGCTGTAATGCTGGCATGAAACAAATGTTCAGTTTCCTATTTTTGTGAGCAAAAAGAAAATCTGCTTTTAAAAAGTTCACTGTTTTTTAATGAAAAAGTGTATTCCTACTTGTTGACTAAGAAATGAAGTAGTTGGTGTGGAGAGAAAAATACTTCCGTTTTTGAGCAGAGATGTAAATTTACCTATGTTGACCAAAGGTCTGTATATGGGGCTTTTAATCTCTTGCACAGTTTTCTTCCTGTGAGCAGTCTTTTTGAAGCGGATGAAAGTAATCCTATGAGTAAAGGTGGTACTGCAGCTTAGGTGGCTTTTCCTCTCTGACTGAACATTTACGCCCCAAAAATTAGAATATAAAATCCTTCAGAACACAGTTCCAGCATCTCCTCATCTTAAAAAAAAAAAAAAAGTGCTACCTACAGTAAGCATTCTTAAAGTAGATATTCTTCTTCCTCATTGGAATAATAATAAGCTACAGTTAGTTTGAATCTTCTTGCATCTTCGAAGAGTACTTTTCTCCTATGTTTTGGTTATGCAAAAACCTTTATTGTGCAAGAAGCCCCAGTCAGTTGGACCGTGTACCACCCACAACCCTGCTAAAGCCATTGCATTTGAGAACAAAATTCTTAGCAGAATTGGGGCCTAAACATACCAAACACACAGGGGGCCCAAATTATTATTTTACATAGATAGGTTTTAAAATCTCCATTGTACTTCATTCCTGTCTCATTGACTATTTGTAATAACAGCAGGCAAAACATTTCCAGGTTGAATCTTTTTTTTAAGTTGGAAAGAAGAACCGGACCCACTGTGTGGGCAAGGCTGAGAGTAAGAAAAACTTTGCCTGTGTGGTCAGAATGCCTAAGGAAAGCCTGTTTTAAAGTCTCTTGTGTCTCATTTTCTCTTCTTTATTGTAGCCTAGAGCTGAATAAATATAGTAGGTTATGCCCCCAGCTGGGGTAAAAAAAAATGTAGGTGTCAGTGCCCAGGACGTGATGACTTCAGTGCAGAAGTGCTGGGCTCCAGGAATGGACATCAGATAAAACTGGAAATGTGTGTGCGCGGCCCCGGTATGTGAATTGTAGTTCCCTCCACTGCTTTACACTTTGGTGCTCATTGCTCCAAACTTCAGAAATCTTATGCACAATAACCTGTATGGTTGAGTAGGTCAGTGCATGCAGAGGTGGCCTTCGGCTGGACAGCTGTTGGGATGCGCACCAACGAGAGCCTGATGGCTCTTCTCTCATCCTGGCATGCTATGATGGTAAAAAAGAGATGTTCCCTGTAGTCCCTTTCTTGGTGTAAGCCTGAAAAAGAGGAGGGAGGAACAAGGGATGCTGTGCAAGAGCGAGCCCTTCGTTGTCCTCTGTGAAAGATCCAGCGTTTCCTGCACGTGGCTGTGGTTTTGCAGCTCGCTGGAGTCGGGCAGGCGGAAGGGTGCACTGGGAAGATTAGTCTCTGCTGCCTGGGAGAAGTGGGGAATGCTGGTGTCAGACAGCTCCATCCAGATAATGGTGGTTGGGTTAAATGTGTTCAGTCTCTCTGTGTAGAACGCTGTGGAAAGAGCACTGGTGAAATGACCGTTGGCTTTCCAAGTTCCTCTTACCGTTGAGTCGTGAGCATTAATAGAAGCGTGGGGATTCCCTAAAGGTTTGGTTTTCCCCTTTTGTGTTCACTTTGCCTTCTTTGCCTTCATTTTCCTTGAAAGTGGTCTTGAACAACAGCCGGAGCTCTAAGGGTTTCTGGTTTTAGAGTGGTTCAAACTCCTAACCTAGATCCAGATGCAAGTTTTCTTGATCACTTCTCCTCTACAATATCTAATACTACATGTAGGCAGTGCTCGGTCCCACACTTGGAACCTGGTCACTTTGCTGATTTTATTTTTTAAATGCTTTTTGTATATTGGTGCTGTCAAGCTAAACAAGTCTTTCCTCTGCTGGTTTTGGTTTTGCCTTTTATAGCATTCTTTGTTTGTTTTCTCCTCCAGTGTCTGTGGTCCACTTGTGCATCTACCTCTGCTTGGTGCTGTTGTCCTCATTAACAGTTTCTGTCACCCAGTTTATGTAAAGGCTCCAGTCGGTTGCACAATCTATCTATGCATAGTATTTTCTAATTATTTGTAGTGGTCTTACAATCTGTAGCTACTGACATCCCAAAATTAGGAGAATAATTAGCAGTTCTCAACAGTTCCCATTTAGGGCTTTAGCATTTGCTCTTACTTTAGACTTTAGTGCATTTTTGGTTCAAGTCACGTAATGGTCAGACCAGGGACTAAATCAGGTTGATGTTTTGCCTGTTTGAGAGTAGTACTTCATCTGCCTAGAATATTTTGTATTTAATCAGTTTAAATAACAGTGTCTTAGTTTGCATAGCTCCTATATACTCAATCTGCATATGTGTTTGCTTTTTTTTTTTTAAGTAATGGATGTGTAACTTGCAATATTGTTATTGCTATTGCGTATTATGCGTGCTCAAGACTACAAAAACTTTCAATTTTACTTATTCTTTAAAGGGTTTTGATGCTAGCATTTGAAATGAAGGGCTTTTTTGTTCTCCTTTAAAATAAAAGAAAAAAGGTTCAATTTGAAACTGAATCTTTCAGAGAAATCTGGTCACTTTTTAAAGCATTTTGTCTGGACCATGATAAGAAATATCTAAGCGTATTTGCTTAATACCTTTTTAATTATGTTAAAAATGTTCTTCAGGCTTTTTGTGGCAAATTATTTTTGACCTTTTTATTATATTAAAATATAGTATAAAGTATATTGACTTGAAATTAAATTTTATAACATATATAGGTAAAAGGTCTATTTTATCATATGTTATAATGCACACGTATACATAAAATACTTTGTAAATAACAGAAAAAAGAAAAGGAAGTTATGCTTTTTGTTTCCATTTGTAGCAAGTTCATATTCTGATATGTCAGCATTCTTCATGAAAAGGAAAGTTTGTTTTTGACTTGGTGGTCAGCCAAGATTATTTATGATAGATTTATTATGCTTTGTTGCCTAGAGATCTACTGGAGGAGCAATTGATTCTCATCAATAAATAAAAAAAAAATATGTAATACATCATAAAAGATCGTTATTCCATTTAATTCAGAGAAATCAGTCCAAATTTATGTCACCGAGACATCAGTATCTTGAGATTTAACACGGTTTTGGTAACCATGCAGCTTTTTTACTTCTAGTATTCTTGCCATTATCGGTGAACTGAACCAATGTCAGGAAGTTAAATTCATTCTGTGGTGTGGATTTTGAATACTTACCTGAAAAGGAGTTGAGGAGTGAAATTTGTTGAATGATGCTTTAATTTGCAAGAAGTATGTGGTTTTTAGCTAGTGAAGAACCTCGCCTTTTTTTTTTTTTTTTTTTAACATAGGTTTACAGGCTATCCTGTAATTTTCACTGATGGTGTAAAACATTTTGAATCGTAAGTAAAAATTGCCCATTGGCAGCAATGAGATAGAGTTGGAAAAGCCAAAGGGCATCTCTACCCACTCAAATATTTCAAACTTATGTCACCTTGTTAAGGCATGCATATTTACGTCACTGTAGATGCTTTTATATTTTTTGATACCGAGCCTTTTGACCTTTGGGAGTGTTGAACTATTCCTCCATTGGCTACGAACCTGGCTTCACACTGAGAATCTCTGGCAGCCGTGCTTAATACGGACAAAAACGGGTGATCGCTGGGAGTGATTATTGCAACATTTATGCCGTTGCTGCAAACAGTCTGTGCAGGTATCTGCACGTCTATGTGTGTGTTGTGCTTTTCACTCTTTCTTAATATTGCTGAAAGAGCTAAGACGTTATTTGAATTGCTTTCGGGCCAGCTGAGGAACAGGACAAGAAGGGAAACTAGAGTATGGAAAAAAACCCACCCCTCCTAGTAAAATGTCAACCCGTCTTCTTACTCTGCGCCTGATGATTAATAGCAAAGGCAAATGTCTTACAGACGTTAAATATCTGACCAAAATGTGGTTGAAATCTGGGAGATTTTTTCACAGTCTTTGGGTTGGACACCGTTTCACATGAGGTTAATGTTTTGTGAGGTTTTGGTTCAGTGTTTTACATTTGCAGCAAGGTCTTCGTGTCACTGCTTTCTGTGAAAATAAACTGGTTATAATGTAAAGTTGTAGCTTTGAGCAAAGAGTTTCCCTCACTCTGAGGCTGGGGCTGAAGTTAGCCGGGGTCATAAAGTTCAGAAGAATACGGTGATTGCCACCTTACTGGTTTGAGGGCATACATGGGTTATTTGCTTAGTTTTGGCTGGGTGACCTGAAGCACTGGTAGAAACTAATGATTCTGTTTATAACTTTTATTTATTGCAGGCTGCAAACAGTTACCTGAGGGATCAGTGGTTCCATTCTTTGCAGTGGAAGGTAAGTTCTGCACTTCACTGTCTTCCTTGTCTGCCTCTAAGAATACTTTTTAGCATTCCCTATTCCTTCATTGTAAGAGCCCTCAATGGGTAAAGTCTCTTTCTTACAGAGACCCTAAGTCAGAACACGTATGCAGTTTCAACTTGTTCATATCGTGAATGAAGTGGGTAAATTAACTTGTTACATAGGCCAGCTTTTTCAACATGTGTGATTGGCTTCTAAAAGTAGATAGCCAGTAAATTCACATTTAAACAGTAGAGAAATTGGGTGGTTTTGGTTTTGCACTATGAAGTGTAATACGTTACAGAATGACTACAGCCTAATCGTATGCTCTGGACTCTTGGGGTATTTGGGTTTTTTGTTTGTTTGTTTGTTTTCTTTTTCTGAGAAACTAGGGAGAGAAACTGTCTTTTAGAGCTGCTTATTTTAAGTAGCATCAATCTGTTATGCGTCAGCCTGTGTCTGTGCTTTAGGATGATTTGGATTTAAAGGCAGTTTCCATTTCAGAGGTCTCGAGCCCTTTCTCATTTTCAGTGGGAACAATGGACTGATTGCCCCGAGTAGGGGAAGTGGATCACAGTGACAGCATTGTCTCTGAAAGGCAGCACATTCCTCATCGAAAACTGTAGCTGCTGACCTTTGGATGGAATCTGTACGGATCTTTGATGCAGCTGGAAACAAGTTTTGGCCGGATGCTGAATATGGTTGTCCTCTCTTGTCTTGCGGTGGGAAACACAAGTGGTGGCTTTTCAGCTCAGGACTTGTCATCGGCAGGGTTTCAGTGAAGTCAGCCAGGTTGGCTGTGGAGCTTATCAAGATTTCAGCCTGCTGACGGCAACCACATGTGAAAACATAAGGAAGTCCCTCCCACCAAACTGGTTTTGTTGTAGGTGTGTTTGGTAGTTGCAAAATAGCTGTGTGGCAAAACTACAGTGTTGGTGTGCTTTGCGTAGCCATCAGCATCTGGCAGAATCATATTCTGAGTGGATCCAGGTTCTTATCAGTAGGAGCCAAGTGTTGAGGTCTCCTTTTCCAGACCACGGGCATATTCTCTAGCCTGTTACCCTGATTGCCTAAATAAGCGTGGGACAGTAGTGCTGATAGCAGAAGGCTAAGCTGTGGTGTGGCACTTTATTTTGGCCTCTTGGCAGTATCATTAACACAGTGCCTAGCCAGTCTTGCTTTCTTTGCCACTCCTGAGGATAACAAAGAGCTTAAAGCCTGCAGAGACAGTCTCTCCATGTGGCTGTTATTTTCCCTCCTGCTTTGGCAGGCAAGGATGATCAGAGAAAGCACGGACAGAAACAATGATGGAATTTCTTTTTCTTCCTTGCCCCCAACCAGGATGGCTGTGGTACTAATGTGCTGGTGGCATATGCCCACTTTGCTCCTGCAGTGAGGGGAAAATCGGGGTCGGAGGTGCAACTCTGAAAAAAAAGAAAGCAGTGGTGAGGATGCAACCTGGCCCCACCACCACCCACCCCATCAATTAAATTATATATGTATATGTTAAAAAAAAAAAAAGCCTAGACAGAATGACCTGGCTTGCTCATGTGCCTTTCGGTCATGGAGAGGGAGCTTTGCTCTGTGGGAGTTGTTTTTAAAGGAGTATTTCTTAAACTTTCCAATGCTTCTGACCAAGCCTCTCATTTTGGGAAACTCTGAGTAATTTAACTTATTGCAAAGTAGAATTTATTTTTGCTTCCTTGCTTCCCTCCCCACCCCCATTAAGTTTGTTTCTGAAAAACAAGTGAAACATTATCTTGATTTGAAAGACCTTCCCTTTACCAAGAATAGCAAGTAGCTTTTTCCCATAAGAACAGTGACAGCGTTTAGTCACTGCCCAGGTACTTTACACTAACAAATTCCTCTTTGCTAAAATGGAGATAGTTTTGGTGGGGTTTGTTGCTTAATAGTTCAGAGGAAGAACACCTGGTAACTTTCTGCTCTTTACTTTGGTTGGTATTTGGCAGGTTTAACTGAGATCACAACAGAACTAAGAGACAAGACGAGCGGTATATCCAGAAGGAGAGTGCAGGAGTGCAGTTATGTGGTCTGCCGTGGTGAAGTTTATCACTTCACTTGAACCGTAGCCTATGCCTTTAAGAGCCAGGTGCCAAGGTTCACCTCACTCCATAATTTGTATGGTTTGATAATTAAGCGGGTAGTGAGGGAACCCACAAAAAAACCAGGAAGCCTATTCTTCTGGAATGGGTCATTTACACAAAGCACCAGCTGGCAGCGAGATCGCCGCAGCTGTATTATAATCGGGTGGTTGTGCTGATGAATGATATATTTGTCCGGTGGTCTTACAAATAATAGGTCAAAACATCTCTGTGGGCATGTAGAACACAGATGCAAACTGGTGCAGATAGCTGAAGCAGTTATTTGGGGGAAAACATTCAACAGAGATGAGCTTCCTATTGTTCGTACTTGTGTGGTGGAAGCATTTAGGGTGGGTCCAGCCAAACCCAGAGCCCCACTGTACGAGGCACTAGATGTAGGTGGAGCAGAAGACCTTCACTTCCCCTGCCCTGCCCAAACAAGGCTGGAGGAACCCCTTTTACAGATGGCAGACTGATATTCTGAGCGTTTCCAGCAGTGGGGATTGCCCCCCTTGATATTAGAACAGGAATACTTATATTACAATTGTGGGAGCAGCTTCACATTCTGTCCGTGTCCTTCCGGCTCCTTTTTCCTGTGCTTTGAGCCTTGGGAGTCAGATGCTGCATGTGGTCTGAGCTACCTGGAAAACGGCTGGGTCCAGCGAATAGTTGTGGTGTTAAATATTTGGGGAACCTCTTTAGGATCAGGCACGTACTGGTCATTCTTTGGTCTTGTATGAGGGTGCTAAGGTCTGTGAGAGCTTTTATGTGGTGCAGTTTTAAGGATTAATATGCTGTGGGAATTCAATTTGCCAGAACAGCACCCTGGAAATAACTTTTGTTCTAGAGACAAACATTGAAATAAAAATCAAGAATAATTTCATTCTGCAGCCCAGAGAATAATAAAAGAGATGCTACAGATAAACAGAAAGAAAAGAAAGCCCAACACATAATTATCCATGTTTTAGATCCAGCTCCAAGAGGTTTTATGTGTCATCTAACTAACTAGCTGTCAAGATGCTTACACAGCTTTTTAGATGTGACTTCCTCCTTGAAAACAGTGCTTATTGAAGAGAACATGGATGTAGGGACAGACTGTGCCTTACGTAGTCATTTTCTCTTTGGGCTTTTCATTTCAAACCCTCCCACTAAGGGTTGGATACCCTCCCACTAAGGTTACTCATAATTCCTCATTTAATCTGGATATCAGTGTGTATCACAACTCCTACAGGATTATTGGCCACCTCAACCTATTTTTAGAAATCCTGATTTCCTTCGGGTTATAGCTAAGCCAAGCTGTCTTTGTCCAGAGAATAAACAGAACATGTTAACAACTGTCCAGATCCTCAAACATAAACAAATCATTAATCCATTGTGTAAGAAACGTTCCTTTCAACCAGGGAGGTTGGATTGAAACCACGATATGTAATCTTTGGTATTTGGAAGCTGAGAAGTCATAACAGTGTATCAATAAAGATAACAACACTTTCTGTGAGTATACAAGAGAATAACACATGCAGTTCATTGCCCTTTCTGGACCTAGGCTAGGTACAGCGGTAACCAACCCCTTCTGCAGGGGGGGAATGCAGCGAAGCTTGGCTTTGAGGGGTGCTGTGACTAGTCATTTTGGGACTCACACAAATAAGGAAATATCTACCCTTGGCATTTTCCCAGACGGGATCCATCTACTGTGTTGCTTGTTTATATCTTGCCATCTTTGGGCTGAGGACTTTCTGTGTAGTTGTGTAGTGCCTTGCACATCGCGGTACCATGCCCTGTAGAAAACGTTGAACCCTACTGCACCACATGCTTAAAGTGTCAGTCATTAAAAGACCCGCTTGACTAATTTGGTACCACGTTGAACTTGAATTAAGAAAGACATAAATGAGGTCGTCTTCTGCGGTCTTTAGTCTTCTCTTGTCACACGGAGTACAGGTATTTGATTTACATTTGTTGGGGGCAGTACAGCTAAAGGTTACACAGGGCAGGCTGCATTTTCTAGCATGCTCGACAGTAAACTCTGAACACCACCCTCATTGTGGGCTGTGGGTTGCCTGTGTTTTCTAGTTAGCTGAATGATGCAGCAATGAAACATGTCAGTTGATGGCCTTTGGGGGAATGTCCTGAATTGACACAATACAGAAAGAACAGACCTAAGTCTGCAGTAAAGCGTGAAGCGTGACTCAGGCTGAGCTTTGTGCACCTCTGACCTGGATCTTCTAGAAAGGCTTGTCTATACCTTGTCTTCCCTACTGATGCTGTTAACCAGCCCTCATTAACTGCCCTTAATGAGTAGTGCTGCTTGGTTAGGGATCTTACCCATCTGTTACAGCATGGACAGTGTAAATGTGTTAATTGTAGAATTGTTTAGGCTTGAAGGGACCTTTGAACATCATCTGGTCCTCTCCTCCCCCACGCCGCCCGTTTCCGCACTCAGTGCAGGCTATACTCTGAAGTTACACGGGGCTGCCGAGAGCCTGTACGGCTGAGCTGTGAAGCCCGGACCAGGCAGAGCACTCGCGTGTGGCCTCACCAGTGCTGAGCGGAGGGGAGCCGTCACCTCCCTCATCCTGCTGTCGGTGCTCCTGCAGCCCAGCATGTGTATGCACCCCCCACCTGCATTATCTTTGTTTTAAAATTCATTTTCTACACAGACACCATGTTTTGATTCCCATGAATTGGGAAACTGGAACAATGCTGTCATTTGGGATTTGAAAACATTTTGCATTGAATGTTAAAACAAGCAATGTTGGCCTTCATTCAAAAACTTTAATTTTGCATTAATACTTCCCTGGTTCTCATAGGGAATATTGTATCAGTGACTTCAGGAAATATATACTTCCATGCACAAGCAGCCCTATTAATTGCAAAGGGATTCACTGTCATATAATGTCATACTTGCTCTGAATGACAGTACGCCTTCTGGTCTTTGCTGTGTCCAGGTCTATGAATTGCTTGTCCATTAGTACTGAATATTTTTTTTTTTTTATACTACAGCTGTGGGTGAGTATCAGTTTTTGTATCTAACGGTGAAAGTTCAGAGGGAGTTATTTTTTTGTGCTTCAAAACTGCAAAAAATAAAGTTGAGAGAAACTGTACTCAAAAGTGTGGTAAAGCCTTCCTTGTGTAAAGCACCTTTACGGTTTTGTCACCATGGTAATGATTAAAAATAGTGCTGATACAGGAGTGGGGTTTATATAGAATTTAAACGATGACATTAAAGAAATTTATAGCCTTAAATCATGCCTTAAAACTATGAGATCAGGAAAAAATCACATTGGTTGTGGTTAAAAAGGCCCGTGTCTGTCGTTTGTATTTAATCACCTGATTTATGATCTGAGAGAGGAAGCTTTGATACCCTGTGACAATTCAATAGCCCTGTGCTGTACTGCGTAGTGAAAATATTATTCAAAGACCTCAGCAATTCTTTGGAGTGGTGGTTCCTGGACTTCAGACCCTGTCTTGGGTGCTTACACAGCACGTGCAAGTGTAATTGTCCTAGCTGTTTCTTTACTTTCTTTAGCTGAAAGCCTGAGGTATTTTCACAGAACATAGAAGTTCCCATTTTCTGTTATTTTCAGGTGAAAAAATATATAATTATCATACAATTAGGCCAACGATGGCTTTTTTCTTTATATTTTTTCCTTTTCCTTTTGCGTTTGTATACGAGTCAATAATACATAGGTGGGAGCCTAAGATGTGGAATTAAGTTTTGCCTTTCGAAGCCTGAGGGCTTTGAAAGCATTGTGGGCTTTGACAACACGCGAGTTTTGGAGGAGCAAGTTTCTTGCTTTGACAGATAAAAGGCGGGCAGGCCACAGGTTTTTGGCTGGTGGTTTTACTCTTCCGTGGAATGCCTGGGTACCAGTTGTGGCAGACCATGAACCGGTTTCTAGGATAGCCGGAGCCTTTCCCCTGCAGGACTCTGAGCATCCTGATGGAGTTTCAGACTGGACAGAACACTCTGTAGGGAACACGTGCAGGGTCCAAGCAGTGCATTAATGGATTTGTGTTGCCAAGAAGAGATGCTGGTACCAGTTAGAGCTTTCTGGTGAACATAGTGGGACTAAAAATATATATTGGCGTTTTTCAGTTCCTGATGCCCCCTCTCATGGTTAGGTTGATGTGTACTGACAAGATTTGTTGTTCTTTTTGTATTTGAAAGGTGACATGAAGTGCAGCGGTGTCTGCCTGTGTGGGGCTCTGCAGTGACATCCCCTTGCTCTTTATGTGGTGATTGATAATACTGCCGGGTCTATAGTCTGAACAACCTCATTGCAAATTCAGGAGCTACGTCATGGAAATCTTGTCATACTTACAGACTTCTATTTCCATAATGTTTATTCTTTGTAGTTAAGTATTCTCCCCTACACCCCTACAATTTTTAT
>VYZM01010837.1:95854-108526 GCA_013398915.1 Dromas ardeola | reverse complement strand
TTTTTTTTTTTTTTTGCCTAAGACATGTTCACGAGCACGTGAAGTCCATTGGTTTCCTCATTTTCCCGTGTGAGTTTGGCAGTCTTACGCCATCTGTTATCAGAAGTCACTTGAAAAATCTTGGCCTTGTTTTCTGTTTCTGAGATGTCATTTTGCTAGAGGTAACTGTGCTGTCACAGCAGAAAGGCATTGATCTCACTTTGGGGAGTGGAAAGGAATAGATGAAAAACAGACAAGATGTTGACAGAACTGGATCTAGACAGAAAGTTTTTTCTTTTATTTTTTTATGAATCACTGGTGATGTTTTAAGAACTGGGACAGGTAGAGTGGTTATTTTTTTTACTGCTTTTCATTAGGAAAATACCTTACTCTTTCTGGGGGCCATTGGAGCGGGTTCCTCCCGTAAGCTACATCTGTAGCAGCGGCGGCTGATGGCGGTCTGTGCTGCGCCTTGGCTTAACATGAATCAGTTCAAATCTGGGAGCTGTGTGTCTGTGTCAGCACAGCACTTTGTCCAACCAAAAGAGGCTCTCGGCAACACGCTGAGATGCCAGCCTGGATCTGAGCTGCTGCTCTGCCCTGCTCTGCCCTCATCCAGCTATATGCACACATGGTTTGTATACCTGTAGCTACCTCCTGCATTGCCAAAACAGGCTTTTTTTTAAGGAGACGAACTCAAGCCAATTAATGGCCTAGTGGTGAAATCTGAGTAGAAACTAGATAGTTATTTTATATCTTGCTTTAGCTAAGTCAGGACCAGCTCTAAATTTTCGCCTCTGGACTTGGATGTTATCCTATTCAAACTAATATTAGGTCTGAAGATAGAGGGGTGTCAAAAACAGCTGAATAAACAGGTCAGCTTGTTATTGTGTACTTAGGTCTCGGCTCTGAAGAGGAGAAAATATAATTGCTGGAGTATGTTGCTCCTCAGGAATGCTGAGCTGCTGGCAAGAGGGATCCTCGGTTTTTGTCTTGGTGAATTGCTCCTCCTCGTTATTCCAGGGCTGACCTTATGACTAATTCTTTGCAATTCAGGACTTCCAGGTCATAGTGACCACTAGTTTCACCAAATTACAACTTCTCCTCTATAGCTGTCATAATATAGAGCTGCACCAAAACCAGTCTCTCCTTCAAATTCCTAGCTGCAGAAAAAACTGTTTTTAGGAGATCTCTTACGAAGACAGGACAGGACTCTCTTTCCCAGGAGTGTAATTATCCTCCTCGCATGATGCATTGGGTGTGAAAGCCTAACTCTGGGAGTTGATGCATGCTAAGTGCCTTGTTAAGCTGCTGTCTTGGGGCCCAACTCTGCATTATGGATGTTACGAGGACTCTCCGTGTCAGAAGACCTACATGAGCCTGAAGGAGCAAAGGGGATCTAGAGGTTGTTTCATTTTTCTCTCTCCTTTCTTGCACGGTTTTGTCCTTAGTTTTATTTCTTCCAATATAATTAGTGTGTTGAGTAGACATAGTGTATTAGAGGATTGTAAAACTGCTGCTAATATCCACAAAAAACCCCGAAACAGTATGTTGCAAGTGTCACAGACTGTATCATCTGCCCTAGCTGTTGCTAGAAGTCACATGTTGAGCTTGTCTGTCACACCTCTTTGTCTTTTTTTCCCAGAGCAGCAATTGTTTCAAAATTAGAAAAAAGTATCAGAAAACAATGCTAGTAAAAGTATGTCCTTCATTCCCCTGTCTTCATTTAGAAGCCATTGCATCACAGCTATTTACTATAGCCGGGTCTCTGGTGCTATTTGCTGTAGTATTTAAGATGGGAATACTAGATTAGGCTGTGTGACCAGAGGCAAGATCCATTGAAGACAACGGGGTTGTTGTCAGTGATTTATCTGCGTCGGCCCATCTCTGAATGCCAGGCGGGCAGTGGTTTTGGTAGCACCCCAGCGATCCCTCATCCTCTGTGAGGAAGCTGGCCTTGGGATCAGAAAACTGAACGCTGGTGAGACTTCATTCAGTCTTGCATGTCACGCAGCGTTTGTACGAAGGCAAAAGAAACCAAGCAAATTGCAGAGATTCAGTGGTGTTTTGGTAGGCTAAAGAGTTGTAGGGGGTTTTGTGCTGATGTGGCGCAATAAGATGCGATATAAAAACATGGAACAAAGTGATGGGACTGATTCAGATGCAAATGCTGCTCTGAAATCTGGCATCTCCCTGTGAGAAACTGGAAAATTCAGAGCTCCAAAGCCCAGCGATCTGAAGACAGAAATACCCTGCTTTTCTGAAGTCCCTTTTAAGATGCTTGCAAGCATCACATCAGTATCCAGTATCTGTGCTCTCCCTAAGGCTCTGCAGCAGCTTTCTGACACAAACATGTTCCTCGAGCCGTGCACATGTCTCTTGATGACGACATCGATGATGCAGGTGCACAAGAGAGAGAAGCCAATTTCAAAGCCGTTTGTGGTGTTGAAGTGCTAGAAACTCAGCAAAATAATACATTTGCCAAGGAGGAGAAAGTGAAACAGGTGGGTAAACGCCCATTAGGAAGGTTTTGCTGACTGGTGAGAGGGGAGGGGGGCAGGAAAAGCCGAGGGTGCTCGCTGCTAGCAGTGGAGAGTAATAGGGAAAAGGGATGACGTGGCATTTTAATCCAGTTTGCATATCTGGGAAGAAATAATTGCTTTGTGTGCTACTCAGTGCTACCTAAGCTTTCTGGCATTTCCCGGCAAATAGAAGGGGGATGGATTATCTTTCAGAGATTATTTTTTGTTAGCAGTTACTACAATGTGTAGCGTTACTAGCTGCTTAATCCCAATTGGAGGTGGTTTCTCAGGTGGCAACTTCTTCCGATCAGAGTTCTTACGTGCCTGAAATTATTGGCATATGTTTTGCAGCCTTTCAGATGAGGCGGCATCCTGTTTTCCCGGTGATGACCAGCTTCTCATGCCTGAGTGAAATCTGAAGGTTGTAGTGTCAGAGTCGAGGGGGGGGGGGGGTGGGGGGGGTTCTGCACAGCAGGTATGCTGCCTGGCTATTCTCCATGGTGGCCTTGCGCACAGCTTTTTCTTTGGCAGACCTGGTCAAAGTGCAATGACGATAAGATTGTGCATGTTCTTTTTTTTCCGACACGCTATCTCTTCTCTGCAGTGGCGAAGTCATTTATTCCCACCGCAGGCTGAGAGCTGGTGGATGTCAAGGGCTAGGCTCCACAGCCACAGACACCATGTGGGGAATATAAAGTGCCTGAATGTAAAGGTATTAGGAATCTGGATCAGTTCAGCTTGGTGTCAGAGGCATTCTGTAATGCAGTCAATAGTGGTAGGTCTCTGCACGGAGAAGCCTGCAGCAAGGACCGCACACAGGTGGCAGTTAATGTCACAATGCTTTGTGTCTTCTGCTTTCTGTATGATGCATGCTAAACGCCACAGTCATACAGTGTCTGCTATAGTTTATTTATTTAATACTATTCCCCCCCACCCCTGCAACTGCAATGCAGTTAGTCCACTGAAGGTTTTGGAAAGTGTGGACTATATGTGGTACACATATTCCTGTTTTTCATCTAGTAGTCTGCTCTTTTTTTTTCTTTTTTTTTTTTCTCCTTTTTTTTTAAATGGAACCTGATTTTGCTGACTTCAGCTCATACTGCATAATCTCAAATACAGGAGCACATCAGACTTGAACCCCTCTGGAAACTGTGGGTTGTGCCAGAACACCGAGATCCCGACGTCCAGACAGTGTCCGTGTTGAACATTTGCTGTTCTGGAGAAAAGGGCCAAAAATGCTGCAGCAGGCAGCAGTGAGGTCCTGCAAGAGGAGGGGGTAGTTGTGCCTTAACATGTTTGAAACCTTCCCTCTGATGATGAGTCAGAGGCTGTTAAAGTGCTGTAGATCAAGCAGGGTGTCTGGCTCCTGCCCTCATTGTGTGAGTCCAGCAACCTCTGTGTGAAGGTTTTTCTCACTCATTCTGTATAAGAGTTTAAAGCAATTCAGGAGGGTTTGTAACCTACCCCCGCAGCCTGCAGTTAGGGCAGATCTTTCCCGTACGTTTGGGACAACTGTGTTGTTCAACTGTGTTGAGGTTGTTGACGTTTTTCCTCCTGCCCAATGTTGGTAAGAAAAGGTAATATGTGACTTTTGCTTAAAAAAAAAAACAGAACAAAACACCCAAGCACCCATGGACAACATATTTTAAAATAGTTATTCTTCTGTGGAGATGTTACATGGGATTTGCAACACAAGATCGCAGCTGTGTCTCTACCAATGCTTTTTGCGAGTAGGGAGTGGCTTGTGCTTCTGCTAGAAACGTATCTGCAGTCATAGTGAAATTCCGCATAGCCAAAGCAACGTTAAAAACAAACCCCAGCTTGGCTCCGACACGAAAAATACGGAACAGCAGTTGCTGTGTGCAGGATGAAAGCTGATGTTTTGCCAGCCTGAAGTGTAAAGCTGGTGCTGGAACTGGGGCCTGAAGAATGGGAGTGTTTGCCAAAAGGAAATGGAAGCAGGGATGGAGGGTTTCGGGGAATGCATCAAAGTCGTCTGTGCCAAAAAATGTCTCCCCTGTGGACAGGTCTGATTACGAGAGTAACCGCATTAGCCCATGCAAAGTGCAGCTGGAGCCACAGTTGGCCTTTTGCGTTCTCTAGCTGGGGAAACGGCATCTCGAATGCACAGCGAAGGGAGAGCTGGGTTTGGATCGGCCAGCTGTGCTACTTCATCTTTGTGACCGAAGGGCTGGGTGCAGGGATTTGAGAGAAAGACAAGACACCAGCAAAAACAAAGCCCAGTTTCTCTGCTTGGTAGTGGGAAGGTCTACCAAAGACAACTTCTTCCCTCCCTGCTTAGGGGGCTAGAAGGACGCGACCATTTTTGAGTTGCTTTCAGTTTTTGGAGGTGCACATACTGTATTTGCATGCAGGTTTGTCTTCAGTGGAGCCCATAAATTTAAATCTGCTTGCCCAGTGGTTTTGAGTTTTCTTTTTTCCCTTGGATAAAATATCCTTCCCTTACCGTCCTCTTATCCCGCCGTGTTGCCGAAGGATATCTGCAGTAGTCTTGTGCACACTGGAGAGCAGAAGCCCAGAAGGATGGTCAGCCAGGTGACAGCTGTGGCAAAGGAGGTAGAGATATGTATATGTAGATATATAATATGCTTCGGGAGCAAGTTCCTCAGGGCATTAATGTTGCAGCTGCCCAGTGTCGTGCTGGGAGGTGAGTGAGGAGGCTGCCCTGTGAGCCCCCTGGTCCCACTTCCACTTTGCACTTCTCTTGACCCAAGCAGAAATGTGTTTCGTCCTTATTTCGTCCTTTTAAAATTCTGTTTGTTTCAGCATTCTTTTACTTTGCAGTGGTGCTGTCCCAGTGGTATCTGATCAAAGGACAAACTGCGCTGGTGGGAAGTATCTGTGTGGTTGTTCCAGGTTGTGCATTACTAACAGCAGAGCCCACGTCACCGCTGATGAACCCATTGAACTCTGTCAGCTTTGAAACAGCCTGATCTGAGCGTTCGGGGGTTCTTGCCTGGGTCAGCTGAGGGTCTGGAGCAAGGTGGTAGACACCGGTGGNTAGGTGAATGAATGTAGACTAAAAAAACGGGTGGGGGAAGATGTTGTGATGAGGAAGCAGAGCAACAGGTTATCGACATTCAACTTGCTTGCCATGGCCTCAGTGCGTTGGTGGTGCTTTTACTTAAGGGTGCCACGATCTAGCAATTGGCCTGGTGGAGGCAAGACCTCAGTTCTGCTCTGTTCCTAACTTGTCATATGACCTCAAAGAAATCCCCTCGGTTTCTTGCTCTCTTTCTCCTTCTTGCCTGTAATCATCAAGACCGTGAGCTGCTCGGGACAGAGACTGTCGCTTGATATATTTATTCAGGGCATAGATTCATGGGTGCCAATCTCAGTGCAATGAACAATGGCGATTTCGTCAGGATCATTTTTATATGAATTGGCAAAAAATTAAGTATTACGTAGACCTTAACTGAGTGAGAACCAGGAAGTGTCTAGCTTATAACGTTTCCCTCCAGTTCTTTGGCCTGTGGCAAGGAGCTTGGGGGCAAGTGAGCCTCGACCAAGGCGATGTCATTCAGAGAAGCAATCGAAGCAGGGAAGTTGCACTTCAGCATTTAGCACTGGGTGGAATGAAAAATGCAGAAAATACCTTGACCAGAAAACATGGTAGAGTGCAAAAGTTTGCTGCTGCTGTTTTGCAGCTATGTTAGAGCGCAGCACATTAGTCTTTTTGTGCAAAACCTTCAGAAGGTCGCAAAGAGTTTGATGACTGCAGCGTGAGCAGTCTGAAGGCCCTGATTTGCAAAAGTATCTATAATCTCATCCCAGCCCTTTGCCTGGAATAGGACTTTTTATAGACTTAGTCTTTTCAGGTAAGTTGTTTTTTTTCCTTCACATTGGTAAATGTTGCAAGTGGGGACTCAGTTCAGAAGGCTTTCAGTGGATCCACCTGATGATTTAAGCCGGTCTCTTGCTGTTAGGGAAACTTCTGTTAGCAACAAGTTGTTATTACATATTTTTCAGAATACCCTGAAGTAAGTGATGCCCGCTTGTGTTAAAAGCAGAATACGGATCTAGCTGAGTTCTGAGGATGCCATGTTTTCATGGAGGTAACGAGTTAATAGACAAAATGCCAGTAGGTGGTGCTCAAGAATACATGGTACAGCTCCTGGGCTTTGTAGGACAAGCCAAACAAGTGTTGAACATTGCAAGCAACTCTTCCTCTTTCTTGTTACCCAGCATTTTAACAAAATGTTCTGCCGCAGCGGAGAAAACCATTCCGGTGTCTGCGCTCTGTGCGTTTTTTTCCCCCTCTGTGCGTTTGCGTCTAGCAAGAGGCACCCCCATTTTACACAAGCGCCGTCAACATTAAACTGTAACACTAGCTTGGCTCAGCCATGCCCGCAATGAGCTGGGGAGGACCTCTGTGCGGGAGGTTGACCTTTTCCCTTTTGCTGGAACTACCCTCGTTGCTCAGCAAGAAATAAACAATTGCTGGCAGACGCAACCCTCAAAGTCAGCGTACGTTCCTGCAGTGGCTCTAGCTTCTCCAGTAAAGAAGCGAATAGTTGCATGTTGTTGTGTGGTAAGGGGATGAAAAGCAGAGAGCTAGAATTTGACAGGCTGTTCTGGATCAGAGTTGGCAATGAATTTTTTTCAATGTGATGAAGATAGTATTTGCTGATGGGCAGACAGGTTCCCGAGAGTACAGAACGTTCCCTGGCCACTGGGAGCAAAGCAGGGATGAAATTTGGTCATCAAGAAGGTGAACTTCATCTTGCCCTTTTTAGATCAGGTGCACTGCCTGCTTTAAGATGTTTCTAACATGAAAGGTCTTGCTAGGGCTAAAAAGGCAGTTGTCCATGCCTTCAGATTTTGTCCATTGTTCCTAGGTGTCAACTACATCAGTATTACCATTTTTGTCCAAGGAAGTGGTGTATAAGCAAGGGCTGCAGGATGAGGCCATTATGGGATAGAAAAACGTATGAAGATGTTAAAAAAGCTGAACTTTCCTAGGCTCTCCTGAATTTTCTGTTCACAGCCGTATTCAGGAGCTTTTGAGCATGGATGGCAAAAAACACTGCTTACAGGTTTGGGTTTTTTTCCACATTTGCTTGCTTAATAACACTGGAAAAGTAATTTTTCACATGTGGACTTCAATTCCTCCTCCTCTAAAAGAGGATTGAGACTTAGGTCTTTGGGTTTCTGCAAGACTTAATTAATTAGAGTGATTTGAGAATGAAGGATGCCCTGTCAGTGTCACTTATTCCCTGTTCTGCTGCTTCTGGGTACTTATTAAATTCAGTGGTTTTGCTTTTAAAGTCAGCATAGCAAGATTTTGGAACGACACTGGCTGTGTGGTTCTGGCTGGTCAGTAACTAGGAGGATCAAATTCCGAGTTGGCATGTGTTATTTTCACTCACATAAATTGTACCAGGAGCTGCTGCTTTTAGTGAAATCCCAGTGAAACTGGATTTCCCACCCCAGTATTTTTCTTGTACGTGCTATTAATGATGGATGTTGTGTGAGTATTTTCAGAAACCGAAGGCATCTTTTACACCTACATCCAAGGGAAACGAACTCCTCGTGCACGTTGACGTGCCTGTTTGCCAATATGGGTCTTCACCAGGCAGCTTTGCTTTTAAGCTTGTGAGTGATTGTTTCTCCTTGCTCCAGAGTCAGCGCAGGTAGAATAGAGCAGATGGCTCGGTGTTGGCTAAGTGCTTGCTGACACACAGCAAATTGCTTCTGTAACCGACTGATAGGTTTCAAGCTTTAATTGAGGCTTTCAGCAAGGCGCTCAACAGTGAAAAGCATTCTGCTGAGAAAAACAGCAGCGTAACCATGGGCAAAGGTTCAGGATAGCAGAGTTCAACCCTCTTGGGGATGGCTTCTTTAGTTATTTATTTATTTTCTGCTGCTTTCCCACCATCATTCAAGACTCCTGTAATGTCGCCTGCAGATTATGGCTCAGTCTATCGGTGCAGCACAACCCTTTGTGCTGAAAACGTGAAGCAGGGTCTGATAAGTTTGGATTTTCTGCTTGCAGGCGGGCTCAGCGTGTCTGCAGAGGTAGCTGTCCCCAGTCACCGTCTGCCTGGTCCGAGCAGCAGTTTTTGTAGGTCTCCCTCGCGCAGCAGGAGTACAGCTCCTGCTGTCTTTTCTCTTATGTACGTCAGCATCATGAGAATTTTATTTTTTAATGGACATCTCTAAAAGGGAAAGGAAACCTCCCTTGCTTCTCCCTCCCCCCAGGCGAGAGTGGATTTGACAGCGGAAGAAAGATGTTTGTGGTAGGATTGTCTGAGCAGCGTCCTGTTGGGCAAGAGGGTTTCCTTCAGCAGCTGTCCCTTAGGCTGAAGGAGCTGCTCTCCAAAATCACGTCCTAACTCGCCCAAGTAAGAGGCAGCCCACAGCAGACAGGGATGCAATAACCCCATGGTCTAGCTCTCGTGCTCCCCCACCCCTCCTTACTTTCTATCCAGCTTTGAATTCTGCTTTGAATTTGATTTCTTCGTAGTACAGGACCAAGGAGTAAATTTCAGCATGGAAAATGTATCTGTCGAGCCAGATTTGTTTAGTGTCCTCGATTAGTCAGAAAGGAGTTGCTTCAAGTTACAAAGCTGGCTGTTTGGCTTTGAAGTTTAGATTTTATTTGGTGCTGGAGTGAGTCTTAACAAAAAGACCCTGAAAAAAAAAAGGCTCTACATGAATAAGAGAAATTAAACTCTATGATTCAAGTTTCTCAAAGAGTCCGAGAAGTCTGTGATGATGGTAGAAGTAGTGCTGGTAGCTTAAGAACACTGGTGGACCCTCTCCGTCCCAAGGAGCTCACACGTACAAAGATTTTTGCTCACTTTTGAAACTCCAAACACATTTGATAGTGTCTGCAGCGGGTGTTTTTATGTTTCTTTAGCTTTTCAGTGGCTTAAAATACACTGCAAGTGTCAACTACTGCCAGCGTGCTTTTGTACTTCCATGAATTTAATTAAAAAGATAATTGGATTGCTTTATCAGCTTTTACATGTCAGCCCGGTGCCACCCTCTTCTCCCCCCTCTAACAACGTTGACAAATGCAAGGCATCTGAAAGCAGTATTTTTCTATATTGTTCTTTTCTCCCGTGTTTCGGATAGGGCACCGAGGTGACTGTGTTTTCTGTTGAGCATTAGATCTGCTGCCGCAGTGGGAAGGAAGCGGCTGATAAGCAGAGAGACGGCCTGTTCAGATGGTTCCCGCAGGGTCTGTCCTGTGCCAGCGGAGGGGGAAATGCCGTGTAGCGGCAAAGCTCCAAAACAAAACAAAATAAAGCACACCGACCCTTTGCAAAGTCCTTTGCCTTTATTACACTGATGATGCATATCCTAAACGCGCAGCTAAATCGGCAAGCTGCGTGACATGGGCACTTTTTGTGATTTCCCTGGAAATGCTGCCAAGGGATGCAAGTTCCATTTTTAGTGCGAAACACTGATGTTTTCATGTAAACAGAGAAGTGCCCAGCCTGTGTCCTTTAATAAACCTGAGGATGTATCCAGACTTCTTGATATCCCTTTGACCAGAGGACCAGATTCGCACACAGAGAGGAGCGGAAGGGCATGTGAACTAAGCAAAACGCTGCGGTCCTGGTGGTTGCTCTCTGCCAGCCAGCGGAGCTCCTTCCCAGCCGGCTCCGTGGCCGTGCAGTGCCTCCGGCGCTGCCTCCAGCCCTGCCCGCTTTGGCAAGTGTCTCCTCGTTCTACTGTGCGCTTCCTGTCCTCGTCCAGGAGTGGTGTTTTAACGCTCGTCATCGTTTCCTTGAACTTCCAGAGTTTCATCAAGCTACCTCTGGGAATTTGGGAGGGTGGGTTTGCTTTAAAGAATACTATTTATAATACAAAGCAGCTTCTGTTCCAGTCATTTGTGACAACATGGCTGACGAGGAGGTAAGAGTTGTCTTTTGCTTATCCAGCTGGTCTGCGTACGGGGCAGTCGGTGAAGTAGCTTGGGCACAGCCAGAAGAAATGCAGGGGCATGCAGAGGAGTGGGGCAGATGGGAGTAGGCAGTCAGGAACGTCTTTCCTGAGAATGGAAATGCTGTTGTGTGGAAGACTTTACAAGTGAGTTTCTGGTACAACTGGAGGGTGACAGGATGACTTTGCAGGATCCTTCAAGATAAAAAAAAAAAGCCTATGCATCTACTGGAATTTCTCACTTTGATGAAATTGATTTTAATTCATTCTGAATGTGAATTCACCAAATAGCAATGTGGAATGAAATATCTGTAGCATGGTGTTTTGATGGCTCTCTCCACCTTTCTTAATGATTAACTCCCTTTAAAAAGGACCTACAGCTTTGGAAGCAGTGCAATAGCAGGTATCTGTTACTAGCCGGAGAAATAAGGTGGTTGCAAGAGGAGATGGTGGAAACAAAGATGCTTTGGAGTTTACAAACTTATTCTCAAATAAAAAAAGGGAGTCACGGTTTTTTGTTGCTCCCACGGAAGAAATTGGTTTAGACATACAAGGTTTTCTTTTCCATTTAAACATTTTAACTAGAGCTTTTCAGCAAACAAAAAAGGCAAAACTCAAAATACAAAGCAGCGCACTTGACAGTTGCATGTAGGAAGCACATATCCAGACAATTTATTCAAGAGGTTTATGGTGATGTCAGTGTGACCCTTTCATTTTTCTTGCAGAAAAAGATTTACAAGTACAAGAAGGTGCTCAGTAACCCCAGCCGCTGGGAGGTGGTGTTGAAGGAGATCAGGACGCTGGTGGACATGGCGCTGACGTCTCCGCTTCAGGATGACTCTATTCACCAAGCACCACTGGAGATTGTCTCAAAACTGCTCTCAGAGGTATGACCTCGGCAGTGCTCCTGCAAGACACTGTCACATTTAGACGAGAGACAAACAGTTAAAAGTCTGTGGGTGGGTTTTATTTTAACGTGGGCTGTCAAAATTCTGCCTTTGAGTCTGCTCGTGACTTCTGCTGACTTGAGTGGAATTTGTACTTGCTGGGGAGAATTTGACCTGTGTTGGGTAGATTTCTAGAAACAAAACAAAACACATTTCTCTTGAGGCTTTTTGTTGTTGTTGTTGGTTATTTATGGTAAATTTACTAGGGGTCTGATTCATGTCTTATTTCAAGTCAGTGGTAAAACTCCCCTTGACTTCTCTTCCATTGGCTTTGTTTCCGTGACCGATAATTCTTGTAGCAATTTGCATATACCAATAAATTCATTGTGCAGCTATTTTATTTTTACCGGTTCTGTCAAAGAAAAATATTTTCCTTCTTCAGAGGTATCTGTCCTCCTTTTATAGCATCTATTTAAAATAGCTAACTTTTCATGGACAGGAAATGTAATGCCAAGCAGGTTTTTCATGTCTTAGTTCTGATGTGCAAAGATTTGTGATAAGCAAAAAAGTTGCTAGCTATTTTTCTTGCAGTAAGCAAAGGTCTAGCAACTCACAACTTTGTAACCTCTGAACGGATCATAGGATCATAGAAGGATTTGAATTGGAAGGGACCTTAAAGATCACCTAGTCCCAACCCCCCTGCCCTGGGCAGGGACACCTCCCACCAGCCCAGGTTGCTCAAAGCCCTGTCCAGCCTGGCCTTGAACACCTCCAGGCGTGGGGCAGCCACAGCTTCTCAGGGCAGCCTGTTCCAGTGCCTCACCACCCTCACAGTAAAGAATTTCTTCCTAATATTTAATGTGAATCTACCTGCTTTCAGTTTAAAGCCATTACCCCTCGTCTCCTATCACTCCACTCCCTGATAAAGAGTCCCTCCTCATCTTTCCTGTAGGCCCCCTTTAAGACCTGGAAAGCTGCTATTAAGTTTCCCTGGAGCCTTCTCTTCTCCAGGCTGTCTGTCAGTCTGTCTTCATAGGAGAGGTGCGTCATCCCTCCGATCATCTTTGTGGCCCTCCTCTGGACTCAGTCCAACAGGTCCATGTCCTTCTTATGTTGGGAGCCCCAGAGCTGCGTGCAGTACTCCAGATGGGGTCTCACAAGAGCAGAGCAGAGGAGCAGAATCACCTCCCTTGTCCTGCTGGCCATGCTGCTTTTGATGCAGCCGAGGCTGGCTTTCTGGGCGGCGAGTGCACATTGCCAGGTCATGTTGAGCTTCTCATCAACCAACACCCCCATGTCCCTCCCCTCAGGTCTACTCTCAATCCGTTCTCTGCCCAGCCTGTATTTGTGCTTGGGATTGCCCCGACCCA
>VYZM01010837.1:59257-95237 GCA_013398915.1 Dromas ardeola | reverse complement strand
GGACTGCCATGACTTCTCAAATATGATGGATAGTGGCTTGGCAACTTCATCCGCCAGTTCCCTCAGGACCCCCGGATGTATCTCATCAGGTCCCATGGATTTGTGCACCTTCAGGTTCCTCAGATGGTCTTGAATCTGATCTTCTGCTACAGCGGGTGGTTCCTCATTCTCCCAGTCCCTGCCTTTGCCCTCTGTGACTTGGGCGGCGTGGCTAGAGCACTTGCTGGTGAAGACCAAGGCAAAAAAGTTGTTGAGTACCTCAGCCTTCTCTATCCTGGGTAATCAGGTCTGCAGTTTCCTTCTGGAGAGGGTCCACGTTTTCCCTAATCTTCCTTTTACCACTGATGTACCTGTAGAAGCTTTTCTTGTTGCCCTTGACATCCCTGGCCAGATTTAACTCTATCTGGGTTTAGCTTTGCTAGCCTGATCCCTGACTGCTCGGAAAACTTCATCATGCTGCTAAGAAAGCCAAAAGCAAGCCCTTTTGCATAGGTGGTAGCATAGGTGACTTCCAATGAATTTATTGCCTTTTACTGGTTCCATGGTTGAAGAAGGAATTTCAGGAAAACTGCAGCAGTTAGTTTACTACCAACAAACGTTATACAACACCACAACAATCTTTTTATTAATTTTTGTAGAAACATAAAGCCTGTCTTAAGAAACCATTTTAAAGAAATGTATCACTAGCTTTAATTTTCCAACTGATCGGGACCTACTCTGGCATGCTGGTGTTTGTGTGTTCAGCTTTTATGGCTCGGGTGGCTTGAATCTGAATGTGCTGAGGGAGAAATGGAGGCTTGCACAACCCCTCATAGCAGATAGTCTACCACCTTATTTAAGAGAATGATTTTATTTTGGTGAATTTTATTCTGAAAATAAGCAATTGCAGTCTTGAGTCTTTCCGCTTCTGTCTGGTGGTAGCTAAGAGCACTGTGTATGCTGGTGTGCCAACTCAGAGTACTCTTTGCTCATTCATTTCTTCTGTTCAACTCTTTCAGAACAACAACTTAACCACTCAAGACCACGAGAGCATTATTGTGGTGAGTATCTTTCTGGCAAAATCTGAGGACAAATCCGTATTGTTTGATAGCACTTCTGTTAATGCTTGCATCTGCCCCAGTGAAGTTGGGCAAGTATGAAAGCATTTCCAGCAATGCTGGTGAACTTAAGTAGGACCAAACTCATTTGTTCTATTAGTTTTTGGTATGGTTTTGTCATTCCTCTTTTCTTGTTTCACGGATGAGTAACAGTTAAGTTTCCTCATCAACTTCCGTGAAGCAGTACAGCATGTTGAGGGTTAATCATGTCCCAAAATGGCTTCCTTAGTGCAATGTTCAGGCCGCACAGTGCAATGTTCATATCTATATATGGACTTTAAATAGTCAGACGCCATCATTTCCAGATGCGTCCTATAAAATGCTTAGGCTTAGTAGTTTCCTGAGGGGCTAATGCTGCCATATACAGAATGTCTCCATTGCTTATAGTATGTGAGCTAGAGATTGTTTTTGTAAGTGTGGATATGTGTATGCGTCACTGCAGTTTAACTCCCTGCTTACTTGATTTCTAAAGCTATCCTCTTCAACTTTTTTCTTTTCTGTCGGTCACCTTCATTTAGACATAGAAATAAGGGAATCAAATGGCAGCTCTCTTTCTTGTGCAACAAAATATAAAATGTCAACAATTTATCAGAGAGGTGGAACTTGGTTCCCCATCGCTGTAATTTAATTTCAGTTGCTGGCAATTTGCAGATTTTCCCATTAATCTAATCTAGAACCTCGCCACCATCTGATTATATCACATCTCCATGACTCTTTCTGCAAAATGACAAGGTGGCATGTAGCTGCCAGTAGGTGTGAATTGTGTTTAACTGCTGCTTAAGATACAATTTTAGCTGGAATCAGTCACTGAGATAAGTTTCTGAAGTGGCATTTACTTTTCTTTGAGATACGCTATAGCGTTCTTTTTACTCTAGTGCCAAGGGTAATTCAGGCCCCCAGTTACAATTGCTTGCTTTGGGGGAAGGATTTTTTAATAAAAGGCGGCCGTCCTGTGAGCGGCGAAGTTGGACCGTGTGGCCTCCAAAGGTCCTTTCAGCCTATGTTATGCATCAGTTCTGGGTGATGGCTTCTTCAGTTCAAGTCCTGCCCTTCTGTAGGTTGTGCCCGAACCATTGAGGAGATGGCAGTTTCTGGGCATTCAGAGCTCACTGCCGTTACACAGCTAACCTGTGCTATTCTTAGGAAGTGTTGCTAATACTGTGTATTTACGTAGTGTCTTAAAAGCACACAGTGATTGCTGTGCAAATGGAACCAGCTTTCCTTCTCTGGATGGTGCTGGAACAGATCAATACAACAACTGATCCGTTCCTGGTAAGGAAGGGGAAGCACATGTTGCCATCGCTGGGCAACGAGAGACAGCAAGTTTCTGCTTTTAACCACAGCACACAAGGAAAATACAGGCTGCTTTGATGCTGTCGCTTTTCCACATTGACCGTACAGGCAGAGCCATGACCTGCTTGACAGCGTCTGTTGTGGTTATTCCCTGCATTCAGTAAGGACGGGGCTGAAACAATAAAGCTCATTTTTCTTGTGCTGAGAACCAGCCGGTTACACCTCTGATGCAGCGGTTCTCTGACAGTTACTGGACAGGTATAAACACTGGGTGGTTTTGCAGTACATGGCTTCTGTGGTTTGGCAGGTCCTATAGCAAACACTCCAAAAGATGGACTCAAGGAAGATCTTTAGCTCAGGTGTTGGAGGGAGACTGAGGATATTCTAGTCTCACTGAATATCAGTGTCACATCCTCCATCAGTCCACTGTTGCTGGGCCACCACCAGAGGAAGAGTGAACAGTTGCAGGAGGACGGCACATGATAATGAACAGAAACTTCACAAATGTTATGTGTAACCAAAACAGATCTTTGCAGATGCGCTTGGGTTTCATTCTTAAAATTCATACTAATCTTGACCTGTTTGTGTGTGAAAGTGGCTATTGTGAAACACAGTCATAGCAAGCAGACTCGCCGGGCTGAAATCTTTAAGGAGACAAGAAGGAGAGCAAAAAACAAAGCAGGCTGCCTTAGTAAAACTCCGGATGCCATCCAGATAAAATATGTGGTGTTTAGTTGCTTAATACAAAATGTCCTAGCTGCTGTGTTTAGAGTCTTACTTCTAAATGGGTACTGGGAATCCCTTTAGCTCAAGACTGGAAAAGCATGAAGGCACCACCACATAGAGAGAATACGTTGTTCTAGTACCATTTTCTAATATACAAAGAAAGTAACAACAACATAAGTTCATGACACCCTCAGTGGCAGGTATGAGCTCTAATGTGTTTACCGAGCATAAGCACATTAGTTTGCGTAGCAACAAAGAACGAGTGATTGATCTCAACTTTCACAAAGTTAGATGCTTGATTTTGATGAATAGGGTCCTCCAAGGTAGGAGCAGTGTTATGTTGCTTTTAGTGAGTTATTTCTCACAAAAAGATCTTGAACTCTTCATAAGGGATTGTGTGTGTGTGGTGTTTTTCAGTTTTGTCTTTTAGGGAGATGTTATAGCTGAAACAGTGAGCCAGGTTCATCCTTGCTGTATTACGTCCTAAAACAAGTGGTCTGCTCCGGTTTTAATTTAAACTGTTATTAGAATTGTACTCCTTTGCTGCATTTTATGTATTTACACTGATGTAGTTAAAAGCAAAATTTTCCAGAGGATTCATGGCAGAACTTGAGCTTACCTATAAAATAAACACACAGCCCACCTCTAATTTATCTGTTGATACTTTTTACCTTCTTTTTTAAAAGTGAGCTTTTTTTTTCCAAGAAAAATATTTCCCTGCAAAATCCTTGCAGTCCTCTAATTATATTTTTTTTCTCACTGTCTCTTTTTAAAGGCAATTGCACCTTTGCTGGAAAACAACCATCCTCCTCCTGACCTCTGTGAATTCTTCTGCAAGGTATCAGAACAGCTTTGCTTTCTAAAATCTTGTAGTTGTATGAGAGTGTAGTTGTTTGAGGTAGTGGTTTTTTTTCTTTAACTCCTTACCTCATGCCCAATTGATTTCAGTTTTTGGTCAACAACCAATGATATTGGAATACTTAACAGCACCATTATGATAAATAGATCCATATCCTTAGTACATCAGACTGCAATCGTCTGTGAGAGTTAAAATCTTCAGACTCCCACACCTCAGTCTGGGCACAAGAGACGTCCTACTGCGTGTTCTATTTAGCTAATGCAAAAATCGTTGGAGTCACCGTGTTGAGGTGAGTTGGTAATGTGATGCATAGCTCAGCCCTAATGGTATTACATCATTGGGTAATGGCAGTGGGAAGATCATAAAGACCCATCCTCTTTTCTGATAAATACATGCTTGTGCTGCATTTTGCACCCTTCCATAAACTTCCGAGTGGTTTGGATTGCAGAGCCTCTGGATTTGAAAATGCTACTTTTCTTCTAGGCCTGTTTGTGTTTCAGTTTTGAGTCTGCCTAAATTTGCTTACTGGTGACTGGGTGTACGTTTGTCAAACATTGTTAGTGCTGCTTATAATTTCCATCCAGAGTTACTCACCGGAAGTTTCTTCCTACAGAAATTAAGTCAAGTTCCAGAAACTCCTCTGACTGTTGCATTTTTATAAGCCAGTCTTAGGGTCATATCTAGTCTCAGACTCAAGGCACTTTTACTCCTGGGGTTTTTTTTGCCTTTGGTCTCCATCAGAGGTGGGCACCAAATTATCTTTAAATGTGTGGGAAGGGCTTGCAGGAAAGGAAACAGGTTATGGACTTTCCTCTTCACGACTGAAATGGACAAGGCTAATGAGAAGGCTGATGTATCTTCAAAATTGACCCTGCTGTGAGTGGGGGGATTGGACCAGATGACCTCCGAAGGTCCTTCCCAACCTAAATTACTCTGGCTGATACATTATGATTGTATGTTTTAGCCTGTGATGGGAGAGTGGCTTGTTGGTACCCTCCAAGATGCACCACAGGTTTTTAGGCTGGATCCCAAGGAAGGGAAGTTTGTGCCATTACACTGCCTGTGTCTACATATCTTTTTGTCCCCAACCCCAACTGTTGGCAAGTTCCAACCAAATTTGACAAAAGGGGTAGAAGTCCCAAAAATACTACATTCCAGTGAGTTTTGTGAAAAATAAGCACTAGGGAAAGGAACTCATGTAGTTTATGAGCACCCATGGTAATTTCTATTAGATGCCAGCTAATCCATAGGAGAGAGCAGTGTTAGGAGTACCCTAATCCCAGGAAAGATTAATTTAGCCCTTGGATCTTGGATTGATCTTGAGCTAATCCATGCATGGAGTGCGAAGCCAGAGGAGACCCATCTTCATAATTTCCGAAACTCACAAAATTACTTGTTGCTCATTACAGCACTGCCGAGAGCGCCCGCGGTCCATGGTTGTGATAGAAGTGTTCACACCGGTGGTACAGAGGATTCTCAAACACAACATGGTGAGTGCACGTGGTACAGGAACTTGGTCAGTTTGGAGAAGTTTTACTGTGATACCTTTCATAATTAGCAGCTGCTCTATTGTCTGTAATGAACAAAGCACAGTGATATCTAAATCTAACCCCCCCAGACTGTGAACGCTGCATGTAATCGAGTGTTGCTTTATAAATGCGGAACTAATAAGCATTCTGTGGACTTTCAAAAGTATCTAAGCAAAGCTGTGATTTGAGGAACGTTTCTTTTTGCAGCAGTGCCAGCATATGCAGCTCCATCTCTCTCCCACCTGGCTCTTGGCTCCTTATTTACTTCCCGCCTGCCATCCTTGTAGCTATAATGGTTTAAAATCAATTAAGTAACAAAATCAGAATAGGGGCTTGGTTGATTTTGAGCTGAGGCCCTCAACATTTTTTCTTTAAGACACACCCAGCTCTCTGGATTTCTGTTTTTCTTTAGACTCGTGTCCAATGAGTTCTTACCTCAGTTTCCTGAATTTCCTTATGCTTTTCTGCTATTCTTCTTCCTTCTTGCTCCAGGAATCGGGTACTCTGTCATTTTACGATTGTTTTCGTCCAGGCTGCTTTCTCTTTTCTCATTGCCGATCAATTCCTTGCTAGTGATTGAAATAAATGCTAGGAGACTGCCCTACCGGCTTTGCGATCTCCACTCTGTGTACCAGATTTCCCCCCCCCTCCACCCCCCCAGCTGAAGATATTCTTACATGATCCATATTCCTTTCCTAAGAGAGGTCTATGTGTTTACCAGCCCTCCATCCTTTGTGGCATATTAAGTTTCCTGCTATGGTTTTTAAGTTACATAAAGAAATATTATTTCATAATGCTGTGGCAGAGTAACAAATAAATAAAATAAAATATTTAAGACAGTTGACTTGGCTGTGATCTCAAGGATGGATCTCGTACTGCTGTAACTAGACAATCAACTTCTTTTCACTAACTGATACAATTTTAGAGACCGTCCAGTGTCCTGCTGCGTACAGCATGAACCCAGTAGAAAACAGTTCATATTTCTTAATTTCACAACAGTATTATTATTTAACTCCTTGAGTTTACAGAACTAGGTAGAAAGCCCAAGATGGCAAAAAGGTCGTATTCCTGGCTCTGTGCCTGCACTCTGCAGACATGTAAACATTTTTGAATATTCTGTAGTGTTCACTGAAATATTCTGTAAATGTTATTCTTGGATTCCGGACTGATTTTTTTTTTTTTTTTTAAAGCATCCAGAGCTCTCAAAGGGTCTCAAATAAAAACTAAATGCATAGTGTAATGCTTGTATTTGGTTAGCTTCAGAGAATTGGGTATATTTACCATACTTAACATTTGCAGATTGAAAATCAACATGTCTGTACCGCAGTGTGTAGTCAGAGAATTTACAGTGTCATATATTAATTGGAGTGGATTTGGGCACTCTACTGCTCTCCAGGGACTTTCGTACTGAATAGTCTTTTCGAGAATGTGTGTGTGTGTGCATGTAAATAAAGTTATCCTTTAGGGGGACAGTGTTGTTGGCAGTAAACTTCATAACCTTAGGAGGCCCCATGCGATGCAGTGTGCTTTGAGCAGGAGACCCAGCTGTCTGTTCCCACCTTTGCTGCTAATTTGCTCTGTGGTCTTTGATAAGCTCACGACAAGTTCTGTTCCACAGTTTCCCGCCTATAAAATGGGGAAAGAATGCTTCATTTATCTATCATTTTGAAATCTCCAAAGAACAAGGATAGCGTTTTGTCTTGCTGATACTGCAGGATGTGCAGGACTGGAAACTATTATATGCTGAGTTGTTTGGGGAGTGCTCAGCAACCTCTCAGTACCTTTGGATTTCAGCTGTTTGTAGGCTCAGCCCAGATGTTTGAATATAAGCACTAATGTTTGGGTTTTTTTGGGAGCAAACAATATTGATAGTGTGTATTGTTCTGTACCTGGTACAGTGACAAGGCATCATATTCTATTTAGAGAGATACTTTATTTTAGAGCGGTCAGCAATGGCATCCTCTTTATGATCTCTTGGACTTTCATTCTAATTTCAGTTGGGACACCTACAGGGGTTGAAAAATTTAATAAACAAATTGCAACTGCAAAAGCTATCTTTCAGGGAGTGTTCATGAAATTAAATGGCACCAAACGATATATGAAGCGCGTATGTGGTCTCATGCCCTTGAACCAAACGTATTTGCACCTGCCAGAAGGAGCTGTTAGAAGTTTAATGATTTTAATTGTAATACCAACTATGGAATCCCCACAGTCCTTTCGCTGGGTGAAGTTACCAGGTAGCCATTCAGTACTAGCGAAGAGTGACACTTAGACTTGCAGGAGACATTGTATTCACATTTTCGGTAATTTTCTCTAGCTGTAAAACCTATGCGATGTATTAATACAAGTTGTGCAATAGAAGTGCCTGAAACCAATATAAATAACAGAAGGTTTCAGTGCTTTGGGAGTGTATCTTCCCTTTTACAGACCGCCAGTTCGTTACCGCTTGTGGCATATCTTTAAAATTTCAGTTGCCATTTATTTTTTCAGGATGACTCCTTCCACAGCCAGCTGCTTGAGGGGTAACTGGGAGGGCTTGTTTGTCCTCAGAGGGCCTTGTTCTCCGCTTGGAAATTGAGCTTTGTAGTTCTGCAACACCTGTGTAATAAGGTTACACCTGTGTAAATGTGAAGAAATGTGCTGTGGAATAACACTCGCCAGACAGCAGATTTTACTCCTTTCACATCTAAAAATAGCAGGTGATGTGAGGAGATGCAGGATTTCGGTTAGCAGGTGCCTTTCCGACTGCAGGATTTAGTGGAAGTGGCTGTTGAGCTCACCTGTCAAATTCACATTGTAGCTGGAGGAAAATCCCTGGAGAAAGAACTGATCTCTGGTTTTATACTTGATCACTTATTGATCACATGTCGAAAAGATTTTCTCTAAAACCAGAATAGATATGATGTCAAACATGGAAGTAAAAAAATATTTTTGAGTTGCATTTCTAAAAAACTGCAGTTACGAGTGGAAGCAAAAATGCAAAACACAAAGAATGCGTTTCAAAATAAAGGTATAAAGTGAATTGTAGAAAACAAATGTAAGTGTAGGTAGGATTTTTTTTTTCATTAAACACGTCTTTTGTTTCAAGGTGGTTATGGGGGGAAAAAGAAGAATTGGAAAGCATGTCATTATTAGTGGGAAGAGCGTTACTTCAGCATGCGGTGATACTGTGCTCTTGAAGCTGTCAGCATAAAAACAACGTGAATTTGGTCGTGTTTGAGTTGATTTCTTTTGAAAACCCACGGTTTCGACGTACATTGCAGGCATGTTTCACCATCTTCACCGAGTCTTTCCTTTTTGGACAGGATTTTGGGAAGTGCCCTCGGTTGCGGCTGTTTACTCAGGAGTATATTCTGGCTTTGAATGAGCTGAATGCTGGAATGGAGGTGGTGAAGAAGTTTATTCATAGGTCAGTTGTATTTAATTTATGGCATATTTCCAGTCCTGTGTACATGCTTTGCTGTGTTACTTCTCCCAGCCCTGCTCATCTCTTTACTGCCTGTTAAAAGTAGCTGGTGCTTTGTGGTACTGGCAAACAGGAAATAAATTAGAAGAGTCCATGAGGCAACGTTACTGAAGTCTCCATCTGCCTTTTTTAAAAAAACACCTAATTCTCAAATGTGGCTGGGGTTTTCTGCCTAGTTATGCACTGCAAGCAAATGGACTTTGCTGTGTGTCGGTTCTTTTTATACATTAAGATTCAGAGCCTCTACAGAGAGATTCCCATTAACTTTAGACCACATCATGCTTGGTCATGTATGAGATTTTGGGGGGGCTGTAGAGATACCACAGCAAATAAACTGACGATGCAGCTTAGTCTTGTTCATAATTAGGGCCATTGGGTAGGGATTTACAGGGTTAAAATAACTCTCTGTTATGGCCCTTCTGAAGATTCCCCCAAGGCTGTCTATCCAGTTCTGGCACCCCGTTCTGTCTGACTGTTTTTGCCCACAGAAATCTTCCTCACAATGATGTCATCTTGGTGTTTGTTTTTCAGCATGCATGGTCCAACTGGACAATGCCCCCATCCCAGGGTCCTGCCAAATCTTGTAGCTGTCTGCTTAGCAGCCATTTATTCGTGTTACGAGGAATTTATCAACAGGTCAGTATGAATTCCCAGCTGACTCCATGTTACTCACTTCCATACTCATGGCCTCTGTAGACGAGATGGGCGTGAGCATGGGTGTGGGGACGTGAGAGCATGTCTTCGTTCTCACTCTGCTCATCGCTAGCATTACACATGGGAGTTCTGGTCAATCACATGCATGTTTTTGTAGATATGTGATTATATTTGTTACACTTCGTGTGCTTGAAAACCGGAAAGATGTCGAACCTTCATTCGCTTGTGCTCACTGTGGCACGTTTTCAGGCAATGAGCATGGCCGTCTGTTACTGCACGTCTTTGGCTCCCATGATTGAACATGGGGGCCCTGTGAGGAGCTCGGCAGTTCCCAGTACAGGAGTACTGCAAGCTGCAGTAACTTCCAGGATGAAACTCAACGGCCAGCTGCGTGCTGATCTTGGACGCTGTTGAGATATTCCTCATAGGCAGACTGCAGCTGTAACCAGCCTTTTTAGGCCAGCAGAAGATGAGTGCGCTCCACAATGGGAATTAAGCACTGCCCGGAGCGGTGTTGGGTTTGCTCCCTTTCTGGCACATGAAGAGTGTATTACACCAAAAGCAAAGGGAAGGGTGAGATCTTGAAGAAGGGGTTGTGTGTAAATCCCTGCGTATCTACAGCTTTCAACCTGAGCTGGTTTCACAATGCTGTTTCCATTATTGTGGAAAATTTGATTCCTGACTTTCTGCAAAATAGATGCCGCGGTTCTTGACACACGAGCCAGTTTCCAGTGGACACTGAGGGTTCCCCTCTGCAATGCTTCCTGTTTGTTTATGCCTATCTGCCTTTCCTCATGGTAGAGCACGGACAGGGGCTGCTTAGTGTCCAACAAAAATTCCAGACGCGAGGGCTGCAGACAAATGTCTGGACATGTACTGTAGCCAGATACATACTTGGGCATGGATTCTGTTACAGCTTTGCACAACTTGGATGGGAAGGTTCACCTTTCTACTAAACTGGCATGTCAATTAGAGTAATGAAAAGCTTGAATCTTTGTAGAATAGGGGCTGCAGAACAGTCCTATTGGAGCCTTTTAATGTTTTTAATTGATTTCAGTAATCCGATTACACAGGAGAAAGCAATCCGGTGGGCCAGGGTGAAATGCAGTGGGAAATTGCAAAAGATCTTGGCTTCTTAGTGTTGCACTCTGTCTCCTGCTCTCTGTTGTTATGTCGGTCTATTGAAATTATTTGTTTGTTTTTAAAATTCAGTCGAGACAATTCACCGAGCCTGAAGGAAATTCGGAATGGCTGCCAGCAGCAGTGTGACCGAAAGCCTAATCTCCCCCTCCGCCTTCTTCACACAAGTCCTGACCTGGTCTCTCAAGAGGCCACCTTGACTGAGTCCCGTCTCAAACCGGTTATTGTCACTTCGAATGAGATCCACGTCGAAGTGGAGCGCAACAACACAGCTAATCAGAAGATGACAGCCAACGTGGGCAATGGCAGTGAGCCCAACCTGATTGACTGCTTGATGGTCAGTCCTACCTGCAGCACCATGAGCATTGAGCTGAGCGCCCAGGCAGACAGGATCCTTGGCTGTTATGTTGAAATACTCAAGATGCTGTGAGTAACTATTTTAAACAGCTTTTTGAACAATGTCATCTTAACAATGGGGGGCTTTTCCCACAGGCTTGTCGTCTTCAACATCTGTGGCCAGCAAGCACATGGTTATAAATCTAACTCCAGCTCTAGAGAGTCCAGCCTTTGAAAGAGGCATCTGGCACTGCCAATATATTCTAAAAATAGCATTAGGAAGATGAAAACGGAAAGCTTATTTGTACAGTGAGCCTCAGGCATATTATAGAAGACGGGGTGTTGTTGCCAGTGGTTTCTGTTTTGTTCTTGCCCACCCAAAAAAAAATATATTCCATTTGTCTCCTCCAGCGCTCTTGGGATTGCCCGAGACAGAGCTAGAGAAGGCAGGGCTGTGCTGGGCTCAGTGCCTCTGCAGGGGTAGGCAGCGCAGCTCCCCTGGCTTCAGCGGGAGTTGGATGAGATCAGTGTCTTTCACTGAGGCGTTCTCCCATCACATGTTTGTAGAAGTTTTATGACTTGTTCAGATTTATTTGTATTAGACTGGAGCCTCTATTTGTTGGCCAGTTGCTTGGTACAGTGGACCTTTATTAGTGAATGAATGCTCAAATAGCATTTACCAAACGATGGCTCCGTGGTTTCCTGGAAGGTAAATCCTCTGAATATCTTCGAGAGAAATATAAAATAAAAGGGTTCTTCAGGAAAAGCTTGGTTTTGTCCTGGATAAATAAATGAAAAGGAGTAACACAAAAGGTGGACTCCACAACGGAAGCTTTTAATAGAAGTGCAGTAAACCAACCCAAAACTACTTTAACTTTGACAGCCAGCTCTGCTACTGAGTTGCAATATGTCTTTGGGTAAACTGTTAGATTTCTACATTAATTATTTTTAAACAATGTAAGGCTAAATGAAGCAGTGGTTGGGTTTTTTAGAATACAAGACACAGTGGGTGAAATTGGGATTCTGCTGTAAACCATGAGCATGTGGCTACACTGAAGTCAAATACAAATCTGGGTGTCCACTCTCGAGGAATTAAATGAAGTCCAACTGCTGTGATGGAGGATTTTGTGAAAGTTTAGTCTGACATTTTTATCTTTTTGAAAGTACTTAGTACCAGTTGTCAACGTGATTCTTTCACTCACTGCAGAGCTGGGTTGCAAATACGTGCATACATAAGCACACGCTCAGAACTGGAGGCAGGACAGGTGAATCCAAGATACTGTTTCCATTGGATTCTTGAGCAGGAAGTTGCTGAAGGCTAATTTTATCCCCCCCCCCCCCGCCTCCCCCCGGCCTAGCCTCTTCTGCCTTTTAAAATGTTTGCATTGAAAAGCACAGCATTTGACTTTGCTTCATCTGGTGGCTTCTAAGCGTTCACGCACCCAGGAGCTACGTTCGACACAGCGTGTATTTATGCCTGTCCCCTTGACTCTAGATGTTTTCCATAAACACTATGAACTCTCTCAGTCCTGATGCTGGCTTGGATGCTGACTCACTAAGCATTGATGGTTTTGGTTTCATCATGCAGCTGACACACGTATAAAATTCACAAATGGACAGGCTCTTCCTCACAGTCTCTCCACATTTGAACCATTTGATAAGCCAGGTCTCAATTCCCATATAATTTCCTACCTAAAGAACTCTGATTTCACTCCATACCTTAAAACGACGGGGTTTTTTTGATGTGTTTGCTGTCTTTTTGAAAATCAAGCTCTTCAATAGCAACAGTGTTACTGTTATTGCACCGGTTATAGGTGTGGAGCAGCTTTGTGCCCTTTTTCAGCTTGTACGATGGTGATTCTGAAGGGTGAAACCCACAGGATGTGTGTAGTGGAGGATCAGCGATACTACAAAATTCGTGCAGCTCTCTTTAGATTGCCTTGCCAGAGTCCACACCTTGCTTGAGAAATCACAACCTATGAGAACACAGAATGATTCCTAAGGCAGAGCCATGGCTGGTATATATTGTAGCTCCACTGATTTGGGTTCCCTTCTGTTCCTATTCATCCCTTGATTTTTTTCAGAGCTGGAAACAGTAACGCAGAAATTGCTTCTGCTCCTGATTCTGCCACTGGCTTACTAAGAGGTTTTAGATAAGTCACTTCTTTTTGTGGCTCAGTTTCCTCATCCATAAAGTATAGGTAAAGATTTTGAATGTTATTTTTTAAACTCTGAAACTACTGATGGAAAATCATTGTAGAAAGGCTATTAGTTATTAACAAAAATGCAAGATGATGCTGTTGTGATGCTGCTTCCTTGCACGCTCAAACTCTCCTTGAACAAAGGCTTTCCGATAAACTAAATACTATTACTGTACTTTAAAAAACTGAGATTATGAAGAAAGAGAGTTGAAGAACATGCCAGTAGGAAGAAAACATTAATTATAAAACAACTGCTATCCAGGAGCTGAGCTCTCAGCGGGCAGTCACTAAAATAATGTTCTTATTAGTAACAGTGATAAGCCAAACATAAATAAGTTGCTTAGCATTGAATTTAATTGTTCTTTTAGGTGTCTGACTCAATATCATCATCAAAACAAGACAGCCACCGACAATGATATCTTTTTTACATAATTAACTTAGGGCAGCAGGGAGTAATTTATTTAGGCAGATTTTAATTATTGAAAGTCTAGCAAATAAGAATTCTTAATGGTATGTTCAGCAGAGGGCATTTTATTGTTCACCTAACTCCTACACAATGCTTACTTTTTTGGGGGAAAAAGCACTTCTAATATTCATAAAAACGTATCAGCAATTATTTAATAATTGCTGTAATACCTCACTTTTTGCACAGAAGGCTAAATGTGCAGAGTAGAAAGGTCATCTGTGTGGCTGTTATCATAGCACCAAGAACGTCTTTTACCCTTTTTCTAATGTAGTTGAGTAACAGAACACAACTATTGCATACTAAAGGAAAACAGAAAATAATGGTTTTAAAGATGTTGGCAGATGACCCAAAGTCTGGGCAGATTTTAAAGGAGACACAGTCTCTAGTGGAACATGGTATTTTTGTCCTGCACTCAAAAGTGGATCAAACTTCCGTGTCAATGTTCTCTAATGCGTTCTGGACTCTGATAGTGTTATTGATGCCAGTCAGTGCCTCCTCAATGCTACAAGTCTTAAACTGGTGCGTAGAAAATGCACTAAATTAATTGAAATCTTTCTGTTCATCATATTAAATTAGACGCTCTGAAAGCTGCTTAGCGTTGCCCAGCTCCTACTTGCATGTTAATGTTTCCATGCATCAGAGAATTTCTTGTACAGCCAAACTTGTGCTTGAGCAGCACGACTGCGGTTAGAGAAGTTTGCTGTAAAAGGGTCCGTGTGTCCTCTTCCTTGGACTGGATAACTTCAAAGCCTGCCTGTCACCTGAAGGACCCCGCTGATTCCCCTGGCAACACCCGCGTGTGTAGTGAAATCTGCATCAACAAATAGCAAACTGAACTGGCTGCAAGAATAGACGCCTAGTAGGGAGGGTGTGGTGATGGTGTATCGTAGGCTGTGACCCTTTTTCTGTGTTATTTTTTGTTTCCATAGCTGCCTGTAGTGGCAAGGGTCCTTCCAGATGCCCAAACACTTGTACCCCTCGCTGGGGGCTGTGTGACCAGGGCAAACTTGCATTGCTGTTGCCTGATGCTACCGTGCCAAGTGCGAGCAGTGGAGGGAGGCCTTTCCTGCCCTCAGCAGCCAGAGCAGGACCTTTCTGGGGCCTTTCAATGGTGATAAATATTATTCCTTTGAAAAAACAAACAAGCCCAGCTCAAAAGAAGGCTGAACGTGAAAAGACACCTCACTGTTTTGCAGATAACAGGTTTGTGCCTTATATGACAGGGGGTCTGATGGGGCTTTTTCTCAGCCTGCCCTGGAGCCCTGAGCTAAACCTTGTGTCATACAATTCAGAGGAGTTGGACCTAGAGCCAGGGAAAGAAGGGATAAGCTACACGTCTGGGGGGCTTGGTCATTTTATTATCTGATAACAGAGGAGTTACCAAAAGATTTTTGATCTTGTCAAGCTGCTCAATCTGGAGAAACAAGCTGCTTCCAAGTAGTTGCTCCTTGTCTCTCTGTTATCCTCTAAAAACAGAGGACTTGGGGCTTGCAGTCTCTTGGGATAAGACCGACAGCTTTCCAAACGCAAGCGCCCACTGGAGCTTCCCCTGCCTTCTCCGCATTCCCCAATAGGTCAGTGGCATGCTCTGAATATCCCAAGTGGATTCTCTTATGTCATGTTTATCAGGGTTGCCCTGGGCTGCTAATATGTTTTGGATTGTTTGTGCTGCACATGACATATGGGCAGGTTTTCATTTTGGTGAAAGGTGATCCCGGGGAAGGAAAATGTATTATGTTGGCAGGCCAATAGCGGCGATGGCCCAAAGGCAAAGTCACTGCAGTCGGGGATTATTTAATTATTATGATTGGACAACGTTCTGGCCAGTCCCCGAAAAAAGGTTTCTGGGTAAGGAAAGCTGTGTGCAGTAGCAGGTGACTGCTCTGACAGCCTTCACCCACTTGGCACCCTGACCTCCAGCCTAGCACCCGTTTCCCGGGAACCCAGAGATCGGGGTGCAGGTTGACTGCTGTGCTGTTCACCTACAATTGCAAATCCTGCAAAAATCAGTGCCAGTGAGTACATCAGGGAGTCTTTCTCCCCCTCTGCTTTTATAAGGCCAGTGCTGGGATTTAAGCGGTGTGATGAGCGTTGGGCGTTCAGCCCAGCACCCTTTGAAGAGCTCCAAAGGGAATTTGTCCCAGCCGCTCTCCTGAGTTCTCCCTGTAGCTCTGTGCTCCCTCCTCCTCCTGGCATGGCCTCTTTGTCTGGCTCATCGCGGTGGTTGTTAACTGCAGCCAGAGCTAATCTATCTCCCTTTCTTTCCCTGCTTCAAACACTTCTGTCTAGTGTTAGAGCTTTGAATGGACCAAAAAAAAAAAAAAGAAAAGAAAAAAGCAACTGTCTGAAATGAAAGAAGAGTGCAGATGAGATGAGCACAGACAGAAAGAAAATGTTTTTGAAAAGGGAATAGGTGGGAGGAGGAGAAACACCGTAGGCTTTTAATAAGTAGTTTAGTTTTATTCTTGTGCTACGTTTGTTTCATGTTTCCTAGCTCAGATTGAAGGGATTACAGGTTGTGTAGATTTTCTGCTCAGGTCCCGCTCACGTGACAAAACTCTATATATTTCATAGGAGATGATTTTCTTTCTTTTTTCTCCTCCTAGGAAAGCAGGCTATGGTTTATTTTCACTGCCCTCTCACAGACCTGCTCTGCAAATGGATGCCATACATAACTCCCAGCTTCAAGAAAAGGCAGAGTGTAATACTGCCCAATGCTGTCTGCAGTGTTTCAGTCTTAGTCTATTACAAAGCAGCTTTTTTCTTCCTCTTGCAATTTCCCTTGAAGATCAGCCATGAAAAATTGATTGGTTCACATTATTACTAATCGCAACTCTCCAGATTGCTCAAGGAGGAATTTTAGTGGTGTAACACGTAACCCGAGATGTCACAGAAACTAAGCCTCCAAGTGGGTCTCAGCTTTTAAGCTTCTGTTAGGAAAGATTTGTAGGTGCTGTATGTAGGTGTTCATGTGATGTGAAGCACCTTTAATGCCTTTGAATTTCCTAACTCAGCCCTTTGGCTTTCGGGTCTCTTCTGCTCAAAAATCTGCTCTTAATATTGTTTGCATCTACCAATAAAAATGCGTCACTTCTTAGAGTAAAATCAGCTGCTGGTTTAGTAGGAATTTCCAAAGGGTATGTATATTTAAAAAAAGAAAAAAAGACTGCTCATTAGACTTGTCAGTTCTTCGAGGACCCAGGGGCCAGTGCTGTGGTCCACGCATGAGCTTTCCAGGGCCAGCATTCAGGCTGCAGCCAGAGGTTGCTCGCCAGAAGCCAGGCTGTGATGTGGAGGGTGAGTTGGGGCTTGGGCAAAGCAGTGATCCCAAGAAGACAGCACTGCAGGACTGCCTGCTTCTGGGGATGCAAATGGTAACAGGAGGAGCACACAACATCCTGAGTACAGAGATGGATGTTTGAGTGGAAGTATGACTACTTCTTGTGGTCTGGACTATGTTCTCACACCTAACAAATGTAGTGAAACCCAGATTATATGGGTTAGAGACCTCTGGCACTTCTCATGGCTGCAGCTATGGATATGTTGCATCATCTCTCTCCTGCAGAGACCTGGTAGGTAAACCAGAGACTTTCAGATGTATCTGAAAACAGGTCAGAGTTCTGCGTCACTGATCCGTTCTATTTGTCTATAGGTCAGAAACAACAAATAGTCTTGTAGAGAGCCTTAATTATTCAAAGCTTTGTTAAAAGAACCCAGAGAGCTCATCGTAGAGGTGCTACATCAGAGGTTTCCTTGACTTATTTCAGTTTATGTGACAAGCCCCATCCTCAGGTGCTTCACAATACTCACTTTACAGAGACAAAGTGTAGAAACAACCCTTTGTAATGAAGTCCTGCTTCATGTCTTGCTACTCTGAGGCACTAAATAAAGTTTGCCATCTTCCTTATTTTTTTAGTGTCTAAGCGCCTAGAGGGTTTTTTTGTTTTGTCTCTGGAAAGAACCTTGTGAATGGGTGATCAGAAAGTGCTGTATCTGTGATGGATTCTCGCTCACTTTAGGTTAGTGTAACATCCCTTATCTCAGAGTTGCTCCTAATTTAGACCAGAGAACAGAATTCTTGATGGAGAAGAAAATTAGGCTCAATGGCTTCTAGTGCAAGTGGCATGGGCATGAGGTTTTTGTTGTTGTTTTTGTGTTTTGTTTTGTTTTTTATTATTGCAGCTTCACATGCGCTATCCTTCGTGCCTCAAGTGCTAAAGATAACAAGAGAAAAATAAACAGGCTGTATGTATTAGGGAACATAGCCAAGACTCTCAAATATTATTTGGTCGGTGTTCTGAAGAGAACCAGCACTGAGATTTTTGCCTGGCCAGTGCCACCTCAGTTGCTGAACTGCCTGCCCTTAAGCCCCAGCCTTGTACCCGAGTGCTTTTATGGTTGTTTAACAACTGCAGGTGGGGGAGGAGACGTCTCCCTGAACTCAACACGGTGTTGTGGTTCTTGGCCTCTTGGTAGAGGGATTTCAGGAAATGACTGGAAAGTTCGTGCTAGGGTTATCTGGTAATGCACCCGTGAAAAGGGCAGGACTACTTGCTGAAGTTGCCTACCAAAATTATAGGCATTTAGCGTTGTGCTAGGTTGTACCTAGCATGGGAAGGAAAAGTGTCTGTATTGAACTTGGGACTTCTGCACAGCAGTATGGAAGAAGAGCTACTAACCCATCCCACAGTGGTTTTGTACGGCATTCCTCTGTTTTTTAACATGTTACGCTACTATCAGATCATAGTTGTACTTGTGGACTGGCTACTTGCATGAGTTGTTATATATTTTTGTAACCTGAACTCATACTACTCTTGAGCAAGTGATAACTGACTCCCTGGTTGATTTTTACATCATGATCATCTCTTCAATTAAAATTTCTCTGCATGTCGCTTCTTAAAAATTCTGCTCAGGCACATAAGTTTTCTTCGTGTCTATGAACATGCCTTTGTGGACTGTCCAGCGTGATCTGTATTATTAGTTATGGAAATCACTGTTTTATGTGTTCAAAAAAAGGATGAGACTTTTGGAAATACATCCATCTTCAATTTCTCTGGGCTAGAGCCTTCTCTTTGCAAAAATTGCATTATTTTGGAACACATCCCTGGGCATATGTTGTCTGTTTCTAATACTATCAGTGGATACTGTCCATTTGAGAACATTACACTTCGTTCCTTCCTAAAGAAACACCATACTTTTCTGCCAAGTTTGCAGTAAGCTGCAGCCAATAATCTGGCTTTTAAAACTGAAATCCAAAGGGTAACAGCGGTAAGAGGAGACGGTAAGCTCTTCTAGGTTGTCTTCTACAGACATCCCAAGGTGTTTAACCCCATGTGAGGTTTACTACACTTAGTTCTGTGTGTACTGATTGGTGTTAATTGGAGTGAGAGTGGCCTAGCAGGCAGTGCCGGGGTCTCGGCTTTGGCTGGTGTGTTCTCTGCCCCATTTTGGTGCTGACTTGCCAAATTATCCTCTGTGTTCTTCACTTCATCCATCTTAAAATGATTGTACCCTTTGTGCAGTGCATTGGTATGGCACTTAATTAGTGCGAACTAATCAATGAATGTTTGAGATCATTTGAAGGGGAGGGGTAGCAGTGTGCGAAGTGCCATTCCTACATGAGAAGCTGTACCTGCTTCACCACACGTGCTCAAGCAGCTGGCATCTTGCAGGTAGATTGAGATGATACGCTGCAGGTTAGACCAGTGCATGCTGTAAAGCAAAATGGTCTCTTCATCCCAGTTCACATGAGCATCCCCTTATGGATGGCTCCTCGTAGAAGGACAGTTCTGTATATTGACAGCAGAGATGAAAACAGAATGCGTCAGCTGCGATCTGGGATGTTAACACAACAGAGAGGAGACGCTTCTTACAGGGTCCACTGGCCTGAGCTCTCAGCTGTGATTATCCTCATATGTCCTCTTTAACTCTTAATAATGTTGACAGTGCTTCCTTCTCTTCCCCCGTAAGCTAAGAGTTTTATACTGTTTAAACCGACCCATTCCTTTGTGACAAGGTCAAAAATGGAGGGGGGCGTGTGTGTGTCTCTCTTCACAAATGGGCTTATGTATAATAGAAAAAAAAAATAATTTCCAGTTAAATGCAGAGCAGAGCTGTAAATAGCAATGGCCTGGTAATTGCTGTACCAACTTAGATGAAAGTATTACTTAGTGATTAAATGTCAACAGGTTTCATAAACAGCAAATGTCTTTAAGTTGACATAAAGAAGGCCTGGCCTCTCTGGAGGTCACTGTAAATACCAGATTTATTGTGCCTCAGTGGAGAATGTGCTGAAAATGGAAAGGGAAATGTCATCGTAGATCTTTAGAGTGTCTCAGTAGAACAGAAAGGTTGTTGGTGCCTGCAGTAAAAAGCTTTTGACTCCTTGAACTAACGGTTGACAAACCGTATTCAGTACGTGGTATCTTACTAATACAATATTCATTTTTCAGGTCAGACTATGATGACTGGAGACCAGCACTGGCCAGCTTGCTTCAACCTATCCCATTTCCCAAGGAGTAAGTTTGCACTGTCTTAGTATTTACTGGGTTATTCATGTTACTGTTGTTTTATGGGGAAATACAGTGTCATCTAAAAACTGATGGTAATAGAGCTTTGTGCATCTCGTATTGATTTAGAATCTAGAGTTGATTTTGTCTGATGCAGAGGGACGCAAGACTTCCCCATCTTCGTCTTCCTTCCCCATGTCTCTAAGGTGAAGAAAAAAATGGTTAACTAGAGACAGGCGGAAAAGAAAGGAAGGAAAGCTGGTGAGGAGAGTAAAGTAAGAGATTTAGTGGAGGAGGATGCTGTACTGGCGTCACAGAGCCTCATATCGTTTGTATTTTGCATTAAATGAAGAAGCTACCCAACGCATCAGCCAAGCTCCCTCGGAAGCCTATTAATGAACAGTAGTGTTTATAAAATGCAGACCTCCACGGACAAACATTACAACCTATAATTGTACAATTTGCTAGCTTATCACATCCCTTAATGACCCGATGTCTTGAATCAGGAAGGTCTGATCCTCTGTGCCAGGTTACCTGGGCTACAGCGAGAGCTTGGAAATAGGCAACAGAGACATCATTTACCTAAGTCAAACGTGAGTCCTGGGGGAGGCGTAAACCATACCATGATGCAAGGCACTTCACAGAATGACCATTAATTACTTTACTCATGTATGATGTTAATTAGTTGTGACCGTACCTTAATTGCATTGCAATTAAAGAATTCACCTGGCTCTTGGAGGTAGCCAAAAGGGTTTTTTTTTTAATTATATAGCTGTATTGTAAGTCTTTTACTTACTTCTGACCCACAACTCCCACTGACGTTAGTCAGAGCCTTGGCTAAGACAGGACTGAGGAAGAGCGACAAGAGTTGTTCCAAGTGCTTATTATTTCTGCCTCCCCTTTCATTTTTTCCCTCTAGATTAATGAAGGAGACATTACCTGATCTTTTTTGGAAAGATTATTCTTTTTGTCTTGTGTACTGCAGTTGCTTAGCAAATCCTTTTATTATCTGGAAAGAACTAAAAAGTGATTGTTTGGTTTTTGAGTTTTTTTTTTTTCCTCTGACCTCCCGTCTCGCAAATTCTCATATTCTTCTGTTTTCTGTTTTAAATTTCAGGGCTCTTGCACATGAGAAATTCACAAAGTAAGTTTGTGGGGCTTGTTTCTTTTATTAAAGGGTTTAATTACTTAAAATACTTGTACTAGTCTATAATAGCAGTGATGCGTTATTCAATATTGTGCCTCTTATCTGTGAGAGGTTGTGAGCATGTTCTGTTAGCAATAAAAAGATGTAGTTTTCTTTGTAATTTACTGTGACGGCAGGAGCCCAAGGACTAAAGACACCAAATGCTGATAGAATTTACAAACCAGTTTGTCATTGCACATCTCCGAAAGCTTTTGTAGACTGCTGTGAATATACACTGTCCTTGGCAATCACTTTTAGACCTCATATTTCCCTCCTGTGGAAGCAGTTCAACTTAATTCTCTCTAAAGTGCACGAATATATATTGTTTAAAGTGTAATCCAAGAGAAATGTGATACTTGTGTGAATACTGCAACCAGCAACTGCTTATTCTTGTCCTTTCAACTTTTTTTTCCAGGGAGCTGAAATACGTGATTCAGAGATTTGCAGAAGACCCGAGGCAAGAAGTGAGTTTATTGCCAGTTTACACAGAGTATTAATTGGAGGGATTGCAAGTATACTTGTTAAGAAGATCTCTCCTTAAGTAGTTTGTTTCACAACATGGTGTCGTTTTGCTGTGCTTAAGTCTCTTAGGGGGCAATAGCCACTCAGGGCACACGATCTTAGTATGAATGGTTTCTTGCCTTATCTATAAATACGTTTTGTGACCCCCTTGGCTGGCATCAGTTGATGTCGTTGCTCCACAGCACACCACAACCAGCAAGATTTTCCCGCTCTGTTGATTATCTCAGAGCTTTTCATCTTCTGTACAAAAAAAAGGGAAGCAAAATCCATGGATCCCTACAGCTTACAAAATAGCAGGTTTTATTTAGCTGCGTATCAGTTAGATTGTGTGCAAATGACCATAATTCTCGTGAATTAGCAGGAGAAAGGAGGTGGGAGGTGTGTGACTGGAACGAGTGCGTAGCTGTAGCCTCGTGGTGACTGACTGCTTCATAGCTGCACATGTAGCTTCTTCAACATCATCAGCTTGGGCTGAGTCAGAGGGAGCCTCTCATCCGCATTAATTTTTGGTGCTGGCATAAAGGGAAGAAAGCTCCCCCAAACTGTGGGTGAGAAGACTGTGTCGTCATCATCATTGCCCAGAGCTCCTGGTTTTCGTGGTTTTAGCCTTTGTGAGCGGTAGTCATCCTTGTCAGATAAGAGAGATCTTCTTGTCTTAAAATGGCACCAGGATTTCATCTGTCACTAGTATTACATGTCCAACGGAAAGAGCGTGGACCCCACACACGTCAAAAATTGAAATAGAACATCTGTCTCTTGAAAGGGAAAAAGAAAAAAAAAAAAAAGAAAAAAAAGGCTTAATTATGACTCTTCTGTTAAACTGTGGGACTAGATATAGTCATCTCTACAGTGGGCCAAATTTAGATTAATGGTTGCACTCTGGTGCCAATTCTTCCGTGCAACTTCTGTCTTATGTATCCTTGTTGAATTTTCCTTGTGGACTTCCTTCACCCTGACTCTGGTCAAGTTTTATTACAGCAGCAGTAATAAGAATTTTTAATGATTGATATGAGCAAGCCATCAGCCGCTGCATTTAGTATGCAGATCACATCAGAAGTATAGACACACACGCTGGGAGGATGGGGGGAAAATGGCAGAAGCTCAGAAATTTGAGTCTTGTTTTTTTGGTTGTTGGGGTTTGGTTTTTTTTTTTCCCCAAGTGAAAGGAGCTGCTCTAGATTAGAGCCATTTTGTGTTTGATTTGTGTAAAGGGAATGAAAAAGGCCATGCAATTACATGCTTCCCTCCGTGTTTCTACTGAAAAAGATGGATTCTGTGAGTGGACACTTGCCTGCAGCTCTGTAAATTGGAATATTAACCCTGAAATTTCCAGCAGCCCCCCGGATTTGCAGTTACTTCTTTTGGCCCAGTGTGGGGGAGCCTGTTGATTATTGGCAGGAGCTGTAACCTTCCCAATGTCTTCACTTTTTGGCAGGTCCACTCATGTTTGCTGAGTGTGCGGGCTGGCAAAGACGGCTGGTTCCAGCTCTACAGCCCTGGAGGAGTGGCATGTGATGACGATGGAGAGCTGTTTGCCAGTATGGTACGTGTTTGCAATAATGTGAGTTTAGTAACTTCTTTGCAGTAAAGTAGCTACTGCATAGTTGGCAATAAGAAGACATACTTGCTTTTGTCAAAAACTTATCGAAACCATGGTTCTGTAAACCACAAGCGTTCACCAGGAAATCGAAATCTTTGTATCACCAAATCCATTGAACTTCTTTGCAATCGCAGTTTGGTTAACATGTTAGTTTTCTCTTTTTTGCGCTTTGGCGTGCTTTCTCACTGGTAATGTAATGCACAAAACCATGCATGTATATGTGTGTGTCCATATGTTTGTATGTATTTTTGTATTTATAAATATGTGTGTTTGTGTGTCTGTACAAAAAAATTCTCTCAGAGAATATGGAATGTTGGCAGACAGGGAAGACAGACTGTTCTGCACATCCACACCTATGGTTTTAATTTTCGGCTACCCTGGAATTTAAAAACAGCGGTAACATTGAATTAATCAAAGGATGGGTGGATAGATAGATAGATATAAGAATGTTAGCAGTTTCTCTCCCCGTTTACATTGTTGTGGAGAGGTATAATTAGAAACCGGCATTCCGTTTCCCGCAGTTATTTCTTTTGTAACTCTTAGAAGGACCAGACAGAAAATAACAGGTTTTAATTGCTGATGCTGTCACTGTCTTCCTGTGCAACCTGGGTCAAGTCACGTAGGTCTCGCTGTGTATTAATTCTCCATATAGCACAATGGAAATGATATTACTTCCTTTCCCTGGTAAGGGGAAAAACATTTGTTGAAGTTGTCTGTGGGGTAGAGAATGAAATGACTTTCAAGGGGATCTACGCTTGTGCATCTCCCACATGCTGAACGTTTTGGGACGTAAAGAACGTGCGTATCTGTTTGTATTAACTTAAATTCATATGGATCAGGTACCTTTGAAACAGATAATGGGCAAAGACTGTTCACAAAAGGTTTCATCCCTCTTCACTGATTCAGTGTCTTTCATGTTTGAAAAGAACATTTCTTCAGAACTATATCATTTTTCCTGAGAGCTTTTGTGGTCCAAGATATTTATGAGCATCAGGAGATGGCGTGCATGAGGAAGCACAATGCTAATACACATTAATATGCAGTACTCTGTGCCCTTTGCAAGGATATTGATAAATACTTAAAGAGCTGCTAACGACTAACCATGAAGTTTGAAAAACATCCTGTTCTGAAATGGACCGTACATTAGCGTTAGCGTCAGTATTTTCCGACGCTCAAGAAAACCTCCAAAAAAGCTTAATGATAACTGCCTGAAATGAAATCCCTTTTGGCTTGAAGCTTACTGTTTTTAAAGGCCACCTGAGCTGATGGATACTTAAGAAAAAGAGATTTTATATTTTTCTGAAGGCCTTGCTGGTAATGAAGCCATGAGGAAGAATTGCATGGTAGCACATAACCCTCATAGACTTGATCCCATCATGGCGTGGCTGCGATATTTTCAGCAGTACTGAACATAGGCTAGGCAATACCGTGAACCAGGGGGACCACAGAACGTATTTATGTGGTTATTGCGGAGTAGTACTAATGCTGAGTCTATGTAATGGAGCTCTTCCTGCTCCAAGTCACTGGAAACTACAAATTCTCACACAGTGCTCTGCCAGCAAGCTGGTGAATCAGCCGCTGGGCCATAAAATAAGACTTTCAGCTAGGAACCCAGAATTCTCTGCAGCTAATCTCTAGGGCTTTCAAATGGGAAAGAATATTGCCAACCTCTTTTGTGTTAAGGGACTCTCATATTTGATATGTACCGGTGATTTTGTCTGTCACCAGCCTTTAACCAAGGCTGGTGTTCAGGCAGCAGATTGCCAGCCTTTTACCTAGACATCCAACCCACACAACCCTTGCTCACCAGCTGGCATTTCTAGAGAAAGCGAACCGCAAACAGATGCGAAAGCAAAATCTCCCGTGGTTCCCCTGGGGCTGGGTTCATCGTGTTACTAGGGATGGGGGCAATTGCACAGCTGCTCTGATATTTCCTGGGGAGCCTATATTGGGCCTCTGGGCTGTCAGCTGAGCTCCTTTGTGGAGGAAAACTACCCCCTCCCTCAGATCTCACTAGGCATCACCTTGTTCAAAAAATCACTTCCAATCAGCAGTAAAGCTGTTGAGAGACTGCAACCATAATCCTAGTGAGGGCCTCCTTCTCTTTTGGTTTGTTGCAAATACTTAACATTTGTTTGCACAACAACGTCCCTTCCAGAGGTATATGTGTTTCTTAGGCTTACACCTCTAATTTTAACTCTGTTTCTCAAATAGGTTCATATTTTAATGGGATCCTGCTATAAAACAAAGAAGTTCCTGCTTTCACTGGCTGAAAATAAATTAGGACCTTGCATGCTACTGGCTTTGAGGGGTAACCAGACGATGGTAGAGGTAAGCCCTAAACAGACGTAGTCATACAGGTTTACGAGCAGCATTCAGATTCGGTTTCACACCGCCTTTCCCAGCATTAGATCTAGTGGAACTAGAGAAGCCGAGTTCAGGTTTGTGTTGTATCAAACACCAGCAGTGGGCAGTCGTGTTTCTCTTGCTTAAAGTGGAATAGAATATTGTTGTTCAGCAGGTATGAGTGTGAATTACATGAAAGGTGGGTGCAAGAATTTGTGGAGAGAGAGATTGTTTGCTGTAATTCAGTTGGAGAGGTGAGATGGGAAATAAATGGTATAGGTTGTGGTGAGGGGTCAGAATTCAGAACCACGAGGTTTTTCCATGATTAAATGCCTGATGCTTACCACCTGCAAAATGAGCAGTGCATAAGAAGTGCATTTACAAAACTTTATTTACTTCCATTAATACACATTTTTTTGTGTGCTTATGATTGGTTATTTTTGTTGCACTAGTAGTTTATACATATTTTTCTGGGTTTCTTTAGAGAAGTTTCTTGATAAACGTCATCACATATTTTAAATGAATATAGAGAGTGGTTAAATAGGTGGAAGGAGTTACAATTTTTCATTGACTTAGATCTGTGCATGCAATTTACTCCAGTAAATAGAGTGTGCTGCATGAATTTGAAGATAATGTTGCTTGATTTTTTTTTCATTAAAAATAATTAAAATCATGGAGGGGAATAAAAACTTGGCATTTTAATTGCAACGCCATGATATGTAGCTGAAAAGGAAAGGCAGCATGGAGGCAGCTTGTGTCCTAAGCCCCTGTGACCCACTGGAACCATCCCCTGGTGTCTAACTTGCTCCTGGCAGACCCTTGCCCAGGGACGAGTCAGGCATGTTCCCTGTGAGATGGAGGGTGTCCTGGCCACAGCAGCGGGCTCCCAGCATCATCTTCTCTCGGAGCCTCTCTGGCCTTTTCCCATCGCGCCTCATAGACTGGGTACCCTTCACACGCATTCTGCTTGCACAGAAACCCCAGCGCTTAGGGACGGAAAATCCAGCACTTAGGGAAGAGCTTGGCTCTACTGCTCATGTGTAATGTCCCAAGGCTGCCAATCTGCAGTCTAGCCGGTGTACCTGGGAAATACTGGATCGATTGTACCTGTTCTGAAGAGGGCTGTGGCATGAAGCCATCTTCCAGGACTGATGCGAAGTAATTGCAGCTCTCAGTCAGAAGGAATGAGCACTAATGGAAGACAGGATGGATAGACTGACTTTCAGAGATTAGAGTTCATTCTTTAAGAATAAAAAATTGGTTTCTTGTGTTGGAAGGTCAGTGAATGTTGCTAAGATCCTCTAATCTAGCCTGCATAATGCATGGTCTAAAAACTTACCCGGTAATTTAAACTAGCATGCCCAGTGCAATTAGGGTATTTGGAGGAAATTGAATGTAAGCACTGCATCGACCGCTCTTCTTTCATTCTGCTGCTAGATTTTGTGTTTGATGCTGGAATACAACATCATTGACAATAACGACACCCAGCTCCAGATCATCTCTACCCTGGAAAGCACAGACGTGGGAAAGAGAATGTATGAACAGCTGTGTGACAGGCAGAGGGAGTTAAAAGAGCTGGTATGTTGCCCTGCATGCGGTATTGCCATAGCACATTGTGGTCTGTAGTCTCCAGAAATGGAGGTACAAAAGAAAGACAAGCAGGGTGTGAAATTCCCAGTTAACAACAGGATGGGAGCAGTATTTGGAGGATTTTACTGTGAATGTATATACTGTGTGATATTTACTGATGTGTCTAATCCCATACTATGTTTATGAATGATATTCAATAACCTGCTTAAAATCTGTGTGAAAGAATAAAGGTGAAGTCCTGCTGTCTTAAGATCTTACAAGTCAGCTTGTCAAATTCTGCCACCTTTTGACATATGAGTAGCAAATGGTTCTAGTCCTGGCCAGTATTTCTTAATGCTTTGATATTCACAACATTTCACTGAGATGGTCTTTAGGTTTAGTTCTCAGAGCTGGCGCCTATGAGAAAAAGATTTTTTCCCTGATTTTAAAGAGAGGATCTACAGACTGAAGACAGATCTGCTCTCATTAGCACTTTTTCACCTGTGCAAACACACCCACGATCTTCCTCTTCCCCTTTTCACATTTATATTTGTCTTCCTTAACCTCTGCTCCCAGCCTGAAAAGTATATGCTTTTTTTTTTTGAAGTCAGACGAATTATTTTTATCAGCTGCGCAGTCTCACCCCCTTTGCTATCTTAGTTTAGCATTTTAAGGCTGTTTCTTTTCAAGTGAAAGTAACCAAATAATGGCAGGCCGAATCAGACAAAACGCTGACCCACGGCACGAAGATCACTAGCTGCGGTTAGTGGATGTCCCCCGGGTAGCAACAGGCCTGCATCTAGCACACTCAGAAAAAAATTCCGTCGGGGCAGAAAAAGCAGGGAAGAGGTGGAAGGGCTGGCAGGGAGCTTGGAGATCGGAGCAGGGTTTGGTCTAGTGAAGAGCTTGCTATGCTTTAGTTGGTCTGAAATGTAGAATGGCAACTTGTTTGACCAAAATATCTTCTCTCTTACAGCAAAGAAAAGGTGGTCCCACAAGGTTAACACTGCCATCCAAATCCACAGTAAGTTAATCGTGTCAATAGAAAAACAAGCTTTATCTTTCCGTATTTGAACACTTGATTTATGTTTGCGATGTGGCACAGTGGTTTTGGTCAGTCGAGAGGGGAGCCATTCCACTTGCTCTGTCAACACAACTGGAGTTTACACAAGTAAGGGCACATTTCTGCTCTTGGGTCTGTGCAGCAGTTTCCAACGCCAGTACAAGCACCAGACTGTCAGATTTATACTGGTGTGCAGATTTGGGATTTACAGTAGGATCTCATGATAGATCTGGGGACAGAATTTTGCATTAGAAAAGCAGACTTTGCAGTGTCCAGTTCTGGATCTTACTCGTGAAAGTCTGAAAGAGACCCATCACTGCTGCAGTTAAGCCTGGTGTAAACCCAGACTGACCTCACTGAGGGCAGGTGATGGTCCTGAATACAGTTTGGATCTAGAACTTGCAGTGAAATCTTCATTAAGTTAAAAGACCCATCTTGGACATTTGTGCTGACACTGAAGCCTTCGTGTCTCATAAGGGTACACGCGCAAAGAAAATTTTTGTCCTAATGTCTGGATACATTTTTCCCAGGGTGTGTGAAGCAATGCTGCCACAAGAGCCCAGCTGCTTGCCAAACAAACAGAAACTTCTCTGTGTGGTTCTCTGTTACCGTAAACAAGTGGTATAATTGTGCAACTCGGGTTAACAGTATCAGTGACACCACTGCAGATGATTGCAGGCTGAGGAGTCCGTAATCTTGCTTATCAATCTGTTTGCTTTCAGGATGCGGACCTGGCCCGCTTGCTGAGCTCGGGATCTTTTGGAAATTTGGAAAACCTCAGCCTGGCCTTTACCAATGTGACAAGTGCTTGTGCTGAGCACCTCATTAAACTGCCTTCACTCAAGCAGCTGAACCTGTGGTCAACTCAGGTAAGTGCTTTGCAAACTGAAACTCAGAGCAGGAACCAATGCTGACTAATTCTGAGATTTCACATTACGTCAGCACGAGAAGAGTGTGTGAAGAGGCTTGCTTAGAATGAGTTTGTCCTCATGCTATTTTTACAGAGCCTTTCTGTGGTCTAGCTCATCTTGGAGGCTGGTTTTTCTTTCTTTTTTTTCCTTTAATTTTTTAAATTTGATTTTATTTTTAATTGTAAAAGGGTTGCTGCTGTCTTGGATTGAATGTTCCAGTCAGGCATTGTTGATGCTGTGCACTTAACAGGACATATGCTGCTGTTCATCTGAGAAGTGCTTATGCTTTCGCCTGTTTAGGATGAAAGAAACAATGCTGTGCAGCTCATATGGTCAAGCAACACACAGAGTCCATGCAGTGAACTGCCCTGAATGCTGATCAACCAGAGTTTCTTTAAAAACAACAGCAACAAAAAGAAACTCAAATAATGAGTAAATGGAAGGGAACCACAATGAGAGTGTGGTTATTTTGTAAGCAAAAAGAGGCCGAGATAACTGAGTAAATTATTCAGCTGTTAATTGAAAGAGCTTTTAAAATTAAATTTTTCTTCTACGTATTCCTGCTGGTTTTGGCCTCTGAGGCTCTCCACTGAGTAGGTTTTCCCCGTTTTCTGTTAGCACCTATTTGTAGTGCTCACTGAAAATGTGATTAGTCTCAGTGCAGCCACAAAAAGCAGCATTTTTTTTCACTCAAATGTCATGTAAATATCTTGTTTTGTTTTCCTAGCTACTTTTCTATCCCAGAAATTTCCTCTTTTTGTGTGGGGAATATGAAGTAGACTCTGATTGCTTGCTTGTTTTAAGACTGTCTTATGTCTCCTCCAGATTTGTCCTAACAATGTAACTTTTGGATTTGAAAACTTTGATGCTTCTTGCTCAAAATGAGTTTGATTTCACTGGACAAACAGCCTGCTTTTTGTATTTTTTTTTATTATTATTTAAAAAAAAAAGAAAAGTTTAGATTCCATTTTATTTTGCGGTATCCTGGTTTCCATTAATCTGGAATTTAGAAACAGCAGAAACGAAGTGGGTCAATAGAACAATTACCAATCAATAGTACATTGTTCTTGAGACCAAAATAGCTAATTAATCCCACTTGCATTATGGGATTTTTTTCTGATGTGGTTGGGAACTGGCTGAAACTGCCATAACCATCTTGTATAGCCCGGCTGGGAGCTCTCTCGTACAAAGTCCAGACTTCAAAGACACCATTCTAATTAAACGATGGCCTGCGGTTAAGTGTGCACAAGTCACTTAATTTCTCGGTTCCCCGTCTGCAAAATTGGGATAAAACTATTTGCTTTCTCTCCTGTCATCTGAGTTTGCGGTAAACAATCTGAGCGTGGCTTTGAGGGCTCATCTGCAAACCTGGTTCTAACGTGCCCTGTTTGCCCTGAGGTACTTGCACACGATGTCCGTGCGTTGTTTGAAAACAACTTTGCTTGCGCCCCACAGTTTGGAGACGCAGGGCTGCGGCTTCTGTCCGAACACCTCACCATGCTGCAAGTGCTCAACCTCTGTGAGACGCCCGTCACGGATGCTGGGCTGCTGGCACTTAGTTGTAAGTCACCAAAATAAGTTACGGAGGAAAATTATGTGGGTTCAGAGGAATTCACGTGGGTTCAGACAGAAGATTGGTTTCTTGGCTGCCACAGCGCTGCTTCCGCAGGGATTTAGGAGAGGCCGTGGCTGTGTTTGGGTTTACACTTGCCTGCTCCCTGCCCACTCAAGCGGCCGTTCAGCTGTGGGACAGTGATCTGAGCCTGACAACACTTTGTGGCCTCGTGTGGGCTTTGTTGTCCCAGACCACACTCTAGCCCTCGCCTCTGACTACTGACGGCATGTGTCTCGATCTCACGTGGTGACCTGTGGCCCTGGGACTTCCCGGCTTTTTTCACGTGTCCCCTCTGGGTGGGACTCTGACCTGGTGGTGCAGGAGGGGAGATTGCAAAGCCATGTAGCAACTTACTGCTCAGTTTAGCAACCCTGCACAGCAGGTTTCGTACCCTCTCTGGCATTTTTTTGTTCCTTCTTTTTTGAGGAGGTGAAACTCTCACTATTCTTAATTTAAACAGGGCAAGGCAGAGTAGGGCCATCTAAGCAGCGTTCAGGATTCCCCTGTGCACTGGGAGCTGCTCAGCATGCCAAAATGAGGCCCTTACCTACATCCAACAGTGTATTATAAACCTCTTTTAGAGGTTTAAAGGGCTCCTTTAATAGGCTTGATCCTACACAGACGTGCCAGACAGGCCAGTAGTTATGGCTCATCTTAGGAAACTATTCTGCTAAGTACTGCAGCCAAAAATGGAACTGGGGGGAGGGAGGGGAGAGGGAGGGCTGCTGCGTTAGCATGGCCCCCGCATGCACCGTGCAGAGCGCTGAGAACGGGCACTACTCAGAATAATGTGCAGGAAACTGGTTATGAGAAGTTGTCTGAACTCCTTTGAAGTCACAGCGGACTTCAGCATATGCTTAAAGGCCCTTCCTAAATAGGGACTTTTTCCTGGATGAGGGCCCAAACAGCTGTTTATCCATTTGTACTTCTATATTTTACACTATTCAGCTTTTTCCTGAGAGTGCTGCACATAGTTGTGTCTTGTTTATGCTTTGGCCTACTGTAAGCCTAATATTTTAAGAAAATGCAGCATGATCATAAGTATCTGTGTGTTTTCTCTTCCAGCCATGAAGAGCCTGTGTAGTTTAAATATGAACAGCACCAAACTTTCAGCAGATACCTACGAAGATCTCAAGGTATTTCTGAATTGCATCCACTACAGATGAGAAGTAGCTGGCCCGGGAGGATTTAGCAAATACATGGTGGTAGTGCCTAGTGCAGGGAGAACTGGCCCCATGGAGCGTGGGTAGCATGAAAGTCACCTGAAGAGGGTAATGTGGATCATTTTGGGGAGATAATGACTGAAAAACAACATTCTGAGGTTGCTGGCTTTGATGGACTCAGGAAACATTTAACATGCTGAATGGACAAGTATGAGACGGGATCAGAAACCAAATCTTTCTGCCAGTGCTATCGATGGTAAAAGTTTCATAAACAGGAGCAGATTGGTTGTTTCCGATGAGGATACACGAACAGGTGAAATGTAGTGCACACCTCCAAAGCCATGTGCGGTACTGTTAACAGGACCAAAAGTAACGTGGGTGAGCAGCATTACGGAGCTTTGATTCAGAATGCAAAGGGAGAATTAAAAGCATTGAGGAAGGTCAAGTTTGTCTTAACACCTCTTGGAATGGAACTGGGCTTTGAACAGACGTTTGACATGTAAGGTGTCTGGTGTTACCACTTGTACTGTGAATTTACAGCCACTTCGGCAAAATGGTGTAAAGAACTAGAATGTAGCTGTGGGAGGGGAACGGCCCCAGGTGGTTTCAGACGAACAGTGCCTGAGATGTGTTGGTTTTCATGACTTCACGTGGACTTTGTCTTCACTCTGGTGTGGCATGAGTCGCATCTCCCAAAGTCTTACCTTATAAACCCAAGCGCTCAAGATGAAGCTCCACATTATGTTCTCTTGTGTGTTGAAATCTTAGTTTGTGCCAGGTTTATTCAGAAAGGTCACAACCTTGGGCTGAGTTTCGAACTTGAGGCAAGTCCTGAAACTGCTCTGCTTTCAAAGTTCACTGCAAACGCATACCTTTGGTTCTGGCTGTGGAGCCAGGGCTCCCCCAGGGACTCAGTTGCAGTGCTGCTAGCATGGATTTTTCAAGATGAAGTTTTCAAAACTTGTGTCACAATTGTATATGCAAAGAAGTCGTCCTTGGAATTAACAGCCGGCTTGCAGATGGGTTCACACAATGGCGCTTGTATTTACAGACAATCAAGGTCAATGCTGTATTTGGCCCAGGGCTCTGGAATCGAGTCTATTGAAAGGTTCCTCCAGCCCTACCCCTGCTTCTGAGCCCCTTTGCCACCAACTTCAGACCGAAACCCATATTTTCTGATCCGGTTCCCTTTGCTGTGGTATTGCATTAACAGTCCTTAGCAGCAACACAAGAAAGTGACTTGCCAGGGCAAACAGCGAAACGGGCTGTGAGCAAAGTCCCGATGATTGCAGAGAATTAAAAAAGCTGAGAAAACAGGCACGCGTCACTTTTTCCCTTCTCACCTCTTTCCTTGAGATTTATCTTAGTGGCCGTTTTTGTAGCACTCTGTGTGTGTTCAAAGGGAGGGTAATAGTTTCTTTCCCTGGGGCACATGGTTGAGAACAGCTCAGACTTCAAAGAATGTAGGGGTTTTTTTTTTGATACAGATCTTTCCTTCTTCTCCCCTTGGTCCATGAGAGCATTTGGGGCACACGCCAGTGATGACATTTCCTCTCCGCTCCATCCCCCGCCCCCCCGAACACGCTTGCACACACACAGACACCCACATATGTACCAGGCAGGCTGAACCAGACAATAAATAAACACCCACTACTGAAGTCATTATTGCCTAACTGAAAAATTATTTGCTGGCAGTGTCTGTAGGATTATGACTAGCTCTTATCAAAATATGCCTGCACATAAATCAAGGAGTGAGGTAATAATGACTCCTAGAAACTTCCAACTCCTCAATTATGCCCCAGCCTAATTAAACGTGTTTGTTTGTTTTGAGAGAATTAGCCATACAATTATGGTCAGAGAGCATGGAAACAGGATCAACAAGCAGGAACAGTGCAAACAGCGGATTCTCATCCACCTCGCGCAGGGTAATTCAGGAACAATATGTCCAAATGCATTGGAGTTGTGCAAAGGAGACCACAAAGACACCAACACTTGCTAACGCTCTCCAAATTTTTTTAATACAAAGGGAAAAATCAAGCAGTGACTTGGTGAGGAGGCTGAAGAAGGTACGTGTGGCTGGCTGCCACAGTTTGAGTCCACTGCCTTCACGGCTGGAGTTTAACTGACAGATTTTGCTCAGCCTTTGTATGAAAAATAAAGATCGGGGTCTGGTCTGGACCTGAGCGCTGGCGCGTGGGTTTCACTGGAGCTTCTCGGTTGCGCTGCAGGTGTGACTTAAGTCTGGTGAGTCTGTAAAGGCTCAGCGTCGCGTTCCTTCACTAACGCCTGTATGTTCCAGCTCGCTGCTGCGCTCGGCGCTGGTCCTCCGCAGGCTTGAGGTCGTAGTGCATCTTCCTGCGCTTTGTGCCCGATAGATCAATCCTCCCAGTTTGCTGACGGTACAGATTTAACGGGAACGTTTTTCCTGAGAACTGAACACGTGTCATTAATTCTGACCTTTTTCCTGCCCTCCCGCACAGGCTAAACTGCCCAATCTGAAAGAAGTGGACGTCCGCTACACCGAAGCGTGGTGAACTCTCCCTGCCGCCGACTCTTCTCTTTTGCTTCTCACCAGAAGAAGGAAAAGATTTTTAAAACAAACAGAGAAAAAAAAAGAAAAGAAAAAAAACCCAAAACCAAACCGGAAAATAGCTTTTGGCTAATACCTGTAGAGCAGTGAGTCCTGGGACTTGGTGGTAGGAGTCGTGGTTGTGGGGTAGAGGAGTGGCGTTGTGTGTGTTGGGGGGGGACGGGGCAAGCCTGGACCCGGCCGGATTCTTTCAGCTTTGTGATTTTCAGAATCAACATAATTTAAATTGAAAAGGAGAGGACAAAAAAAAAAAAAAAAAGACAAAAAAAAAGAAAAGACTTTGTAGCAGCAAGAGGATTATAAAAGAGGAAAAAAAAAAAAAAACCTTTGTGGATTTTATTTGCCTTTGTGTTCTATGCCGTGTGGAGGAAAAAAAAAAATACTCGTCATTATTTACTTGGGTTTCCTTGGCTGGCAGCCGTCCAGTCAGAACTCTTCTTTCACCAGTTTTGCTCCAGAAAAATCAAACTTTCAAAAATCTCAAGAGAAGAAAACCAAAACCAGTATGATTTTCACCTCCCCCCCACCCCCGTGTCCTTGCAGTTGTTATGCAAAGTAATTTTGTTGTACATAAGATTTACATAATGCACCTATTTAAGAAAATGGTTCACAAATAACAGGTCTGGGACCTGTCTTTTATTTATGAATTGTTAATTCTTTTACCCTTTTTTTGCGTATAGTACTGTATAAACTAGTTTGCTGTCTTGTTGTTGTTATTTTTTTTTAAAGGAAATGTCCTCCTTGAAGAATTGCCTTTTAGTAATGCATACTGTATTATACTCCCCCTCTGTCACAACATTCATCGCCGTTGTCTTTTTGATTTCAAAATGCCTCAAACGTTATCAAATAGGAAGGAAAAATATCTATCAAGGGGGGAAAGGTTGTTGGGGGCGGGGCTGCAGGGATTAATAAAAATCACATTTCCTTCCAAAGTCTGAAAACTTTCTTTAGTCATTTAAACCGTGCCAGGTTTAAAGAGGGGAGATGGGGAAAAGACATCAGTTATTTTGCCGATGGGGTGTTCGCAAAACTCTGTGGATTTTACAAGTTGCCTCGGTTGTTTTCTGTTTACGTCCGATATTTCAAAAAGAGGTAAAAAAAAGCTCTCCCTCCATTTTGTGCATCAGCTTTTTCTCTTT
>VYZM01010837.1:11648-58601 GCA_013398915.1 Dromas ardeola | reverse complement strand
AAAAAAAAAAAAAGAAGAAAAATTACGCCAACGTTTTCCTTAGCACTGTTGCTTTTACCAATGGTTTACTACTACTGTTCTGTAGCTGTGTACAAAGAGATGTGAAATAATTTCAGGCGAAAATAAACTGTAAGTGAATATCTTTTAGCTGCGTGCTTTGTGTTTTCTTTGAAGGAAGCTTTGGCTGGCCCCATGCCGCGGGGATGCTGTGGGAGGTGCGGAGCCGCCAGCAGAGCCGGAGGACGCCAGCGTTCCCAGGAGGGTGTCTCAAAGAGCCGCGCTTCGGCAGCTCAGCTCCCCGTGCCGCTGCCCTCACCTCCCCTCCCAACGCGGGGGCACCGGCAGCCGTCGCCGCTGTTTGCCACCAGTCACCAGGTTTCGAGGCACCGTCACCTAGAAGGGACGAGGAGGAGGAGGAAGAGGACAGCTGAGCGTCTGCGCATCCAGTTCTTCCATCCCTCCCCAAGACCGTTTATTCCCCAACGTTCGTTCGCAGGCTCGAGGAGTTCTTGCATGGGGCCGTCGCAAGAGTCACGTTGGTGGGGTTTTTTTGCACTGGTTGCCTGAAGTAGGCAGTACTGGAAACGCTGGGGCATTTCCAGACTCGAGAGGGGTTTCTGTATATTAAGGTGCGTTTCAGGGCAGCATCCAAATGGACGGATCTGCTGCCTTTGCGTTCTGCTCGCTGTCCTCGATAAAGCGCGCTGGTTTGTGGGCTGGGCGCCAGCAGAAAATCCAGCTGGCGCTTCACAACTCTGCTTCGATCGAACTCTGCTGCTGCTTCTGACTTCTTTAGCTTTTAAACAAATTGGCCCCACTTGAAACCAATTACAGCAGATGTTCCGAGAGCCACCTCCATCACCTGTGTTACCTGGCACCTGTACTCTCATTTTTATCTGTATTTCTGTCCTATTCCACAAAACAGGCTTTAGGACATTCAGAAACACAAGCGTTAGTGCTGTTCCCAGCCAAGGTAAGAAGCATTCACAGGGTGGCCCTGGATAAAGAGAATTAACCGTGTCTTCATTCTGTTCCCCACTGGAACAAGACACCCTTAGCTGAGGCTGTCAGGCCTTTGGAGTCTCTGCCACCTACGGGCTGTCATGGGCTGTCCTCCCCGGCGACAGCAGGGGCTTCACAAAGCCTTTCTGGACCCTGAATAGCCAGAAATATTCCTGTGATGTTGCATGAGGGGCTGAGAAATCGCCCAGGGAAGGAGGCAGACGTTGGGCACTGCTTCTCCTCCCCGCCGTGGGCAGTGCCCCCCTCCCTGGGGGCTCCCCAGGCTCTGCCTTTGGGGGAACTGGCGGCGGTTGGGTTCTGCAGCCTCGGAGGGCTCATCCACGGTGGGGGAAGCTGGAAGGCCCGCGGTGCGCTGGTTTCGCTGTAATGCCGCCCTTGTGACTTGGAGTGAGCGTCAGGTCCCCCTTCAACACCCGTCCCGGTCCGGCCTCCTGCGACAACCGTCCGCAAAGAGCTCCTCTCCGCGTCCAACTCTCGCACACCAGCATGTACTCGTCCCTGCGACGGCAGCCGGCTAAACAGTGTCAGAGTGAGCTCAAAGATGATCAGTGTGTTAAATAAAATGTTACCTGTGGTCTGTCCCACCTTGGGGGAGTCGTCTCTGGGCCAGGGCAGGTGCCTTTGGCCTCCAGCCTGCAGCAATTTCAGAGCGGCATCGTTAGAAATTTCTAAGGATTGCGTCAGGCTGGAGATTCTTGGTTACAAAAGGGGAGGATTAGATGTGGCGTAGTAAGAGATGCCATATCTTGGCTTGCACTCGGGAAGGTTCTTCTGAGTTTCCTCTACTACAGGGCTTGTAGAGGGCCCCGGCGGTTCTGCCTGGATAATGATGCCTTTCTGCCTGCCTTTCGGCTGCTGCTAATACAAGCCATTAAAAAGCTGCCCGATTTCGTTTGGGAGGTTACTGCAGCCCGTCTTCCCGGGGACTCTGAATGCCAGGGGTTTGTCTAACGTACAGCTTTTGGCTTTCAACCCGAACTAGTGCCAGAGCTTTGATGCAAGTCCAAAGAGCACAAAGCTGCAGCACTACCTTGTTTCAGGGGCAATTTTCTGACGTCCTCATTAAAACCCCGCGGTTGTCCTACCTTCCTATTGCTTCTTCCACTGCTCACAGCTACGCTTTGAGTTTCAGATGACCAAATGCAGAGATGAATCTCACGAAGTACCAGCTGCCTCCAGTTTCCCAGCTGGTTGTGTACAACTTGTTCGTTGCTCAGAGAGTAAAATGTACGCCTAAAATCCCAACAATTAAGTGTGGATTTACCTGGCGGGGAGTGCTGAAACAGCTGCTGACCTGAAGAGTTGTCTGGTCGTATTTTTACCAGGTGAGGGCTTGGTACATCATGTTCACATGATCCTTTCACACAAGGTGGAGCCTGGGTTATCTACAAGTCCTGTCTGAGGACCTTGAGGCTATCTGCTGGTTGTGGGACCTCGTGGGGAGATGTGGTAGATGGTGGCACCAGGGTGGGTGGGGAGCACCTGGGCTGTCCTCAGGGCAGATCTGCAGGTTGCTCAGTGCCCTCTTGAGGTCTGTGGGTATCCTGATCTCCCGAGAGCCGTCTGCGTGTCCCCAGAGCAGGCAAGCCATGACAACGGGCTTTGAGCAGGCCTTGTGCCCGTGTCAGGGCCACCCCTGCCGTGGGGAGAGGCTCCATCTCTGAGCCTCAGCACTGAGCACAAAAAGTGTCTGTGATATTCTTCACTCCTCATCCTTCCCAGAGAGCATCAGGTCTCTGTTCAGGTAAAGCTCTTTCGGAAATAGAGCAGGAAGGTCTTTGGAGCGAGCAGACAGACCTTGTTGGTAGATGGGTGTTGGACCTGGACTCTGGACTAGCAATTCCTAAATGCAGAAAAGGTATGAAATAGTAATGATGGGCTCAAAGGCAAAGCAGGGATGCCAGGTCTGCCCGGACTGCAGGAGCTGGGGCTGTTCCCATCTTTAGGGTTTCTGCTCCTCTGGTGGCTGGGAGCAGGAGGAACCTCCTGTCTCACATGTACAAGGGTACGGAAAAAGAACTTGCAGCTTTCTTACACGTCTCTGAGCAGTAAGACTGTAGTGCTACCATCGTTCTCAGGCTGAAGGCAATGCTGACCTCTCCCAGCCCTTGTAAAGCCAACCAGCTGCACCTATTAGAACACATCAGTCAACTATATTGCTGTGTCTTGAATTTTTAATGATTTTTTCCAACTAAATGGAGTACATGCATCAAAATATTTGTTTTAAGTGGATGTTATCATCCAGTTTTTTTCCATCTTCTTTTCTATTGACTGGGGAACATCTTAAGTAAATATTTGAGATAAGCCATTTTTATTAATAACAGATCTTGGAATATCCCTTTTGCCAGCCATATTAAACATGCAGGTATTTTTCCTGCTAGCTCAGTGCCTGCTTTTTTTATTATTATTTTTTTAGGCAATCTCACTTGCGTGCTTTTCACCAACCAAGTAGAACAAGTCCTGTACTATATTTGTATTTTTAAAATAGGCCCTATCAGATTTTAAATATATACATACAAAAGTCTCACAGTGACCCCCGTCGCTACGTGTCCTTCTCCTACCAATCTCTACGAAGATCAAAACAAAGCTCTGTATGTCAGAATACAGCTCACAGCTCATGTTCAGTTCATTACTAGCGTGGAATTGCTCTCAACACCTGAATTAATCAGTTTGCTTCACAGATCTGGCAGTTGATATAGTAACCAGTTTCTTCTTAATTTTTTTTCCAGCTAGGATATAATATCAAAACATTTATCCTTTAATTTTAATGCAGCATACATTTGAAGTTGAATTGTTCACAGCTGAGATACTTTTAAATCTTAGCAGAGTCTCTCCCACCCAGAATCTCCCATTCTTACATATGCCTTTGCTATAAAATCAGTGCCTTTGTATTAAATTACACAAAGTTCTTTTAAAAAAGAAAAGTTTGCTTTGAATATGGGGTCAGAAACCTGACGACTGTCTCACTTAAATAAAAGCGTTGCTAGTGCCTTTGGCATGCAGTATATCTCTTTGTATTTAAAATACAGAAACCTTGACTTAGGGATACTTTTCTTTCCATATTTTACCAATTATGATGACATTAAGGATAATTAATGTCACTGACTCATTTGCCGGGTGCTTTGAGATCTTGGGGCTAGGTTTTGTTATTTATTGCCGCACTAAGAGGCAGAGTCGTGAACCTTGAAGGCTGCAGAAACACATTTATCAGGCATGCTTTGAATTTCAGTTTAAGCATCGTAGCGTTAGAAAGATGCAAGTTTGGGTTGATTCTTGTTACGTATAAAAAGAAAAAAAATATTGTAAAACTAGTCTATTGTAAACCCAGGATTTTACATGATTCTCTGACCCCATTTTACCAGCCATCTCCATTCCACGTGGTGCTTCCTCCAGCCCCGACGGAGGGGGTGGTCGGCGGCAGGGCTGGGCGAGCATCCCCGTGACCACGTGCCCGGAGCCGGGCAGATGAGGCTCATCAAGATCTCCTTCCCAGTAAGGAAAAGAGCAGATCCTGCTCTGTCTACATGAGGAGCTAGTGCAGAAGCAGGATTTGTCTAGTTTAACAAAAAAACGTAAGCCAAACCTTTATAAGAATCTCAGTCACAGCTAAAACGAGAGTTCCCCGTGGCCAGGGAGGAGGGCGGTGTGCGAGAGGGGCCTGGGAGAGCCGGGCCCAGCTGTGACCTCCTCCTGCCCCAGCAGTTCGGTGAAATGCTTGTTTTAACGTCGCAGCAAACTGGGAACATGTAGAATATTTTTGGCTGGAACAGCCTGACCCAGACTTCTGCGATGGTCCACTGTTAGCATCAGAAGCCCTGATACGCGGAAGTTAAAGGACGCTCCAGGGGAATCAAGGATGTGTCTAATGGGATAACATCCATCCCTGGAGCTGGGGCCAGCAGAGGTCTGCGTCTCCGTCCTTGAACCTGGTGAAGAAGCCAGGTCCCGCTCCCTCGTGAGTCTTTTTGTCAAAAAACATGCTGGCTGTCATTTGAAGAGGGATTTTTGGTTCAGTGCTGGGGTGACGCCGTGCTGGCGTGCGGCCGTCGGATCTTCACATCAGACGTTGTGTCCCCCACAAAGACGGGGGATTTCTGCCTCGGTGGGTTTCCTCTGACTCCTCCTGACGGGAAAGCGAGCGGCAGTGGCTCTGCCGTAACACGGTGTGGCACTGAGCCTGTTGCCTTTCTGCGCGGTGAGAGCCGCAAGCGCCGTCTGAAACAGGTCTGAGGGCGTAAGGCATCTCCTTGGGCACGAAGCCTCTCCCCGGTCATCTCCTTCATGTTTTTGGGGCTTACAAACCGTCTTCCTTGGAAGTACCCTTGATTCATGAGGACAGGGGAAACAGGTCAGTGCACGCGGGGCAGAGCTGATGGCTCGGTTTGTGAAATGCAGCCTCATCCCACTGCTACCGGTGATGGGGCTCCCTGCCACCCCAACGATGGGAGGAGGGGGTGGGCCTGGTGGACATCCGTGGATGCTGCTGCAGGCCCTGGCGGCAGGGTCACCTCCGGAGAGAAATAAACAAAGAAATAAACAAAAACCCCAAACCAGGGGGGAGGGAGGGGGAAAAAAGAAAAAAAAGTTGCACTTGAGGTTAATGCCGCTCTCTGCCGCAGAGCCGATGACATCAATGTTGCCATGGCGACAAAATCTTCACTTAGGTATGGTGAGCGCCCTGAGCTTGTGGCTGCCAAGGAAACCCGCCCGAGCTCCGGCACACAGCCATCGTGACAGCCCTGGGGCCTTCCTCCTCCCCCTCCTCCTCCTCCTCCTCGTCCTTGTCCTGCCCCGCTGCCGAGGGGCTCTGGGCTGCACCCTGCTCCCTAGCCTTCTGCCGGCACCCTCGCCCCTCAGGGAAATTAGTTGGTGAAATCTTCCATTTTTTGTCCCAGCAGGTCCGGCACATCCCGAGGATGCTGAGGGATAACTGCTGTCAGCGGAGGCACGGGGACATGGTGGCTCTGCGCCCAGCCATCGCCGGCACCACGAGTCACCTCCTGTCCGTTGATGGACTCCAACCTCTTCACGGAGGCTCAAACAAAGCTGTTGGCCTCCACTTGCTCATGAGTGAAGTTATGTAGGTTTTGGGGCCTGGTTTGGACCGATGCTGGGCTCAGGGGCCGCCGGGAGCCTGGCCTGGCGTGAGGCCCCTGTCTTTCCCAGGTGAGCACCAGCCACGAGGTCGGTGTGGCTTGGCCCCGTCCCCGAGGCAGCGAGCGGCTGGAGGGGCAACCCGTGGAGGGGCAGGCGGGGGGGACATTCCACATTCCCCCGCCGCTTGAGGCACAGCACAAAGCAAACCCATCTGCGGCCGTTCCTTTGCCACGAGGCCATGCCAGCACAGCACGGGCTTGTTCTGCATCTTTTTTCCCCCCTGTGATTCAGGTAAAAAGCCTGTGAGCGCCCTCAGCATGGGGAACCACCCCCAGGAGAATCAGGGGAATTCATGAGATGAAGCAACAGTGTTTCTCTCACACTCTTCCCCCCGCCGTGTTCATCAGCACAAATGAGAAACTCCTCCTGTTGGGTTATTCCCTCGTAATCCGCTGACTTCAGACAAGAGCAGTCATTAGTCACCAGGATGAACCCATGGGCTAACAAGCAGCGACTGAAGTGAGGAAAAATATTTGGCAAGAGGTTTTGTCTGAACAAAGCCCCGATTTCAGAGCTATGCTCAGTTGAAGCTGTGCTGTAGCCTGGCCAAGCGCGAGCATCCTCACCAGTGCTCCCCCAGCTCCCCCGGCAGCTTTGCCAGCCCCAAAGGACCCCCAGGTCTCTCCGGCATCACGGAAGGTTGGTCGGTGGCTGCTGGGCGAGGGGTTCTGCCCCGCCAGGAATTCACCTCCAGTCAAACAGTATAATGCAAAGCCCAGCAAAGTTGATGGAAAAGGGGTTTTTTTTTTTAATGTATTTTTAAAGCAGGCCTGAGTGGTCATTAAGCAGCCTGGGGATTTTTGTTTGTTTTTGTTTTTTAAGTGGCTATTGAGTACAGACTTCAAAGTTCCCGTGATCTATCATAGCAAATGATGCCACTGCCTCCCTTCAAACGGGGCAGCGGCCAGCGCGGTGCGACCCCAGCCCAGCCCCTCCGGCTGCCCGGCTGCGCACCGAGTACTGCTCTGCCTTGCGTTTTAGGAGTTGGGGGTTTGGATCTTGGTCAAGCTGTTGTTATTTCAGAAAAAGAAAAAAGAAAAAAAAAGAAAAAAAAGAAAGGAGAACCAATCCGCCTAAGAGAGAAACATCTGCTGGCACGCGAGACACCGCTGGCTTTCAGGCTTCGGGGTCTGCGATTAATCAGGCTCCGGGTCGCGCCGCTGCCGGGAACGTGGCCCAGTTGAGCCTGTTGCTGGAAAGGGAAGGGAAGGAAAAGCTCGGCAGCGGCACGGCACGGCAGAGCTGCCAAATGCCGGATGGCAGGCGGGGGCCGGGCTGCGGCGGGGGGAACCCCCACCGAGGGCTCCCTGGAAGGGAGCGGGTCCCCGAGGGCGAGCATCGCCTCGCGCCCATTTTATTTTTTGGGGAAAAAAGACACACTTTACCGGGAGGCAGAACTCTGGTTCAAGGAAAGCCCAACCGACTGCTTCAACTCTAAAAGATGCTTTAAAAACCATCTAACAGTTCTGCAGTAAAATTATTCAGCTTTATTATGCAGCTGTGGTAGGAGCAAAGGCGATTAACTAATAGCAAATCTCTGGAGAAAATGAAGGATTTTTTTAGGCCTGAATTTTCGAGACTAATTATCGAATTATTGATATCCTTTCAAAATAATTATGAATTCTACACAGTGCCAGATCTCCAATACCCGATTTCTGGTCACAAGAGAGGAGTGTAGTCAAGGGGAAGTGACTCACGGCTGCCTGTGGTTGAAATTAATGAGATATTTATCTGGAAATATTAGTGGCTCTTCTTTGAAGTCCAGGTTGGGACAATAGCGTGGAAATCATGGTTGTGGGCAGCGGTGGCCTCACTGTGATGGCTGCAGGGAATGGAGGATCAGCTCTGGTGAGCGTAGGATCAGCTGTGATGAGTTTTAAGGCCAAAAAAACCCCATTCTGAATGTTCAGGTGGGCCTGCTGCAGAACGCAGCCCGTTTCGCTCTCCAATTCCTGCGATAACCCCACAAGCGGTATTTACCGGGGAGAGGATGGAGAAAGGAGAGGATGAGGGAAAAAGAAATCAGCTGTGGGACCTTGAGATGGGATTTATTTGTTTTTTTTTTTTAAATTGTTTTTTGCACATGCCACAGAAAGCCCTTTCACATCTCGCATTATCTTTTCTGTAAGCAAGAGCTCTGACAGGAGAAGCCCGGCTTTAAATATACGTGGAAGAGAAATCCTTCCCCTGCCTGCGCCTGGCGTTCCCCGGCCTGTCACCTTCCCGGGCAGAAACAGCAGCGACTGTGCGAGCAGAAAGCTGTGTTTTCTGGACAGCTTTAAAGCCCTGCCCTGCCAGCCGGATTATCGATCAAGAGGAAACATCGGCGTTTCAGAAGCTTCCCCAAAAAGGCAGGGAGGCTGCTCGGCTCCCGTGCGTCACTGGGGCTGTTTTTATCCGCGGATTTTCCGGCGCGTTTAGCAGAGCCGGGTCGCCCAGGAGGGACCCTGGCAGAATCTCCCCGCTGAGTGACTCACGCTCGCACATCATGGGAATTCGGGCTGGCTCCAGCATACTGCACTTTTCAACTCTGATTCATGCCACCCCGCGAGAGTAAATAAGGCAACTCCACACACACGGCAGCTGTGACGAGTTGCCTTCCCGCTGAAAAGGTGTCGGGGCAAACGACACCGCCAGCGAATAGTGTCACCTATAACTTAGCCAGCGATTTCCTAACTAGGGCAAAATGTCTCTTTGCATGTATGCCGGGAGTCTCGGCGCAGCCCGGGATACCTGCCGTCTTGCACGTCGCAGGAGGCCTTCACTAAACCAAAGATGCTGGGCTAATTTCAGCGAGCTTTGTAGCAGGTTTGCTGAAGCCTGCGGACTTCTATTGGCAATCTGGGGTTGTCGCTTTTCAGGCAGATCATTTCTCCGCAGATCACTTCAGAAGAGTGATTCAAAAAAGCCTCATTTGCCTGGACAATTCCCAAAAGCAGGGTAAGCCAGGTCGCTGCTGCAGGAGGCGTTACTTGATATTGATGCGTTTAGCACCATAGAGACAAAAATCAGGAGCAGATTTTTTTTTCAACGGGATCTAAACGAATTACGTATCTGAAATCAGTTGTTTGGGGAAAAACTCCAGCTGTCATTTACTGGTAGCTGAATGATGGTGAGTCACCAATTACATCCTTGGGTCGGGGAAATGGGTAGCCAGATAACTAGATGTCCAGTTGCCTGTTAAGCCAGTGAAGCGATTCAGCTAAAAAGCCTCGTGTACAGGTCAGATGGTTTCTTTGGTAAAATTTCACTCTATTCCTGGCTTGTGGCTTTGGCCTAGAAAGCCCAAGGAAAGCAGCCGGGTCCAAGGAAAGCCGCGGGTGCTCCGTGCATCTCCCGCAGCGGCGGCCCCTGCCCCGGCTGAGCTCTCGCAGCTCCCGCTATCGCAGGGCTCCGCAAACCCAGAGACTCAGCAGGGATATCTCTGCAGAAATCATCAAAAGAAGGAAGCCTTTGACGTTTCCTGGCGGCAGGTTGTGAATTTGTGATTTTTACTGAGCCTGATCTGTCATTAAGACGACCGTGTAGATATGGGTCTGTTTCTGGAGGAAGTTGGGTTACAGGTGATTTTTCTGATTGCAGGTTGCTGATATTAGAGAGATGAATGTGTTCTTGCACAGGTCAGCCAAAGGGAGGGGCAAAAGCTATTGAATAAGCATTAAATGAATTGGGTGCTTAATTCCCAGTGAATGCCAGCTCCCCCAGTTCTCTGCTCCCTTGGGCTTCAATAAAAGTCTCAGTCTTATCCTCAAACCTGCAAGAGAGAAATATCCACAGCGGCATAATTAGTGCATGCTACGCCGCCTCTTATATTGCTGTAATATTGTCTTTCTTTCAAAATAAAGAAAGAAAGACCCCCCCCTCATTTGATTACATGTTCTGTTCTTTCCTTCAGGCTTGTCAACATGAAGCACAGAGATTGCCTAATCTGTTCTTGTTATTTAATTACGTGACTATGGTACGCTGGTCTGGCTTCTGTCCATAACCCATCACGACTGGCACCGCATTCCTGCCCAGCCTCCCAGTACTTCAAACACCGCTGGGTAAGGGAAGCGCATCCTCGCCTCTCTGCCTGTCGGGTGCCGCGAGTGGCTGGCGAACACCGGAGAAAGGACACGAATCCAGCTGAGGGCTCGGTGAGCCAAGCGCTGGGTCCCCAGCATCCAGGCCTTGTGGTCCCAGGGGGACATCAGCCAAGCCCTTGGGGAGGAGCAGGTGGAGGCGTTGGGTGTCCACACCCTCCTCGGCATGCCCATTCCCTGGGTGCGCAAGCCGGGATTTGCGTGCTGGCGTCCTCCTTGTGCTCCCGGTGATCTTCCCGGTGCTGGGGTGCAGGACGGGACGGGCTGCGCGGCGCGCCGGGGCTGGGTCCCTCTGCGAGGTGCTGGCAGCTCCCGGTGGGAGCCCAGCTCCAGACCTTGCACGGGTTCTCCCCTGACCAGCCAACGTCTGCTGCCCTCGGGGGAGAGCTGCAGCCTGCCTGCGCTTGGGGGCGCGTCTTAATCCAGAAGCTTAAAAAAAAAATTAAAAAGTCCTTCTTCTGCTAAAATGCTGCTCAAGGAAGGACAGAGAAGCCCAGCTGTACGGCTCAATGACATGGAGGAGAGTTGAGCTTCAGTGATGTTCTATCAATCAGGTGAATTTATCCTGTCAGCCTTAGTCAAACTGTCTGCATACCTGGTCCCTAAATCATTGTCTGCGTTGTCTTGTTATTTATTCTGTCTCCCTCACAGAGCTATTAAAGCCCTGGGCTTAAGAACATAAAATGTCTCTCCAAGACAGAGTCCATGCCCTCTGCTGTTGACCGTTTCCCCATGTGTGGCCCTCAGCAGCGCAGCTGTGTATGCCAGAGAAGGAAATAAGAAGAACTGGCTTAAACTTTGAGACACAAGGCCCTTTTCTTCCTCTGCCACTCGCAAGGAAATGGATTGCCATCAAGACAGCAAGCTGCCTAAAAGCAAGGTCTTCTGCATGAGGTTGGTGTAGCTCTTGGAAATGATCCCTAGCAGTGGGACAAAGGTGTGATGGGGGCTTAGAAAGAGCCACTTGGATCAATAGCTTTGCACAAGCACTTTGGTCTTTTACAATTTCATTTAGGCGAACACCCGCAGAAGCACAGAGCGATGTATTTCCCACTGAGTCAGTCCCATTTACTTGTATCTAAGCAGCTTTGCCCTGGGGGTAACGTGGATCTTGTGGGGCTCCTGCATTGAGGGTGACTTCTTCCAGCACCAGGACCGTAACACATACATGGGAGAGCTTTGAAAAAGAAGGGATTTCAACTGGAATCTAGTGCTCGTGTTTCTTAGGCTTTGGACATCCCCACATAAATTCATGGGGTGGCGAAGTGATGCAGCGCGTGTTTGCCTCGACTTTAATTTCATTTCCTTTGCTGCGTTTGGGCCCCATCTGGCCCAACCCCCTGGTTCTTGGTCCCAGGCCCAGCATTCAGCAGCAGTAGCACAGGAATTGATTGCAGCAGAAGTAGACAATTCCCTAAATTATTAATGTTAATAGTGGGCAACCATAGGACACAAGCAAAAATATACAGAAGAAAGAGCTATAGAAAAGCAAGAGGATGGCAGCCGGAACCATCAGGGTGATGAGAAACAGAACTGGGATACAGAGAGACGTCCCAGGTGGCTGGAACCAAGACAGAGCAACGCAAAGAAGGTTCTGGGCAAATCCAAAAGCAAAGAAGTGCACCCTTTGGAGATGTTCCCAAATGCTTTGCGTACATGCGCTGTTACCTATCAGGGTTTTATAACCCTGCTCACATGCAGAAATTACTACATGGCAAAAGACGTGTGCCCCACGCCTGTATTAAAAACCTGCTGGGGGGACAGGGGACATTCATGTGCCACCCCCATCCCCTGCGTGGAGGTGGCCCTCGAGGTTGCCCGGTCTGTACGGCGCTGGGTGGCTCGTTGGCAGCCTGCCTGGCGCGTCCCAGTTGTGTTTCTCAGAACCCCTCCGTGTTTTCAGCTGATTTGCTTTGACATCAGCAGCCGGCAAGAAGTTCTCTGTGTCGGGGTGCGTGGGAGTGCTATGTGACACCTTAATCATGCTAAACAGGAACACACATTCAGATTTCCTCGGCGTTTCAAAGAAATGTGATTTCCTTTGTGCTGCAAAGAAAGAGTTGACTTGATTGCGACTCTCTGTGGAGATCAGCTCCGGTGCCTGTGAATTAAGGTGCCAGGATCTCATTCTGGGAGAAAAAGGGAGGTAAAACATACTGGGTTTTAGAGCTGCAACCATCAGGGTCGAGTTTCTTGCTGGTAACTGGGGATCGTTTTGATGAGAGCTGCTTAATTTAATTGGCCAATGTATCAAGAAATCAATTTTGTTTAAAAATAAAAATCTGCATAGAGTCAAAGTATCCGCAAACATCATACTAAACGTCAACTTCTGGAACAGTTGTTAATCATTTAGCAGAGGCATTAGAAACTAACCCAAACTCCAAAAGAGTGATGAACTTGTTCATTTATTTCTCCTCCCCATATGAGTGATGATGTTTAAAATCTCAGTGAAAACTCAAGCAGTGATGGTTCACTGTGGATTTCACTGAGTGTTTGCTGGCCCGGATGAGATGAATTGATGGCAGGGAAGAGTCGTGAGAGACCTGCTAGCCCAGGGCCAGGCGAAGAGTGATACGTGATGTAGGGTGGGATTTTATAGCTGGTGTGATTTGTGGTACACGGAAAAGCTGGATTTGTGGGTGTGCTCATCCTGCTGACAGCCTCACTGGCTCATCCAGAGGCACAGGACTGCCTGGATGCTCAGCATGAAGGTGCCTTTCATTTGTTTGTGATTTATCAGATAACATTAAAACCCCTATATTTGGTAAATTGCCGTGCATAGTAATAAGAAAAACTGTTGGATCTGATAAACGAATTTGAATGATCATGCTCAATTTAGAAAATGGCTGCGTTCCTGCTAGATGCGTACCTAAAACATAGGTCTGAAATGGGGAATCGTCCAGTAAGCGCTGTCATGGGGCAGGTAAGGTTTTCTGTGGGGTCCATCAGACACGTGATAATTGTTGCTGCCCAACACTTTTAGTTTTCAGCACGGATTTAACTATTGCCAAACCCCATTCAGATGGCGTGCAAAAAAGTAGGTCACGCAAGACAGCAGGTATTGCTCGGCTTGGAAATCCACTTCTGGGTGTTCACAGTTCAGCAGCTCCTCTAGAGGAGGGATCACATCCATTGCCACCAGGCTTCTACTCCAGCTGCCTGTTCAAAAGAGCAGCGACCTGCGTTCTTCTCCCCGGTGCAACATGAGAGTGCTTTTCATTTTCCGAGTGGACCTCTCTGAGTCCAGGGAATGTCCCCTTCCATCTTCAGTGGCAAGGATCTTCCTGTTTTCATTGAGAGCTAATGATTAGCTCGCCACCTTCTCCAAACCGGGGTCTGGACTACCTCTCTGCTGGAAGGGCAAGCTGAACGGAGGATGAATTTCTCCTCCCATGCCTTGGTCCTCTGCAATGTCTTAAAAGCCAGGTGTTGCCCTGGAGCGGGACAGGCCCTGCTCCCTGCGGCTGCTGAGGGCTACCAGGGTGCACGGCGGTGTCCAGGGCGCAGGGATAACAGGATAGTCCCCATGGAGATGGCCCAGGAGCTGGTACTGGTAGAGCAGCTCTGCCCTGGAAAGCCAGACAGTACAGACCGGCACAAGCAGGGTGGGCTTGTCCGTTGAGCCTCTTACGAGAAGCTCAGCATTAGAGTGACAACGTTGGATGTTTGTCCATGACGAGCTGCTCTTTCCCACGGTGCTCAGGCGTTCTCCTTCGCCTTGCTGCGGGGGATTAAGGCATTTCACACGACCAGTTCTCGGCACCCAAGCTACCAGCTCTGATACTTTGTGCTCTGAATCCTGTCTGCTGGGCTGGGGTTAACTATTCTGGTCATCTGCGGAAAAGCAGACCCGGGCAGGAGCTTTCCACAGCTCCTTGTACTGCGTTGCCACCCAGTCGCACACCCAAACGGGCCTTCTGTCCCCTTCTGCTCTTGCCTTATTTAAACTCTCCAAGTTGCGTGCCCGGCTGCTGGCCCGTGTGGCAGGAGGAGGACCCGTGATGGCACGTTTCTGTGCCATTGCAAACAGCAAAGTGTTTTTACTCCATCAGCTAAAATACATCTTTATGTGCCTCTTTATATGGATTGAAGAGCAGCGCTGGCATCAGCCCAGCGTCCATCACTGCTCTTTCGCGCTGGGTAGAGCAAGGTGCTCTCCTGCTCTACATTTGTCAGAACTTGGCGATCGATGTCGTTTCAGAGCTGTGGTTAAGCAGTCGCACAAAAATTACCTGTGTAAAAATACAGCGCAGGGAACGTTAGCTAAGCTTCGCTTAGATCACTGCAGATGTGTTATTTTGGGAGAGCATTCATACTGTGCAGTCCTTATTCAGACAAAACTGCAATTGACGTAATTTTTTCCATAATGTTGCTTTTATTTGAAATCATATCTATACATCTTGTATAAATCAAACTAATAATAAGCATTGCCATGGCAGACTCTACTTATGGATTAATTTTGGAATTTAGTTTATAGACATGTTTTGCCTTCAGTGGGATTTATGTCCCTAAAAGGACTGCAGCAACAGGGGACAAATGCTAGAAAGTGGCTTTTTGTCTATAATTCAACATATTTGTTTGTTGAACAATGTTCTAATCTTCCATCTGAAAACTGCCTTGTCACCTTTTGATTTACAGCATTCTCCTTTGCCTTTCCTCTCTGCGACTCAGTTGGTATTTCTTACAAGGCAGGTATTGTCAAATCTCTTTCTTCAAACATATAATAACCACCTTTTGTATTGAACAGGCATATAAATTACTCAGCTTATATGACAGAACAGAAAATAGAGAGTTGAGTATCTGGCAGAGATGGCAAAGAGTGATGTTATTATAACCTTACTGTGAAAGATTTGCCAACAGAGAGTTACATATCAGTGAGGTAACCGACGACAATATTTCCTTTATCACACCAAATAGTAGAGAACATTATTGTATGATGTATTTCCAGACAAATCGCGCCTCTCTTATCAGGATGTTCGGTAGCCATCCTTGTGCACAACAGATGGGATTCATAGCTTAAATAGACCCCAGGCATTGAAAGACATGCAATCACAGGGTTCACGCCTGTCAGTATTGCAGCCTTATTATTCAGACCTTCTTGGGAATTTTTCCAAGAGATTTGTTTTTATGTGGAAAATAGAGTTCCTAAAAAATTAAAATCTTGCAGGTTTTCAGTTTTCCTTCAAGAAAATTATACCAGGAATAGCGTGGCTATTTCAAGGTGGAGTGGTCCAAACAAAACCAAATCACAGTGCTTGGCTTGGAGCAGTTTGAAACATCCACCCATCCTTGCCTGTGCTGCCGTCAGACGTATGGATGATTTACGTTCAGACGCATGGGATTTACGTTCAGACGCTTTGTCCCACAGTTTCTGCGAACGGGCTTGGATTCCCGAGGCACCTGCAGTCATCATCTGGGTGGAGCAATGCCATCCACCCTGCCAGCCAGCAAACACAGTGTTCCTTGAGCATCAAGGGAAAAGGGAGCGACTGTAGTCTTGCAGGAAAAGCTGAAGATTTCACTTTATAGAGGAAAAGAAGATTATGGGGTCGAGAAGCATCTTAGAGAAAAGCACCTGTAGCTGCCTCTCCATGTTGGGGTTTATCCACTCAAACTTGCACGGCTCTCTTTAAGCCCCAGAATTAAGTGGCCTTTCCAAGGGTAATCAGGACAGCACAACACAGCCACTGAAACAAAGACACAAAACATTATCTCATCAGCTCCGTTCTCGTTCTCGGCGGCTGACTGCACCCCGAGGCAACCCCGTTTCCTAGTGACTGGTGGGAGCGGCAAACCCGCCCCTCAGTATCACCTATGGCACCCGATCAATACCCAGCAGCATTGTCATCAGCCCTTTCTGCTTGATTTATCGGTGCTCGTCAGCAATCAGCTGACCGCGGATGGAGGCTCAGGCTCAACCTGGCTGAAGGCGAGGGGGGGGAAGAGCTAAAAGCTCTTGGTAGCGTTTACTGGCGGTTGGGCTTCAGTGCACGGCTCCACCTCATGGCAACTGCGCAAATCCGCAAGGAAAGGATTGGAGCTGCGGTTTGGCCTCATGGGGTGATGAATGACACCCTTTCCTTCTTCGTAAAACAATCGTCGAGTGTCACCAAGTCAAACAGACTTCACCGAGCCTCTGGAAATCAGGGTCAGGTGCAGACGAAATCTCAGTGTTGAGCTTTTTCTACTCAAAGCATGGAAGTTGCACACAGGCTTTGGCTGCTCCCCATCGTTTCCCTTCTCTGAGTTATCGGTGGGGTGAGTACTGCTGCCCACTGTAAAGGCCACCCAGTACTTCCCACTATCATATTCTCTTTTCAGTTGTTTATAAATATTTGTTTCCAAAATTTTGGGGAGGCTGGAAATTTGCAGTGTCTGCTTTGGAGAAACTTGCTGCTAAAGGAAACTAGTTCTTTGTGGACACAGGATAAGAGGGATGAGAACGTGCATCTGCTCTAAAACAGACTTTCAAACATTATTACCTTCCTTTTCAACCACTTTTGTGCTAATGTTTCAGCTCGGGAACGTGACATTTGCCGGCTTGAGGCGGAGCTGCGCTTTGTGCGTGCTTCTTGCTGTTCCCACCAGAACTAAATCAAAAACATTAAGAGTTTAAAATGTTGTGGCCTCAGTAGAGGCTTAACGTCTGAGTCTTCAGACACTGTCTCCGGTTCTTCACGGTCTCCAGCAGAGACGGCAGAGTCCCTGCAGCCCGTCCCCAAGGCGGGAGGAGCCGGGGTGGCCGGGGTCACCCTCCCGCCCAGGGCCACCCCTGTCCCCGCAGCGCCCGGCACAGCAGCGCCCCGTTTCACGATCTCTGCTGCCCTCGCATGGCACCCCGAGGAAAGAAAATGAGCCTGTTTTGGGCAAATTCAAAGGCATGGTTTGAATATGACACCTTTCATCTGTGAATGCTAATACAGGCTGGCAGGCAGGTTTGCAAGGTGTAACCCTTTCCCGAATAATAATAGTGAAAACTGATCGTCGCTGGACTTTGGCACATGCAAAGTCGTGTTCAGTAATAAATCTGAGCTTCTGCAAGAAAGGTCTTGAAATATATACCTAACACACCAACCTATCAATCTGAGCTTGTCCAGGCAGGGAGTCCTTGTCTGCTCTTTGGTAAGGGTTTTTTTTTTTTCTTTAGAATGTCATTTTGGTCTTCACTAATGCTCTCCATCCAAGGTTATCAAGGCAGCTAATCAGCTAGACCTCCCAAGCGCAAATCATTACCTAGGAAAATATTACTCATCCTGAAGACCAAACACCGCCTCCAGCCCTGCTTTGAATAGATATAAAAGAAGGATGTTCCAGTCTGATGGTAATAGTAAAAACTTTTTTTGCATTAGGGTCTTCTTCCTGCTGTTACTAGTAAGCATTGTATTTTATAAAAGTATCAAATTATAGATCTAACTATCAAGAAAGTCTGAATTCAGTCTGCTTCTCAGCTATGAGAAACTCTGGTACTCTGAATGTGGTCAGTACAGTATCCCACATCTGTTTTTAGTTATAACTTACTAGACCTTTCCTTTCATTTTACTTAAGCTTAATTTTAGTACAAGGTTGTTCTTCCTGTTCACCTCCCTGTTGTTAAATCCCAAGATAATATTTGCAGTATGATGCACAACTGTGTGTGTGCACTCTTGTAGCAATTACTACAACCAAAGAAAGCTCGTTGTACAATGGCGAGTAACGTATAGCATGTAAGGGACTAAAACCACGTGCAAGAGCAGATTTGTGGAGATAAGCTGCTAAACTGGCCTATCTCTGGGAGAAAGTCAAGCTGGCAGACTCAAGCAGCTGAGCTAATAGCTAAGTTGATCTTTAATCCATCTTTGTTGTAAACTACCTAGAAAGAGCTCACTAGGCACTAAGTAGCCTGCGAGGATGAGTTAAACGATGAAACCTGAGAAAAAAATCACTGAGAAACTGAGAAAGTCAAAATTTCGAAGCCTAAAAGCTACTGTAATGGCATAATTGTGTAAAGTGCAAGGCAGAAGAAAGGCAGCCTCCTTTTCTTGGTGCCAGGCAAACAGCACACGGCTGGTGTTACTCTGGATTAGTTCCTTGGGAACAGAACCCTTGGGAAGAGCAGATGTACCTGGTGAAGATGGGGTGAAAGCGTTTGGTCGTGTTGTGCGATTTCATTTCTATGGATGCATGAAGGGCAGTGGCACAAGCAGGAGGAGAGTGTCTTTTCTGGTTGATGTGAGGTTTTATAGATGTCAGAGGGCTGGAGTAGACCTTGTGCTGGTGGCTATTGGGGTGTCTGGAGGTGACTTTGCCAATGCAGTTAGATTTAGCTGCTCAATTATGTTTCCCCTTCCAGAGAGAGCAGTCAAAAAGATCCAGTGGGTGCACAGCACGAAGGTGCTTAGGAGCCAAGCCAGAAACTTGCACGCTTCTGCTGAGGTAGCAACATTTCTACTAAATGAATTCCGAGAATAAATTCTGCTAATACTGGATGCAGGCAGTGAGTGGCATTGTGGTATCACAGAAGAAGCAGCAGAGCAAAAAACCCAAGATGATTAGAGACAGATGAGAGGCTGAGGAGGGCTTATTCTTAGGATGGGGATCCTACCTGTATTTCAGTGTCCTGTTTGTATGCCCAAGCATGATAAGCTGCATACACTGCTGCTTATGGAAATACAGTCATTTGCCAGTGGAGCTTGTGTTGCTCCTTCCCCTCTGCCCTGCAGACCCTAGCGATAAGAAAAGCCGTCATGTCTCTCCTCTCCCCCTGTGAACTGACGTGCCTTCTTCATGGCTCGTAGAAATGCACAGCATAAATAACAGATCTTGATGATGGAAACACCTGGTACGTTCAGACTCATTGAGCCATTTCTAGTTCATCATTAAAAGGGAGGGTAGCACAGCTGGTACTAGAAGAAAGGGCATGAATTCCAGTACGACACCAAAACAAGCGTCAAAGTGCTCACAAAGGGCATGGATGATATTTTAACCTCCTGGGAGAGGAGAACTTTAGGGATCTGAGCAATGCAAAGAGGCTCACTTCTGTTTCTGGGTCACTGGCTTGAAACCACGGCAGCGAGGAGCTCCTGGGAGGCTTGCTGATTTATCATAACTGAGCTCTAGGCAGGAGAAGTGGAACTGGAGCTGAAGCGAGTTTGCTGACTGAGGCTTACAGTCCACACAGCTTGTCCACAAGCCTTCCAGCTTGAGGACACACAACAGAAGGGACATATAAATGTAACGTGAAATATATGAATAGGAATATTACTTTGGCAGTCTCCTCCTGTGTTATATTCTTGGTGACAGCACCTATAAATCATCTGCTCTGTTACGTTTTATTATCTGTAAGTACATGATAGGGCCAGTATTGTTTTAAAATTCAATTTATCACGCTAATTTCAAACCTCAGTGCTGTAATATTGACTTTCTTTTTATTACATAATCCTTTGCCTTCTGGAAACCGGTATAGAAGATGTTAAAGTTGCCATAAATGACTGATGTTTTAAAATATTTTTCTTTTTTTGCCAACATGACTCTGTCATATGTTGGCTGAGAAAACAGAAATATAGATAAGTATAGTTGGCGTGTTGGCCCCAGAATTACAAATTGTTTTTTCAGTGTTATACTCACACAGATTTGATTTCTAAATAGAGCAACGTAATTTTTGTTAGCATAGATTCCATTCCAGTAGTAAAATGATAGCAATGTTAATTGTAGTGCTAATGCTAGCATTAGCGGTGTTGTCTTGCTGATAAATACAGTATTCACAGATACTGCCTCCTGTACTCCTGAAGCAAGAAGGACTGAGCGAAGCGAAGTATCCTCTGCTCCATTTTACAGTTGGGGAAACTGAGGCAGAGAGTGGCTTGCCCAAAGTCATTGAGGAGCAGTTGTGGAGCTGCGGAGAGAAAAGGGCGGCTGCGGCTGCCATCCCAGGAGGAAGCCTACCCAGACACGCAAAACCCGTGCTATGCAGCTCCGCAGGGGCTCTGGCAAGGGGATGGGGAAGACCACATCACCGTGAGATGTTTTGAGTCCCTTGAAGAGGCTCCCAGTCTTTTTGAGTGGTGCTGTTGTCTCAGGATGCCTACGCAGCGCTTTCCCCAGAAAGCTGTCCCTGCCCACTTCGCCATATCGACCTCCAGCATATTTGCTGCCCAAACAATTTGAGGTCAAATAGGGAAAAAAAAAATAAAAAAAAAGAACTGCCAACTGCTTTCCACAGAGTTCACCAGTTTCTCCTGGATGCTTTGCAAGAGTTTTGTTTAGTCCTATTCAGACTTCCGCCCGTAGCGGTATGAACAAGCAAATGAGCCACCACCGTTCTCGTGTGAATTTAAATGGCCCGAGCGTGGTCACACAACAGTAGCACGTCAAATGGTGGTGTTTGGGATATGACCTGATGCTACAAAACCACAGCACAGCCTCAGTTATGTCCTTTGTTTTATTACTGTGCTCTTTGTTCTCGAGGGCGGGTAGCCAGCCCTATGGAAATGGCGAGTTGCCCATGTTTGGGATTTTAGGGTATTTTTTTGAACAAGTTGTTGCAAATCAGCTGCTAAAAGTGTGCCTGTAATTTCTTAAAAAAACCACATTTCCTGTAAAATCAACTCGGATTGTCACCCTGCTTGGGCTTTCTTCTCCTTCTGCAGTAACCCGGCATTTCTGTACAAGAAGAAATTTTTCTCAACTAAAACACCCAGAAAGACTGCTGGTCTTCTCCACTTTGAGGAAAGACTAATTAGAAAACATCTTCATTATCCTGGTAGAACCTGCCTATCCCCAAAATATCCATTTTTCCTTTGAACAGTGAAAAAGAAAAGATGGTAAGGTTAAACCAGAGTGACGCAGGAGCTCCGCACACACTGAGGAGCAATTGCAGGTTGTTTTAGCATCAGCTGATCCAAATTTTTCTGCAGAGCCTGATTTTTGATAGAATGGTTAAACACCATTTTTGAGCAGGCCTGGGAAGGCAGCAAATATGTTCTCAGCACACACTGAGGAGCAATTGCAGGTTGTTTTAGCATCAGCTGATCCAAATTTTTCTGCAGAGCCTGATTTTTGATAGAATGGTTAAACACCATTTTTGAGCAGGCCTGGGAAGGCAGCAAATTTGTTCTCAGCACACACATAAATAAAGCCATGATGTCTGAAGGTCTAAAAAAATTTGCAAAAGGTATGTCAGCAAGAAATAGCATTTCCAAGGCAGTTCTACTCTCAACTTTTCTGCTTGAATATTTCAACAGAATATTAGTGTGGATTTTTTTTTTTTAAATCATCATGGAGGTTTTCACAAAACTCGGTGATGCTTTTTCTGTTTGCAAAATGCTCTCTTTTTTTTAGTGGATCATTGACAAATTCCTTTCTCTATTTTTTTTTTTTTTTTTCCAAATCAACTGTGATTTGTCTTAATGTATTTTAAGATATTCATAGATGTCCGGGCACAATAGATTTTTCCTTTTCTTTTTGTCATCACAAGAATCAGTTGTTCACTGGCTGGGTGAATTTTTCATTAACAAATTTCAAGACACACAATGCTTTGCTTAATTACAGAGTCACTTTTTTCAGCTTCCTTATCAGAAGACAGACGTAACTAACGGTTACTAGTTTACTGCTAGTAAGTAATGATCACGAAAAGCCAGATTAAAAGCTGTTTTGCAATTTAAAGAGACATACCTCTAGCTTTTCCATTACTTGCAATATTCACGATGTCAGCTTTGGGTTCGTGCTCTCACATGCCTCAGCCCTCTTCTTATCTACATGGGCCAACCCTGAATTGCTTTCTTTTTTGTTTCTTGCTTTTGTTTTGGCAGATCAATCCGGGTTCGGTCTCTAACGGAGCTCATGGGGCAGCTGCAATGAACACGTGTGCCAGCACCAGGGACCCGTCGGGGCAGAGGCAGGCAAGGACAGCAGGAGCAGGGACTGCCTTTTTTCATTAAAGTGCTGGTTGAAGATGGACCTGAATCTTCAGCTTTAAACCAATTACGCCTCAGTTCTTCACCTGTGGGAACAGAGTTAATAATCTCCCATGGTTTTCCTGTCCTGCCTCCTGCTATTATCTGTGCTACGATCCAAAGGAGCACTGGTTTTAGCTATAATAATTACATTTCTATAATAATTGCAGCTGCAGATGCAAAGTATTCCACTTGAAGTGGCATTCTTCACTGTGAAACTTAAAGGCCACTGATAACTTAGCTAACTATAGGTGAACTCAAACTTTGCATTTTTTAGCTAAAAAAAGTTTTCTTGTACGCTTTTATTCTCTGAGAGAAACATGAAACAAAAATATCTGTCTTTTAAATACCCAGCCCCACACTTCCTGACTGACCCAGTATGAACCTGCATCTCTGCACACATTATTTCCTCTCTTTAAAAAAAAAAAAAAAAAATAGCCACAGCCTGGCAATACTTTGCTTTCCCACTGATTTGTCTCTCATCTTCTGGGGGTGACGAGCTGCTCTTCACAAGAAGGTAAGCTAAAGACAGAGCAGAGCACACGTGTGATGAGAAGGGGTTCAGACATCCGCTTCTCCAGCCCTGGTCTGTTGACTGGTCTCCTTCCTGACATCAAAGTACCTCGCTGATGGCCACTGTAGGAGGAGGCTGAAAACCTTTTGGTTTTCTGCATTAGCAAGGATTGTCTTTTGCTGCTTTCTTAGTTTGGCTATTTTCTTAGCAAAATACATAATTTCTGCAGCCATATCGCTATGGCCATGCCAAGTCCTAAAGCCTGGCTATTGTTAGATTACAGAAATCATCAAAAAGCTACTTTAGCTTTTGTCTTGGCTTTGTACTGGAGGCTTTACTTCCACGGGAGGAACCAAGGGCTCCTCGTCCCGCTGAAGGCTTCTGTCATCAAGTCGTCAGCTCTGCGTGTTAGCTCCATCTGTGCTGCCAGACCAGTGGAAGCCGGTGCCTGTCACATACAGGGGGCAGGTTCTTCTTATTTTCTTTAGAGGTCCTACAAGGAACCACATCTCCAGTTATATTTCTACATTATTTTTATTTTTTTTTTAGTTTTGTATGTTTTCTTTTTGATCAAATGGTGTCACGTTTTGTTTTGTTTTCATAAAATACCTTGAAAAATGAACTGTTTTTCCATATTTGAGCACTGTTTTGATATAAATATTTGGATTTTTTTTCAATCTGTTAAAAATTATATTTAAATAGATTTACCTATAGATCTGTTTATAAATTATAATTATTATTTGAGTATAAATCAATAGAAAACTGGTATTACTCAGCTTCAGCATTTTCATTATTTTTAAAATAAAAAATAAAAGTGGTGTAAATTATCAGCTGTTGACAAAGGGAACCTTCTTTTAATTTGTTTCCCTGTGTGGTAATATACCAGGAGTTGTCTTCTGGTGTAACTTTTAAATCCTTAGTTCCACATGCAAGCCATTTTTGTCCTGACAGCACGTGGCTGAACACAGGCTACACACATATATATATATCTTATAAATACGTATCTTGAACCAGAAATTAGTCATGTTGGTTTTTTTTTTTCCTAAGGATTAAACATATTAGACGTTTTCCTTAAAGCCCAGGTGCTGGAATCGGCAGAGTCCATAAGACTCATAGTGTTTTTTAAAAAAGTAAATTATGGACTCCCTTGGTCACAGAGAAAACTTAAAAACAGGAAGAGGGGGCATCCCAAAGGTTTAGAAATCAGAAAGCAAAGAATTCAAAATTTGCCTAAGACAAACCAGAAACTGTAACAATTGTGTTGATCTCAGGTGGGGACATTATTAATGCGTTACTGCATTATTAATGTGTGATACAAGTGACACAGCATGAAAAGAGCTCAGCCCATGAAGACGGTAGAAGAGGAGAGAGTCTTGCTGGCTGGAAGTGACATACTTCAGAATTAGCGTTCCACTTTCTTTCTTATGACTTCCTTTTTTATTTTTTTTTCCCCTGTTAGCAACAGCCATAACAAAATCTGTCCTTGTGAAGGAGAAGAGAGTGTCATCAAAGGTGACAGCTTTTCTAAAAAAAAATTTAAATTAACTAAAAGGTCCAGGCTGCTGAAAACTTGATTAGAGATTTTGTATGCTTAAGGGGTCTTAACAGTGTGCTTTTACCCAGGTGGAATCAGAGTACAAAGAGGAAGAACCCTCCGTTTGACACTGACTTGCTAATCTCAGCAGTATATCATGCATTATTCTGCACAGGATTAAAGGTAAGGTCTGTATTGCTGCCTTTGAGACTCAGCAGGGCAGCTCTCCTTTGCGGAAATGTGGCTAAATAATTCCTGCTATGTGGCAGAAGGGTTCTGGAGGGAAGACAGTTGGCTTTAAATTACCTGTCAGAGCCTTCTCTGTTCTAGCTTTTGTCTTCTCTCCTGTAAAATAAAGTATTCTGTAGTTTAGCTCCAGAATAAAAGGACTTCTAAATCATAAAGCAAAGGTAAAAATAATTGTCTTTGAAAGTGGGAACGGTATCTTCAAATTACTAGTCCAGTCTGAAAAAAAAGGTGGAAGAAACTTTGTGTGTGTGGAATTTTTAATGTCATTAGGAACACACACAAATAAGGCCTGGATGCTCAGCTGGAGATAACCGAGATATTTTTAATTCATTCCCATTTGGAGATCAGGCTAAATAGGCATTTGCAAATTCACATTGCTACTTCTTTCCTAATTCTGGACCTTGCCTCCTGTTAAATGAGAGAAATGTTAGAAATTTTCTTTTGAAAGCAAGTTGGTTGGTTTTTATGTTTTTCTCTCTGTTGGAAAAGTTCAGCTTTAATGTTTGTTTTTAAAACAGTTCATGCAGGGTGTAAGTTCAGATTTTCAGTCAGTTATTACTGATGGAGAAGGTGTTGGTAGCTGGTACTTACAAACATATTGCGAAGTATCTGAATTTTGTGGCACATAATAAAATCTGTTGGGAGCTGCAAAAGGCTTCTTATGTAAGTTTTTTAATATGATAAGTGAAATAATATGACTCTACCTGCATACGACAACATATATTTGAGAAACTGAGCATGTCATGTGGTGGTTGGTATCTCCTTGAATTTCTGCAAAATGGTCCTTTGCCGACAGAGGTTCTTCTGAAGCTGCAAAGTTAAAATTGCTCTGCAGGCTACTCAGAAGACTGTTATTAAAGACCATGGGCCTCAGCAAATTTGCACAGGTTGCAGTATCACGTCTTCTCCACCCACCAGCCCCGGAGCAGAGTACCCAGCAGACTTTGATTTGTTCTGCAAGCCAGAAGGCAGTTCTAGAGACCAGAAAACTTAAGCAGCCTATCCCGAATATCTAATTTATTCAGGATTTTAGCCATTAGTAGATATATCGTCTAAGTTCCCCCCACCTTCATTTATTCCCTCTTTTAAATTGTTAACAAATATGTTAATAAGATTGGGTGCCTAAGCCAAGGTCTGTCGTACTTCACCCAATACCAACTCCTACCTTGATCTGTTGACGCACAGGGTCTCTAACACTGTATGTTAAAAAGATGTTTATCATAAAAAGTAGAACAGAAGGTTTTGACCCTTTTATGTGACTCATTCAGTTATGACTACAGCGCATAAAGATAACAGCCGTTGCAATAACGATTTGCATTCTATACAAATATGCTGATCCTGGAGATACACCAGATGGACGCTCTTCCAAGGCACAGGCGTCTGCAATGCGTACCCCAGAAGAGTGTCTGTCATTCTATCCCTATTCAGAAAATACCACTCAAGTCCATCATTAATTTTTCAATCATATTTTGATGTTAGTGAGTTTTTTGACATGTGTTTTTACATGATTACATGCTTATCTGTATTACGACCAGTGAACCCTCTCCATCCCCAGCTAATTCTAGTGCTTTGATTAGCTAGAGGGCTTTTCTAAACTTTTCTGATGCAGCAGGTGACGGATTAAAGCTGATCTTTGCATGACTGAGCACAGATGCAAGGAACTTCTCCCTTCCTGTGCGCCCTGAGGGAAGGCCTGAGACAATAATAAATCCCTGCAATCAGCCGTGTATAAAGTAGAGGAAGACCTGGGATATGTCTGTTTAATGATGCCAGAAGATCTTCCACCAGCAGTAGCAAAGTCAACATGAAGAAGACGTCAGCAGAACGGGAGGGAAATGGGAAACGACCAGCGAGAGAGCAGGTTGCAGCAGCGTTCGGTGCGTGTTCCTCCTGTCAGTGCACACCGTAAGATCCCACCATGGCTCCCCGTGACGAGCTCAGAGCAGTGGCCAAACGCTCCAGCCCAGCCTCGCTCGTCACCGTGCCCAGCCTGCCTTCAGTCATCCTTCTTTGTGCCTCTCGGAGCTCAGAGGGATAATGAGCAAGAGCGGGAGGCAAAAGCAGGTAGCAGAGTCCTTTTCTCTCCTTAACTCACCCGTAGTGCCACTCTGTAGTGGGAAAGACACGAAAGGCTGAAAGGTAACCAGAAAATCCAGACTTTTTCTTGATGAGTTGCAACTCACTTTATTCAAAACTATTGTCAAATGCTGGTTTTTTCAGTGTTTCCCACTTGCAATCACATTGTTTTTATGAAAGATTTTCATTTTATTGACTTAACAAGCACAGGAGACAAGTTTTCCTGCTTCCCTGGAGAGCCTCCCACAGTTTTCCTGTTCTGCTGAGGCCTTGGTAATGTTGCATTTCTCACTGTTGGTAGTACTGGTAACGAGTGGCTGGCGTTTTACCACTGTGGATGCAGTGGCTGCAGTATTTTACATTTCATCTGAAAGTGTGAATGCAGGCCCTTTAAATATACTGGTTTTGCGCAGCCAGCAAAACCGGCCCAAGACACTGAGTAAATACCTAATTAGTATGTGAATAAAAACCATACTTTGACACTTAGTTCAAATGTTCTCGCATGTATTTTTAGGTTTTTATTGATCATCGCAAGTGGCACAGCAGAGTTTCTGCTCAACTGAAACTTTAAAAAAAATACTTCTGACAAATGAAAAGTTTTCTTCTGGTTTTGCTAGCTTTGCTATGAGGAAATACCATTCCTAAGTCAGGACACTAGTATAAAACCTGGAAGGCATGTTCTGCCCACGGCGTGCTACTGCTGTGAGATCTCTGTCAAACCTCACTCTCTGGGCCTGGGGCCTTTGAAAATGTGAAATAATGATTTCCATTCTTTTTCTAAATTGTTTTGACATCTGCAAATGAAAATTATTACAGAAATTGTACGAGATAGTACTGTATTTTGTGTATGAAGACCAAAGACAGCAACTGCTCAAAATTTTTTTAAACACAGTGTTTGCAAATAACAAGGGACAGGATGACTGAATTGAGGAGCAGCTGAACATTTTAGGACTCAGACAAACATTGCAGCAGGCAACGGGCCAGCTACTTGAAAGTACAACCGCCCTTCCTTCATGTCAGCTTTTCCGCTAGCGACTTAAGTAGTTTACTTTAAATCAATATTTACTTTAAATATTATGATTAAGTGACAATAATTTACCGAGATTAAAATGAAACTCTGATAAGAATGGAGCCAAGCACACACTAGAACACTTTCTATAAGAAATACACTTTGCAAGGAGCCTGCACTCCGTTATGCTGCGATGTACTGAGGGTGTCAGACCTGTCACGCGCTATGATCATGTTTGAAGGCAGGTCCCCTGTAAAGCTTGTTACTTGAGTTGTGCTGCTACAGCTGGAGAATATTCTCAAGGTCAGCTTTGTGCTACGAAGGCCCTCTGAGACACTAAAAGTGATCATTAAAACCTGATCAAGGCTTCCCAGCACAGGTGAAGCTACTGCCATGAGGAGTTGGGATGGTACAGGACTGCTCTGCAGTGACAACAGTCACTGGAAGCAACGTCCTTCCTCCTCTCCCTGCAGACTGCAGCTGTTGCTGCCACCTCTGGAATAGGGCAGCTGGGCAATGGCTGCTGGGCCACCACAAGTAACCTCAGGTCTTGGACTAGCCTTGATTACTACGTCCTGTACATAAACAATTTAATTTTCTTCGGCAAGGGCAAAACTTTGAGTCAAACTAAATGAGTTTTTGAATAAAAGTTATAAAAAAGCAACACGTCCTTCGCATTCACTGGCCTCTAGGATCCCAGCAGCCAAACAGTTCATGTAAACGTGTGTGCGAGTGCCCTGTCGTAAATCCATCCAAGAAGCAGTAAATAGTTCTGCAGAGGTAGTATCGCTCCACATACAGGTACTGTCTTCAGCTGGTCCTGAATGATCAGACTTCTCCCTCACAAAGTGGCACTTACTTTCTGATAGGAAACTGGATTGACACCTAATCCTGAGATGGTAGTATGCAAGTTGTCTTGATGACGAGTGTAAAATCTGCTCCTGAGTCCTGCGGATGAAAAGTTCATAAAAGAAAAGCGTGAAAAAGTTTTCTCTATGAAACTTCTGCTTATAGGTCTTGCAGGTCCCACCAGAAAATCTAGCTGAGCTACCGTACATCCTGCTAAGGAGTGCAAATGCGATGATGGTGTAGTCAATACTTAGGCTAGATAGATAGTCTGTCAATGACAATCTCAAAAATATCTGTTCGTCCTCCCTAAATGACTCTTTAACATTTCTTACAATTGATGGGATAAAGCTCTTCTATGTCTGTCTTCTACAAAAAAGCTGTATTTTCTTTGTAGCTCCTGTGAGGAAGTGACACCAGTTTTGTGGCCATTATTTACTACATCCGTGAGGCTGCCTAGCCAGTCCTGTGATTTTCTTTCATGCCTTGCTTTATTTTCAGGCACTTCATTACCAAATATGACAATAAGACAGGGTTGAAGTTTCCAATACTGTAATTAAGAAAGTGTCAGTGCCAACACTATGAATTCACTCCCAGCTGAAAAACTTTCTTGTCAGATCTTATAGTATGAATTGTGATTATATTTTTTAACAATTCAAAGAGCCTTTTAAAACTAAAAGAGAAAGTTAAACTGAAAAAAAAAAGAAAAAAGAAAAAAAAGGAAGATTTTTATTCTAATGGTTAACCTTCTTTTCCTCTTTAAGCACACAGGCTTTGCTGGGGCCAGATTCTTCAACTCAAAGAACTAATTTTCCCACACCTCTCCTCAGGCTTTTTTGCTACAAAAAAGGACTGAACATGCCACCTGATAATTATCTGTGACTGTGAGGTCCATACTCTTTACAGGAAATTCTGTTGTCTGCCTGGAAGGTCCCGCTTTTGAGGTTTGAAAGTTGGATGGCAGAGCTGCTGGTTCTGACAGTAACTTGAATCTTCTGTTGTGATTGTGATGGTGTCCGAGTACTCTCACTTCTGGTGTAGTGGATGTGCTGAGGAACAGCTGGTGTTTCTAAGAGTTACTATTTTATTGGTTTGTTTTTAAGGATTGCTTACTCCATCTATACAGCTGAGATTTTGTTACATCTAGCAATTTACGGAATTCAATGTTATGATCCGCACTGCAGCTATGATTTTCTTCCACATACATATTTTCTTTCACGATATAATGACTCTTCATTTTTAAGAGAGAGAGAGATTTATCAGGTAAGCCAAAGGTTGTGCAAGAAATATTGGGAGTTGGTAGGTTGTAGTCTTCCTTCCAGGACACCGCTGAGGAACAACGACACTGAAGTATCTCTAGACCAAAGTCCAGTATACTTTGCAGCAGCGCTTAACTGCTGCAGCAAAATGTCTGAGTATCAAAAAGATGGTCAACTCAGTGCCTGTGCGGCTTGCGGGTTGTTGAAGGGTGGTTCCTGTGCTGAAGCTGTGCCATCTGACTGGTGAGGAGACTGTTGGTACCTGGCCAAGTGAAGCAGAACCAGGAGGGGCTGCTGAGGCTGGTATTTGCTGGAACTCAGATTCACTGTCAACGTACTCAGACAAATACTGGTTCTGCTGGGATTCAGAGAATACTGTTACTCACTGCTTGTAAAATGCCTGGGATCACCTGCACCCTTCAGCTCCTTGTGATGCGTGGTGTGTACCTTGTGGCTTCGACTGTATGAATGCTTTGGTATTCGCTTTTGCAGCTGGGGAAGTTGGCTGGTCAGCACTAGCATTCTGTCACCATTCATATAATTTGAAAGGCAGCTTCAACATGAAATGTTGAAGGCTTTAAAGATGAAGAGCTAAAAATAAAGTATGGGAGAAACACCTAGGTGTGATTGATACATATTCTGCTATTCTATTCTTTTACTATCATGTCTCCTGTAAGATGTCGTTCTGTGAATTTGTAACTGTGTCACACAATATAAAGAGGGAAACTTTTCCCAGGCTTGGCATTCGGAAAAATGTGAAGAGTCTTTAGGAAAACCATTCATGAAATTATGAACAATGATGAAACTGTAATGGTCAACTGTTTGTTTTGCATTTAAAATGATCCACACCTTTCACAAGTGTTGGGTTTTAGGCTTTTTTTTCCTTTTGTGGTGGTGTATTTTGAATGCACTCTTCAGTTCTGTTCCTGGTAAGTCATACTCATTTGAAACCCTTTGGTGCTTTTAACCATGATAAAGTTAGTTTGCTTTTGGGAAAAGTTTCCCAAATTGCTCCTACAGCTTTTGCTGCATACAATGGACATTTTCTTCTCTTTCTGACATGAGCATCTAGGCAGTATTGCTGGTAGTGTTTGTTGCAGTACTTGTTGGTACCCCATTCCAGGTATCATTTTGTTTCAGTAGGTTCTGCATGTATCCGATGAAAATATTAATCGAAAGTAATGTTTGAGTACTGTTCAACCATTTATAAAGCTGACTGAAATGATGGAAAACTTAGCTTCCTCTCAGTGGAGTAGATTAGATTCTAGTCTGTTAAAAGACAGATCCTTTTCACTCCTTTGTGCCTGCTACCAGTGTTGTAAGGAGGGGAGATGAAGAGCTATCTCTGCCAGACTTAACCTCAGTGTTTGGGAAACAGCATTTGGAACGTGGGTTCTGCCGCTGTAACGTGGAGCGGCCCTTACAGAAACGGCCAAGAGCTTCCTCTGAACGGGGAAACCTGTTCCTTGCAGACACTGTACTGTCCCTGCTTTGGTTTCTAGGCATTTGTTTTGTACTCTTCTGAACTGGTGTGACTCGTTCCCTTTGATGGCTTTCACATTCTGCCTATGGATGTCGGAATTTTCCACAGCTTTATCAGGTAGGTCTGGGAGAAGACCGATACCTCAAATTTGTCAGTGTCTGGCCTTGACCTGGAAACAGCCTGTCATGTCCTATCACTGCTCTCCTGAATCCCAAACTGGGAAATATTTTCGGTATTGCCGATCGTAAGCTGTAGTGGTAGTGGATCCCATAAAGTGAGCCAATTTTAACTTGAAAACGTTAACTCCAGTGGAGGTGAAGTTCTAAAGCCTTTTCCTAAACTTGCTGTCTCAAGGTACCCTTCGGTCGTTTCACGATTCTCAGCCGAACCAGTGAAATTTCCGCTTCAGGTGAGCCGGAGAACATACAAACTTCAAACGGCGGGACAGCTGCCCGCCCTGGGGAGCGGGGCGACACGGCGCCTCTCCTTCCCGCCTCAGGGGGCGGCTGAGGGGACGGGGGAACGCGCTCGCGCCCGGCGCCCTGAGGGGACGGCGGCAGCAGGAGGGAGCTCGCCTCGAACCAGCCGCGGGAGAGGTGACGGGCCGGGGCCAAGGAGCCCCGCGGAGCCCTGTCGCGGGGTCCGCGCTGCGGGCGGGCAGAGCCCGGGGCGGGCTAAGGTGGCAACCGCCGCCCCGGCCCTGCCGGCCCCGCGCGGCAGGAGGTGGCCGCGGCGGGAGGGGGGTGTCACGTGACCCCGCCCCTTCCCGGTCGGGCAGAAGCAGAAGTGGGAGCCCAGCGGAGGCGCGGCGGGACGAGACGTCGTCATTTGCACCGGCCGGAGGCAGCTCCCCGCCGCTGCGCAGGTGAGGGCGTCCCTAGGGTAGCCCGGCGGCGGGACGGTGAGGGGCAGTGGCACCGGCCCGCCGGCTCTGCTCGGGCCCCAGCGGCAGCAGGTGCCGCCGGGCTGGGGCGGCGCAGTCTCGTCCTGCGCGGTTTTGGCCCGGCGGGGACGGTGGGCGTGAGGAAGGGTGTTGTAAGGGCGGCAGAGGGCTGTCGGCGTGAGGGGCTGGGTGACAGGGCTGGAAGCGGGCGAGAGGCTGCGGGCTCAGAGGCAGGGCCCGCGGGGCGGAGGGCGCCTGGCCTGAAGGGAAGGAGAGAGTCGTAGGGCTCCCTGAGGGGACCTCGCCGCCCCGCACCTTCCCCGCCGAAGGCCGGGCTGCCGAAGAAGAAGGAAGGAACCCTTGGTGCCCCACAGCCGCCCTGCAGCGCTCTGCCTGAGGCTGAGGGCCACAGCCTGGGCTGGGGACTTCAGTCCCCACCAAGCCATGGCAGGTGGGCAACCGTCTCGCTGCGGTTCCCTCCCCTGCTTTTGGCCAGACGGCAGGACTCCGAGGGCAGCAGCTGCGTTGCAAAGCTGTGCCCAAGGAGCCGTGTGTTGTTTGCTATTAATTATTAGTGTCGTGGTAATGAACTGGTGTTGCTGGTGGATATCCATACTGGTGGTGCAGTGCTGAGGCAGGGCCTGCTTGGGTGGGATGATGTCAGACTCAATGCTCTGAAAGGTCCCTTCCAACCTGGACAATTCTATGTCCTAAATGCATCCAAAGACAGAGCCAGGGGAAGAGGATGCAACAGCCCTTTTGCATAAATGGAGGCTTCAGTGCCAGCAGCACATGGGAAAACTTAGAAATTAACCGGCGTCAGACTTTGGATTGCACTTCTTGGTTGACCATGTGTGCTGGAAAGCACCTGCTGTGTCATATGAGAGAAGTTATAGCAGAGTATGGATTCAGCAGTGCTTATCTGAGATGTTCTTTGTTAGCCTGTAGCTTTATAGTTTGCCTTTACTACAGTTTTTCCTCTCTTTGTTTGATCATAAAGAGAGTTAAGAGTTGTAGACTGATCTTCAGATAAGAAGGGTTTGTTTTAGAAATTCTGAAGTACTGAAATGAAGTAAAACTCAATATACTCAAACTAAATATATCAAGCTGCCCAGAGAGGTGGTGGAGTCTCAGTCTCTGGAGACATTCAAAACCTGCCTGGACACGTTCCTGTGCAACCCGCTCTAGGTGACCCTGCTCTGGCAGCGGGGTTGGACTAGATGATCTCCAGAGGTCCCTTCCAACCCTACCATTCTGTGATACAGGTTTTTGGATAGACCAAATAGGTTTTTTTCGCACGTTCACTTGGTTACTTGCAGTGAGTCTGGCTTTTTAGTCCAAATTACTGAGGCTCTTCAATAAAAAACAACATAGAAACTACTCTCACGTAAACAGCAACAAATGGCCCCAATTCTGCATGTGGTATAGGACAGCATGAAAGTTTTGCTCCTGTAGTGCCTACAGTCAAGGGGAAATAGTCACGTATTGGTGTCTGCGTCTAAACTAGAGCTTATGATACGTTTTTATGACTTCTAACTCGCTTGTTGAATCATGTAAGTGATGCTGGACGTTTCTACTTTAGGCTGCAGTAACTCTTTGGTCGAAGAGCAGTAATGCTTCTATTGCACGTAAGGGTATCTCGTAGCTCATGCCCTGCTGGTTTAGAGGTATCCAGATAATACGGTAATGAGAGTCATTATGGACTTCTGTTGCGTGAATGGGTAGAAATATTGTTGATTCGAATAGCTGTGCAGTGATGGGTGTTAGAGGGCTGAGGGACACCTGCGGGTGGGTGAAGGAGACTCTTAGTATTAAAAAGATTAGATCTAATATCAAGGGCTTCCATTAGATCTTTTGGGAGGTGTAATGTGTTTTACTGTTAAGAAGCGCTCTGTAATGTTATTCTTAAGCTGCAGCAGGTAGCCAAAACAGGAACAGTCAATTAGATTGATCAAATATTATGATATTCTTTCCAGCTTTTACTGATGAAGTAGATATCCTCAGCTATAGTATTTTTTCATAGTAAGCTAAAAACTTGCCTCATGACTTAGGATTTAAGTTAGACTGAAAACACCGTTCACTCTGGTTTTGGAAGAAAGAGCCACTTTAAAAGGGGAAGTCCAGTATATTATATTCAGCGGAAACTGTTTAAGAAGCCACCTCTGAGAGGCAGTTCCTTTGTACTAAGGGACTAATCTCTCTCAAAAAATGCTACATTGCCTTTTATTAAATATTTAGAAAATCTGTGTTCATGTTGTTCTAAGTCATGTTTCATTTTACAGCTGCACCTTGTACTGTAAAAGGCAGAGCAGATATGTATTTTGTTATAGTCTCCTGAAAAACTGTACGCATTTAGAAGTTGAGGGTTTTATTATTGCAGTGAAGTTTTACTAAAATCATGTTAAACCGTGTTCCAAGTCATGGCATGTTCCTATTGTTACAATTCTTAATGAAAAGAGCAAAGTAAGAAGACAGGGTTTCATTTTTTGTTGGAAAACCAGGCAGTGTACGAAGATTTTAATTTAATTTTTTATTTTATCCTCCTTTCATTTCTGTTACTACAGTCGTTGTATCAAGACAAGATGATTATGGCTGTCTTGTCAGATGCAAACCATGATAATTTAAATGATTATCTAATTAGTTCCAGTTAGTCAAAAAGTATCAGTTACAGTCTGTCTAAAATCTACCATTGCTTACTACCCTTAAAAAGTTGTCCGCTCCCTCTCAGTTGTAGGATTGGGGTATGTATGTTTTTCAGTATTATAAAGAAAGGGTACTCTGTTTTCGTATTGCAATAACAAGCTTATAGATATTAAACACCAAATGACCTGTATAATGCTTTGGAAAACACGAGTGAGACATGGTTCCTGCAGTAGAGCACTTCAGGTTCACTGTGGGCAGTGCAGAAGGGGCCACCGTGTAGGTAAGAAGGGACTATTGTTTGTTTCTCTGTTAGCTTACAAGAAAAAGTGTTTATCGAAGTGTTTAAAGGAGTTTATTGAAAAATTTAAAAAGGGGTTGGAAAGATTGCACCGGGCAGCTTCAAAGTCAGACAGATTGCACTGCAAGCAGTTAGTGACACGATGGTGAAAGACTGTTTTGTGGTCTTCATGAGAGAGAGCAGAAAAGAGCGTTCTTTAGTGAAGAGCAGGTCAGGAGACAGTGACATGGGGTGAGGGGGAGGAGGGTTGGAAGAAGTTACGAAGGGGAAGCGAGAAGTGGCACGGTTGAATTAGCTATCAACACGGAAACTGAAACTGCTTGTGATGGAGAGTAGTGGACTGGGGAGAGAGGAAGAGAACCAGAGGAGATGCCATGGCTGGTGGCTGCATGTGCAGTGAGATTCTTTAAACCTGTCCTGCTCAGGGATGTGGTTAAGGGGGATGGTTGGGAACTGTGTGGCAGGAGCTCTGCCTACTTGTGTGAAAATTATACACTTCCTTCTTTGTGCATGGATGAAAGAGCGGGTTCCAGAGCATACAGTTTGTAAATAGGCTTGCTGAGGACTAATCAAGCTTGTAATTAGCTTTTTGATGCAATGGTGTGTGGGAGATCAAAACACAGAAACTTGCTAATATTTGAGAGCTGCTGTTTACGCATCTCTCTTGGCTGTTTTGTGCCAAGATGTGTCCTGAGTGTATGCACACAAATACCTGACATGTGTGTAAGGAAAAGGAGACTGTGTAGGAGAAACACAGCCATGAAGTTTTAAAAGTGCATGAACTGAGACTTTTTATACATAGCCAAGATTTGTTTCAGTATTTTGTACTTATTCGTATTTTCCCCTCATTTTCTTTACACTTAACAGAAAGACAGTTAGCTGGTTTAAATTCTCATATAGGTCAGGGTGTAAGAGTTTATGCAAGCTCATGTCATTATTTCTTGTGTTATCTTGTCATTGGATTGCTAGGCTTCAGTCATCAGCACTTCTTCTTATCTCCTCCTAATGTTAATCTCCTTGATGTAATATCAAGAAGACAGCAACAGTGGCTGCAGAGCCTTTGAGGCCTCTCAGATTTCAGAGGTCTCTTCAGGCAGCAAATTGATGCTTCTTTAGTAAAATGTGGCAAGAAGAACAAACCGACTGCAGTTTACCTTGGGAATAGCATTTTGGTTATCTGAAGATAGTATTGGGAATATAAAAAACCGTAATCGTGGGAGAGTAGAAAGATTTTGAGTATGATTCAAGTCTGTTCCAAATATCTCTTTTCTTGTGTTGATATCTAGATTGTCAGTATGTAGGACAAAATGGATTTCCAGATATTTCTCACAGTAGTGGAAATTAAATTATGGTCTGTTTCAAGAAGGAAAATTTTAACTTCCAACTTGCGTAGAACTCACGAGGTTTTTACGGAGCGTAATTCTACAAATACCCTAAAACAGTAAAGAAATTTCTATAGGAATGGTGATTTCTGGTAAGAGCTACTTCTGTCTCTATGTCAGTTAGAGAAAATTTCCATGAGAAAAGGTATCTCACTCTGTATAAAAGAAATAAAAGCGGATATGATGCTCGAAAGGAATTTTGTAGGGTCGAAGTGCACATTTTTTGATGTCTGAGGAGGCTCCTGAAGTCATCAAATCAAGATAAATACAGTCAGAGTTTGAACTTTTTTTAATCTTACTTTAGACCCACCAGTAATGATTGCCATTTTCTCAGGAAAAAACAGTTTTTTTTATTTGAAGGCTTCAGAGGTGCATTCTTGCTGCTTAGTGCTATGAGGTGCTGTTTTGGTAAAAGTGCCTTTGGACAGAATGTGTGGTGTGTTATGCTTACATTTTACATTTGATGTGGATGTCTAATTTGTAAATGATATACTTGCTACAGAAAACCTGCTAGATATTACAAAAGGATTCTATTAAAAATTGTACTAGGTACCATTTTTGTCTGTCTAATCAAGAGTTGCTTGTGTAACTGTCCTAGGGAGTAATCCTTGGGTGCCGGTTATACTGGAAAAAAAGTTGGAGGCTTGGTAAGTGAAATAAATTGCTATGGTCAAAGCAATTTGTGCAGTATAATTGCATTTATGCTATTTTTTGCTTAGGAGAAAGTGTAGAAAATATGTCAGAAAATGCTACAGAGATACCAAATATTGCTCCTTTAGAAGAGATTTATAAAAGACTGAGGAAGCAGTTAGTGCTGCGGTGCAGCTAGAAGAGAGGCATTGGTCTTGCTGAGAAATTTAGATCACAATTCATTGCATGCAGCGGCTGCTCCACCTAGCTCTTTGCTTTTAATAGATTTTTGCAGCAGCATGGCACCAAAGTGTCACTGGTACTGCCCTTTGTGAAGACTGTTTGTGCTTTCTTTCAGGATAAAACGGCAAGGATGCTATTAATGTTAGCCATGTATCTGTCTTGTATTTGAATGAGCAGGAGTCTCTGTTAGGTAGCTTTAACTTACACAAATGTGATTTTTAAAGAAATAAAAATGTTGTTCTAAATACTGAATTTTCTCCCTTTTCTTTCTCTTTTCAGGACACTGAAAACCATAAAAGTTTGATTTAAAAAAAAAAAAAATAAAAATGCCCAGAAAGAGTATAAACTATGGAGTGCTGCCAGAGTATGAGAAAAGCCAAATCAAAAGGACCTTGGAGCTGGGAACTGTTATGACCGTATTCAGTCTGAAGAAGAGTAGTCCAGAAAGGAGAACTATTCAAGTCATAATGGAAACCAGGCAGGTTGCGTGGAGCAAGACAGCTGACAAGATTGAAGGTTTCTGTGAGTATTTGCAAAGTGTACCTGAACTTGGAGTTACTAATAAATTGGTGTAGTTGTCAAATATTGATTTAATGAGCCTTTGTTAACATAATGAAGTTTTTGGCTCAAAAGAGTTTGGTAATTTGCTGGGACTGTTCATAATTGTTGCAATGTAGGTGAAGAATCTTCTGCAGCTGGTTATTTAGGTATCTAACACTACTTAAATATGATTAACTTGCCTTTACCCTGTGCCCTGTTCTCAAAGTTTTAATCTTTGAATATGATGGTGCTTGTGTTCTCTGAATTGAGTTACTGAGTGACAATTGTTTTCCATCATCACGCATCCAGATGTCTGGTAAATTCAAGCCAGAAGTACTTCTTTCACCCTTCTCTCCCCAAAAAGAAAAAAACTTCAGATACAAGGAAAATTAATTCAACTTTCTGGTTTTCTAGGGAATTTGCTGTTTCAGGATAGAAATCATTATTTAGGACCATTATTGGAAAGTACTTAGGAGGATGACGCTGTGAGATGAAAGAGATGTTTCCAAGGTCCTGAGTTGATACTGTCTCTTTAGTTGATATCAGAACTGACTAAACCCACTATTTATATAACAAGGTCGGGAAATAGAAGGGGCATGTAAAGCTACATAGGACTGCAAAAGCTATGGTAGAAGAAAAAAGTGAGACTGATCTTCAGTTCTTACTGAACACGGCTGATGTCAGCCAAGCTCAGCCTGTGCTTTTTGGGATTTGTACAGCTCCTTTTAGTATAATGTAATTATAGCACTTGCATATGACTATATGGTAACTTTTAGAAATTTATTATGGGCATGATTTTATTATGCAACTACTAAATGGTGTTTGTCTTCAATAAAAGAATTGAATTGTTTGCCTGAATGGCCAGAATAATTTATTAGTCAGCCTCAGATAATATGAGAAGCTCAGAGTTGAGGAACTGGGACTATTTGGGAAAAGAAATTGTGATAAGAAGTTGGAATTTGGAGTTGGAGAGGTAGGAAGGCTAAACAGGTATATATCGTGCTGTTTCAGTGCTACCCATGCACAGAGCAACTGCAGCTGGCACCAGTTACTGCCCTAGTGCAACAGAAAGCACCATGCTTCTGGTGTTCTCCTTGGGTGTGAGCACACACTAGCATGAGAGAAACCAGGAAGGAGGAGAACAGAGTTTGTCCATTGAGTTGTGGATTTTAGAAGTGTTTTTTTTTTTTTTTTGGTAAATACACAATAAGTTAAAAATGCATCTATCTGTAAGGTTGCAAAGATGGGCCCTGAGAAGCTGCATGGTTTTTGGATTGTCTGTGCAGCTTCCCTTCATGCTCCTTACTTACAAGTATTAAATAACTGTTTGCTACTGTTTCCGTTGGTTCCTGTCTCTCTCATTCCTTGTGCAGGCTGGACCTACAACTGGAAATGTAATGTAGTGTAATGAAAGAGTGGTTGTCTGGAGGATGTTTTTATCATTGGTGGTGAAAATGTGGTCATACACAGTGCTCTGGGAAAAAGAAATAGGTCTGAACACCCTAATTAACAAGTAGTCTGAATCATAATGTTGCAGTGCCCCAGTTTCTCCTGTGGAAAATGAGGTTCTGTTCCTATAATGACAGGTGTGAATGTAAGTACATTACCGGTTCTGATATGTTCAGATCCCAAAGTGAGGTGTGCCAAAAAAAAAAAGTCCTCAGAGGAGATGAATAATTCAGTTATGATAGCATGGCTTGAATATGCTTAGCAAATAAAGCCTGGGGTTATGCACAGAGCAATAAAATTAAAACAAAATAGAAAATCGCCACTTAGTGTGTGAATGAGGCATTAGAGTACTTTGGCAAAAACAATTCTTGATCATGTAGTTGAAGTCTTATTGTAGCCATTTGCACAGAGGGGCCAAATTTAAAGCTGTACAGCCTGTGCATTTCAGATTTTGGGGTCAACTCTTTCAGTGCTTGACTTGTAATCTTCTTTTATCAAAAATTCCTGGGGGTGATGTGTGTTTGTGGTAATACATCCTCATAATTAAATAGTTTGCTCTATGCATAGATTTTAACATTTTTAAAAGAAAGGTGAACATTATAATTTGACTCTTACACCTGGGTAATCCAGCAGGGTAGTGACTTGCTTCCAGTTACACAGTCAGTCATTACTAGAACAGGAAGTATAGCTACAGACCTGTGACTTGCCCAAAGGCCATCTGCCTCTCTCCCTGAAAATTATGGTACTCTAGCAGTTTTTTTAATTGAGCAACATTTTAGTGACCTTTATAACGATGGAAACTTTAAGTCTGAGAATACGTCATACTCTAAAGCACGAATATGCAAAATACTGTTTTGTTGCCTTAAAAAGCAAAAAACCAAGACTTACTTCGCAGGCATCTTTTCAGAATATGATATGAACAGTTGTTACAATTTACCATGAACTGTATCTGCTCTACTTGAAATGAAAGTCACTGCAACTTTAACTAGCTGACAGTGTTTTTGCTGAAGAGGAAGGAAATATTTTATTTATTTATTTAGTTACTTAAATGTTGTTATTTGCTTGAAAAGTGGAAAAAATATTTATTTGAAACTTTCATATTTAATAATTGAATGGATGGGCTTCTTGAATACTGATGATAGGGAAATTAAAATTTTTATTTCTCTGGAGCTATACTGAGGAGATAGTATCAACTTTGTGGTAGAAGAGTTGCTTTGGCTTGTATATATGAATGACCCCAAGTATTCACTGGTGAATTGTGTGGACTTTGTGAAAAATAAAAAACTCATTTGAGCTTTTTTTTGATTTTTATTTTTAGAGGCTGAGTGCGTAAAATTATCTCAAGTATTATATTGTTTAATATGTGAGTGCTGTACAAAAAATAGTATTTGTGATGTGATCTTAGTGGTTGTTATTTGCGTGTGCTACAGTCCAGTTAGAATTTATATTGGGTATGATTGGGAAAGTTAAGGTGGCTTCCTGTTGTGTATGTGCTTTTTAACTTAAGTTTGGAAACTGCTTTTTACAGAAGGCAGAAAACTGAATGTTTGCATCTGCTATGGGGATTGTGTTTCTAAACCAGATAGTGAGTAGAGTTCTTAAGCTTTGCGACACAAAAATAGGCAGCTAATAGATAGAGAGGATAGAGACCAACTTTTATACTTTATTTTAATACTCTTCCTTTGAAAATTAAGAAAAAAAAGTTGGGTTTTTTTTCCCCTCCCTCTAACTGCGCTGTACATTGTTGGGACTTCTGGATGTGATAGTGCTCATTCCTCTAAATGGACGCTAAAATTCCTCTAACCCAGAGTTGCTCAAAATTATTACAAGGGCCTTTTTCAAGTTTGGTTAATACTATTTTGGAAGTGATTTAAGTTAAGCCTCACAGTAACAAAAAGCACACTCATTCAGGAGTAAATTGACCCATGCAAGGGAGATGCAGGGTTAGCTATACTGATATAGATGTTTAGACACCCCATGGTGTATTTGTGTATTTTAAATTGCATTGCTCTTGAAAGGGTCCCTTTCCTTAAAAACCTGTCTGCATTTCTGTTTAGAATAGGGTGAAAGAGTTCCTAAAATTATGTCTGTTTCCTGCTCGGTGCAGATGTGTTTCTCTGGATGAGTAAGTAAAATGGAGATACCTTTCTTTAGAAAAGTCTTTCTAGACCCAGGCCTTTGGTGTGGTAACAAGTGAGGACATACAAAGACTAGGAAATCTTCTTTAAACAGTCTCTGTCTTCATTGTGCGGCTCAAACCATGCGATATCTAAGTAGTGGAGTTTTTACACTGACCTTCTGAAAGACCTGAGTCACCACATACGAAAGGAATTTTCTAACAAGAATGAACTGGGGAGAAACCTCTGTGTTTTCCTGTAAATGAAATAATTCAGGTTGTTTGTGTCCTTTAGGGAGGGATATGCTATTTCAACAGTAAATCAAAAGGCCAAATTTGAATCTGATACATATCAAGTCTTCTCACTTTAATAGATCAACTGAGGTNTGAGTTGGGAATAAGGATTAAGTGGTGAGTTGTTCAGGACAGGCTTCGTTTGTTTGTGTTTTTTGTTTTGTTTTTTTTTTTTTTTTTTTTTTAGCTAGGGAGTTAATGCGGTGCTGAGAATAGTGCTACACAATTTCTTAATTCTTCAAAAACAGGGTTTTATTTTAGCTTCTGGTAAGTTCTAGCTTTACAAATCAGAGAGGGAGTGTTATGTACCAGCTCTTCTATTAGTGCTAGTCCTCCCTGCTCACCTGCAAGAGAGGGGAAGGAGCAACCCATCAGTGTTGGCTCACGCCCTTCCTGAGTTGTCCTAATGGTGCTGGTAGCCTGTGCTTGAACAGTCTTTCTTTCCTGTAGAGCTGTGCAGCCAAGAGTTGTTCAAGTCAAGTGAGTTCTTGGATGCCATTTCAATTTTCATGAGGTCAAGCTAGCTCTTAAGCTTGTCCAAGCTAATCAGCCGAAGACAGTATGTATGTAAGGAAACTGTATAATGTAGGTGTGTTGCTGTATGTAAGGAAATTCTGATCCTCTTGCACAATCTGCGTTTCTTGGGTTTACTGTGATTCTGCTGTTGTAAAACGCAATGCTTTGTAGGCCCCAACAAAGATTAAGTTAAGTGACTGCAGGGTGTCTTTAGCCTGTAAAGTTAGGAGAGACTGGTAAATGAGCACCTTTCAAGAAAAGCTAAATAAAATTTGTCCATGTTTTCCATTTTTGTGGGAGCTTCAATTTTCCTTCTAGATGAAAGGGGAAAAATTAGCAATGGAAAGAGAGAGACTGCCCGTCCTGGAGTGTTTTTCAGGTTTAGTGGAGGCCAGGAAGTTTTTTAGTGCTGCTGCTCTTCTAGTCACCTGCCAAGACTGCAGAGTACCTTATGTATGCCTTTGCTATATCAGCGGGGTCCAACACGGCCCATTGTCAAAATCAAAATGGATAGAAGGGAGCAATGCACCTTTGAGAAATGTTTTTATCGTGGACGTTTGGCATGCCAGGTTTCATTAGTGTATTAAAATGAATGCCAGCAACATGTGCTTCCTTCTGTGGGCCTGCAGAGAGCTATGCAAATAGCTGAAGGAAGCAGGTCTGCGCTAGATGTGACGCTGTTCACCCATGCTTGGGCTTCTTTTAGTCAGCTTGCTGTTGTTCTATACATAGAGACATTTTAGATGCCCTAATAGCTCTAAGATCATCTGAGGGAAATACTTGCAGACGCTAGCTACAAAATGTCGGAGCTTTTTCTTCTGCCTCTTAGTTAGTAATGGCACTTCTTTGTATTTTGCATTGTCCTCATTTTAAACCATTAAAGATAACCTAAAGCTTACTACGTGGGCTATGGGACTGCTTGTGGGGCTCAGAATCTCAGCACTGTTCATCGTAAGTTACTTAGGTCATCGGTACCAAAAGATTGGTTTAACTTCTGATGCCAAATGTTTTTTCCATTGAGGATTTGTGTGGTTTTTTTGTTTGTTTGGGGCTTTTTTGTTTGTTTGTTTGCCCCCCCCCCGTTTTGTATGTTGCAGTGTGGTATTAATACTTCATCAGATCATCCATGCTTTGAAGCCATTGTGTTTTGTTTTTTTTTTTTTTCCCCCCATTTATATTTCTTGGTATGCACACTAACTCTAGTTTCAGTGGAGCCCCTGTCATTGATTTCAGTGTGAGAAATTTGCTCCATTTCTTGGATGAGAAGTAAGTTTTGGTGAGCATTGCGATAGTTCTGTCCCACGGATTAGAGTGACCCAGCGAAAGGTTAGTGACTCTGATGCAGAATCCACAGGGTCTGGGGGAGTGAGGGCTATAAATAGGAATGGTATTTCTGACTGTGTGTGAAATAACTTTGAGGTGGTATTTTCACAGCCTAACATTAAGCAGATAATTTACAAGGCTAGTTTCACCTGTCTGCCCAGACAGTCTGTTGAGAGAATGAAAGGCTCCTCCAGAGCAAAGTGTAGTTCCTGCTCTCAATTACTGTCTGCTGGAGTCTCTTGCTCTGGCCGTTGAATATATAAAAAGCATAATAACACCAGCTTCCTAACTCCGAGGCAGTGTGGGGTTTTTTTGTGCTTTGTTTCTTTCATCTGTAACAGTTGGTTTAAGTATGGGAGTTCTGTTGCAAAGCATTGTAAATGTAAAAATGTAATTTGAACTTTGAGAGGAATTCTGAGTGTAAAAGACAGCACAGAAATAAAGGAGAACTTTTTTGCAGGGCCATGGGTTTAAACCCCATGGCACTAGATCTGCAGCTCGGGTCACATACCATTGCCAGGAAAAATAAGCAAATCTCTTAAAAGTCTAGGATGGACCACAGTCTTCCCTCACCACTTCTCCTTGCTGTACCACAGCCTGACCTAGAAGCTGCGTGGTGCTAGGGAAGGCATTTGGCAACTTTGATTATGTAGCAGGGGAAAATGTGTGGTGGGGGAATGTGTTTTTTCGAGTGATATCCTGGTGGAGACGGGACCCAGTATGACTTGGCTATGGATCGTTTACCCATAGGTTTTATTGACAGTTGTACATTCATGGCTTTGTAATTTAAGAACTACAGATCTTGGTAATTATAGTAGAGCTAAACTAACTTTTGCTTTACCAACACACAAGAGAAGGAAGCTTCAGTTTCTTTGTACGGAGGGAGTTGATTTGCTTGTTTGATTTGTAATGGGTCCTTTTCTTGCAGGCACTAATTTATGCATACTAGGTACATGACTGAAGCTGTGACTTACCAGCATGATTTACTGCAGTGTGTTGCTCAGCGTGTCACTTCCTTATGGTTCTGCTGTGTATTTCTATTGTGTGCTTACCCTTTACAACGGTGCGTGGGTCCCGGTGGTGGCCCGCGGGTTGCACACACACTGTGTTGTTTCTCCCCACTTCCAACTTTCACAGGCTGGTCACACAATGGATGTGTGTTGTACATCCCCGTGGTACCCGGGGGTCACTTCTGCCTCCACATCAGCTACTCTGCTGTGCTGTTTCTTTGCTAGGATACCGAATGGCCCACAAACAAGTGTACTGTCACAGCTGAGATAGATAGTGGAGGGAACTACCGGACCAGCAGTGAAAGGCAGAGAGGAAGGAAGGGGTGGCCAAGAGTGAGAAGTGCTTGTCAGTACTCTGCTAAGAGACATGTCTGTGCGACCGGCACCTGGAGTTTGCTGACTGAGAGTGCATTTCAGTACTACCAAGTAAGGCCTCCCAAATTTCCTCGTATTGTGGTATAGACATTTATATGCACATGAATAAGTGAGGGCCCAAACAGGTTATGGCGTTTAAGCTTGTAGAGCTAGTAGGTGGCAAGGTGTAAATCTCCAGGAGGCTGATCCATAATGGATATTTCATTCTTTATCAGATGCAAAGTGCTTTAAGGACAATTATTAAGGGAAAGTTTGTGGCGACTAGAGTTTGATTAGTCACTGGAAAATATGTGAGTTTCCGCATACTCTTCCATGAAGTCTTGTGTTAAGTGATGATTCACAGCCAGGAGAATTTATGCTCCGAGAAATCCATGGTGCCTTCCTTGAATGTGCAGGCGTGTGCTTCTCTGTAATACAAGCATGCATGTTTCAAGGAAGATTCTGTTGAGGATATAAAATGATTTCTCTTGTTTTGATTACCTAGGAATTTTTTTTTTCTTCATGTGAAGAGGTGGCCTGCTTTTGTAAAATGATTTAAATCATATTTTGATTCCTTAATATTTGAGAAAGAAAGATAATCTATCTTTTTTGATGTTCTTGATTTATTGCAAAATACTCCAGAAAAAAATTATCTAGTGACCATTTATTTGTCCGAGCACACAGCAACAAGTAGGTTTAAAGCACTGGAGGGCCTTGTTTAGGAAAAGGTCATTTAATATATCAGTTGTTAAAAGTGCTCTTTCTGTATGTAGACCAAGAGGTTAGGGTATAGGTAAGGCTGAAAGAGAAAAGGGAATAAATGTGTTAGTATTAATTTATTCTGAAAACTTTCTGTTTCTCAGAGAATGAAATACGTGTGTTTGGGAATGGCAGAGTTGCAGACCTCTTGTAAATGTAATTGCAAAATTATGAAGCAGAGGAATAAAGGCTACTTAAATTGGGCCTTTTGATGCTAATGATGTGCCTCAGTATAACACAGTAACCGTTTATTTTTCTTCAGTCCAGACCTTTATTAATGCAGTAGGAATATCTTACACCTTTTTTCATTTTTAATAGAAAGGTATGACTGACAATACATAACTTTTTTTTTTTTTTTTTTTAGGGTGAACATGGCCTGATAATTTGACATTGTCTCTCTCCTGTTTTTTTCTGTAATATTTTTCCAGAGTTTGTAGAACAAAATGACTGTGGCCCACTTCTTAAATACATTTGCCATCTAAAATTCATTTCGTGTTACTGATCCTTCATCTAACCTATGAAAAAGAATTATCAAAGATTGTTAATTTCACTTGAGATTTATTTTCTGCTGAAAAGAGGAGATTTTGTAGAACTTGTCCTCTAGAACATGATTTAAAAAACAACCCGAAAAAACAAGTTTAATTTTAATGTTTCACAGGTATATTAAGAAAGAGAGTGAATAGAAACAAAGAACTAACTTAGTAAATTCATGTTATGTGTAGAATTAGAACCTGTGGATCTGTTTTCTTTCTTGATCTGAAAGATTGCACTGTGTTTGTGTTTTCAGATTGTCTTACATTGCCAAGCAGAAATCACTAATTTCTGCAAAAAGTTGCATCTGGTTATTTAATGATCAAAGCTCATTGGAGAAGCAGTGCATCTATAGTATACTCATGTAGATAACAGGACCAGATCAGGCCACATACAATTTACAGGGTGAGGTGAAACAGGGAGATGTATAATTTAATGTAATGGCAATCTTATGTATTTTGCCACAGGTGGTTCTGTTCTAGCTAACAAGGGTTGGTTTTTAAAAAAATCTTTATTGTTGTATTTTGTGAATTTTATCCTGCAGCATGTTTTCCCTGAAATTAAATTTTGCTAATTTTGCTTTAAAAATCGTTCCCAAATTGACCTGCCAAAGACAGCAAATTTTGATTCCGTGCATCCTTTTGGCTGTCGGATACTTTGGGAAGCTTACAAAACTGACACCTACGATATTATTTATGCAAGTGGCTTACATTCTTAAACATAGGTGGGGGATTTTTTTTTCCATAGGTTTGACAGCTAAGTAATTTAATTAGTAGAATTGTTAATGTCAATGTGAACTTCCTCTGTGGTGGAAAACTTC